>VZTG01002653.1:1178197-1338142 GCA_013397845.1 Melanocharis versteri | reverse complement strand
GGGGATGCGCCGGGGATGCGCCGGGGATGCGCTGGGGATGCGCCGGGGATGCGCCGGGGATGCGCCGGGGATGCGTCGGGGATGCGCTGGGGATGCGCCGGGGATGCGCCGGGGATGCGCTGGGGATGCGCCGGGGATGCGCCGGGGATGCATTGGCGATGCACAGCGGATGCAGATCCGGCTGCGCAGCGGCGCGCTGGGGCTCTGCCCTCCAGCGCCGGGCTACCTGTCACTTCCAATGACTTCTTGTGCAGCTGTTTCCGTGCCGGAGCAGCATGGCCTGCAGGTGGCCTGGTAGCTGTCTGCAGAGCTGCCGGGGAGCTGCCGCTGTGTGTGACCTGAATGGCAGGGCTGGCTGCGGGCCCTGCTTTGCATGCAGCGTGCGTGAGCAGCAGGCTCAGAGCAGCCCTGCTGATGTGGCTGTTGTATAGCAGTTATTGCTTCAACACATTTAGACACAGCACCTCTGTAATTTGTCTCGACGTGATATCATCTTTTGTCTCAGCAAACTGACCCTTTTATCTGTCTTAGTTCTGCTTTCTCCAGCTCTTTCCATTCTGTGCCAGCAGTGACAACAGACAACAGTAGAGGAGGAAAGAAATAGCATATTCAGGTGGTGGTAGCAGATATAATAACTGAATTCAAAGTTATTCACTGTTTTGAGGTGTTTGTGGATCTCTTGGTTTTTTGTTTGTTGGTTTTGGGTTTTTTTTTAGTTGAAGCATATGTCTGTCTGTGAGGAATTCTGCTGATATTACATGACTCTTCTTGCTTAATTCAGCTATTTGGACATTACAGTGAATCTCAAGTAGGAGATGCCCTATAGGGGCTAGATTACAGTTCCTTTTCCGAAACAGCTCTTTGCATAACAGTTGCTCTTTTAAATATTTGGGTTTAGCTCTCACTGTTCCTTTGCACTTATAGCTAAAAATACTGGGACTGATATAAGTGATGTCTGTTCCTGAAGGGGATTTTCTATCCCCTTCTGCTAATGCCCTGCTCAAGTACATCCTCCTCTTCCCCAAAACAGGAGTCACTGGAGAGCAGCAGAGACTGACTGTCACACTGAGGAATTTCCTTTTTGCAATAAGGACAGTTTATTGTGTTCGTGTCAATGCAAAGATTGCAGAAATGCAACAATTTCAGTCATCTCTGCTTCCCTCTCCTGTTGACCCTGAGACACTATGCGGGAAATGAGAGGAGTTCAAGAAACCAAAAGAGGCTTTCATAATAGCAATTGAAAGGAGTTTTATTTAGCAACTAAGTCGTGTAACACAGTAGATAAGTAACGAGTAATGCAATACAGATTTGACATGCAGAATTAATATGCAACAGTGCTAAATAAAATACCAATAATGATAATGCTAAAACAAAAGAGAAGAAAAAGTAAAAAACAGAGGGAGATACTGAAGATAAAAATTAAGATTATTTCAAAAGAACTAAGAAAGAAATTGCTCCTTTGAATGTTCACCTAACTTATGTTCAGAAAGAAAATTTCAAGGAAAGGTTGAACATGGAACGCTGATACCCTTTTTGGTTATCTTGGTCAATAAACAGAACTTTTCAATCTATACAAATTAGTTGGATATAATCAATCCATGTTATCTCAGATGGGGAAAGACAAAAATTATCTTTGTTGGCTACTTGCCAACCAAGCTGCTTCTTTTTACCCAAAGAAAGTCCCACTTCATCTCTGTCTTGCACCTCTGACATTTTCTAATCCTATAACTTAGCTTAATGCTAAATTGATCTAAACTGCCTTTAATATTAGCTCACATGTGTTAAACCACTATTCATATACTTATTCTGCTATATCTCTTGTGTTTATCATATGTGATGTCCTATATTATCAGAAATTAAGTACTATACTGAGTTAAAGAGTTAGGATTAAATCATAGGTGTTTGCTGTTCCACAATGATGATTGTAGGATTTAGGTTGGAAGGTTAATAATAATAATAATAATAATAATAATAATAATAATAATAATAACAATAACAACATATTTTTTATCACTTTAATTTTGGGGGTTTTCCCTTCTCACTGTAAATTGGTACTTTGCAGATAGAATTTTAAAAGTAGTACCACATTCTCCTTCCTTTGTTATTGAGGGTCTATGAGACATGCCAGAGCAGTTATCAGCAGGTTACAATAGTGTCAAGGGGGTGGTCTTGAATAGTTTATATAGACCTTTTTTCTTTCAACCATTCTCCAATACAGTAGGGGCTGAAAATAATATGAAAATGGCTCAAATAAACAGGATTACTATGATAAAAAGAGTTATGAGCATTATATCACACATAAAACTGTTAAGGGCTAGTATGCCCAAATATTCATTTCAGAGTCTTGGAGGGGGAAGCCTTCTGTTCCCCCACCTTTCTTCTCTCATTTTCTCTGTCTCTACCTGTTTGTTTCCACTCTATCAGAGAAATTTGAATTTCCATAGTTAAGCGTAAGTAGTGTTTTTCAGCCCATTTTCTAATAAGGGGATGAAATTCTGATTGTCTCTAGGCAATGTTGTACTGGGCTGTGTGATTGCCAGAGTCTAAAGTCAAACTGGAAGTTATGGAAAAATAATATAAACTGGAAAAAAATCCCACCTAATTCCTATCAGCAAAAAGCTGCACAGCCATAGGAAAAAAAAAAATTACATTTGCAGATCTAAATGTAACTGAATCTTATGCATTAATTTTATGTATTAATTTTAAATATTGCATGCACTTGGAAAAATTGAGGCTGATAGAGGAAAAATACCGTGCTGGTATTCTGGGACGAGAAAGCGTGTCTGAGTGGCAGCAGCAAGTGGGTCACGGGCAGGCAGAGTTCAATAAACAAAAGCATATGTGCCCTGCAGTGCCTCTTGCCTTTCCCTGGAGCAGAGTGTGGGTAGCGAACCTTGGCGGCGCAGCGGCGGGCCGGGAGCGAGCGCTGCTGACCTTTATCGGAGCGGAAAGCTGCTGACACCGGGCACCTCCGAGCCTGCGAGCTGCCCTCCTGCACCTGCTGCGGGCGCTGCTGCGAGGGGCAGGCGGCGGGGACCCAGCGTGTCACCCCAGCCCTGCTCTGCAGGGTGATGGGGAAGGAGCCGCAGCTTCCCCTTCTCTTCAGGTCTGCTTCAGCTCTTCACTGCCTTTTGGAAGGATTTGCCTGAATTTGTTTAAACGGCGACTCTCCTAAGGGAACTCCAGCTGGGGAGGAGCAAAGGTGCCGGAATCACCTGTCTCCAGGCTCCTGTCCTGGATGTGACAAGCATTTCTATGCCTCTCCCGTGGCTACATTGCTAAAAGCTTTAAGACTGATGTATAAAACAAGGTTCTGCCACCACATATTATAGCACATATTACATGTATGAATTTATATTGTGGACAGGATCAGGGTGGAGATGATATAATGAACAAAATACTGTGGTAAGGTACATGATAAATGCAATTTCTTCTGTATCTGCAATTTTTCACAAAAATATGTAAGCATATTAATGCATGTACATTTAGTTAAACAAATCATAATTTGTTAATAATAATATGCCTTACTGGGCATATTTAAATTAATTCATGACCACTTTTTTCCCTGTAATTCCATTATGAACAAATATCAGTTTTTAAAGGTAGAGAAATCATTGAGTCCTCTGGTTTTCCATACAGCATGAGCCCAGAGGCTTCAGCCAAAAATTTCCATATCCAGGCTAAAACTAGAGCATCCATTTGAGGAAGACAGCTTATTCAGAATTTTCAAGCAGTATAGATCCAGTATATCCCTCGCTTATTTTCACTGTTACTGGGGGAGCCGCATTTCCATTCTGGCATTACCCAGTTTGCCTTCAGGCACTGTTGTTATGCCAAGCGTGGTAGAAAACACTTCTCCCTCACCTCCTAAAGGTTTCTATTAAATCTCTGTAAACCGTGTGTAAACCAGTTTAATCTGATTGGCATAACCATTTTAGTAGAAATTGGACTAATGGGTCTACCCGATGAGTGTAGCTGAGTAGATTACCAGTCTAGATTACCATCGTGTTGGTTTCTGGTGGTTCAGCAAGGTGCTGAGGAGTCAGAGCTCAGCCTCTCGGTGCCCATCTGGCAGTGTCCAGTGCCTTCCTGGTCTGTCTGCCTTCTCCTAGCCCAGCTGTGCAGGGGTTTTACCAGGGATTGAGGAAAGACACAGGGGTTGAGGAGAGACGTGTCCTTCCCTGCAGGAGAATATGCAGGGAAAGAGTTACTGGAGCTGAAGCACTGTAACTCATTAGCTGCCATAATTTAATTTATTTTCTGAACTCTACTACAGTCTCCCCTGGGAAAAGGTGTGTTTTTAACCATGTTGCCGTTCTTTTGTAGACACACAAATTGTAATTTAATATCCATCAATTGCCTGGTGTTAGATTCCTCACTTACAATTACTTAACTGGATGAAATGGTCCAAATGAAGAGTACCTCATCTCTATTGAGATGGTAATGCATTAAAAACGTCCTTTATCTTGGCAAGGCAAAGGTTAACTTTAATTTATAAAATATTTTCTTTTAACAAAATGTGTTTATAGAAAAGACTTGGGCAGAGGAGTTTCCTGCCTATATAGACAAGAATGTAAATGTTTTTTGTTAATAAAAACAACACCAAACAGCTAAAATGAAAAAAAAAAAACAACCCACCTACAATGAATGAATGAACAAGTGCTCAGAACAAATGTCCATGAACTGCAGAACTGGTTTTTATGGCTCAGTCCCCAACTATCTTTAATTTTCTCCCTGCTGGAAATCACATCACCATAACATAGCTGGCAGAAGAGATTGCGTGTCAACGCTTCAGCTGCTGCGGGGAAAGTCTGGTGTGGGAGCTGAGATTCCCTGTCTCTCCCCATGCAAGCTGGGCTGGCCGAGGCACTCATGTCCTCCTTTCCTGCTTGTTCTGCTGCCAGAGAGGTAACCTCTGCAAGAGGTGAAACACACAGCTGGGGGAATAACCACGGGAACCATCATAGTTCTTCTGTGGAAACTTCTCTTTCCTGCATGCTGAAAAACATTTTCTGCAAGAAAAGGATATTTTTTTACTGCATATTTACATTAGATATTGTCCTGGCATATAAAGCTAGGGAAATTGCTAAATTAATTAACAAAAGTTGGACTACTAACAAGCAGAACTGCTTTTAGTTCCTGGACTCAAAACACTTAAACTACAATCAATATTTATATTTCAGTTAATGTTTTGGTCACAGAGATCTCTCTTAAAGGTTCTCCTAAGACATAGCTTTAAAAATATAGCTGAGAGGTAAGTCCTCTCTGCCTCTATCACAAGTCAAATATGTATGGTTTTTAAAAACCTGAACTCAATTAAACACCACCATCTTATATATGATGATTAACGGTTGGGGATCCATCCTCTTCTGCATTCTTTGAAGAAACAGATGGGCATCTTTTAATTCATGGCTTTTTCTAGTATTTTTCCTCAAACTTTATCCAATGCTTACTTTTAATGCTGTGTAAAAAAACCTCAGTCTCCCTTCAGAGCACTATTATTCTGACCATGGTATTTGGACTATGACAAAAGCTTTTTTCATCCTCTCCTGTTCCCTCTATACTCTCTTCCTCCCTCCTCCCCATTAGCCCTGAGCTGCTTCACCCCTCTCTGCCCCATTCCAGATCCCTAAGCTTTCCTAGTCATGCTGCTGGTATTTCTCTCATACTTTCGAATCCTCTCAACATGTAGTCCTTAAAATCCAGCTCGTCCTGTGTTCAGTGTCTCCCATCTTAGACCAAACCCTGCTGCTCTTTCTCATATAGGGCCTGTGGAGGAGACCAGCACAATCTAACATGGCAAAGTTTGTAATTCCTACCTCTCAGCTGCCCTGAGCTGTGCCACCCTGCCCAGCTCGCCCGGCAGCGCTGTGCTGTGTTGGGTCACTGCTCACTGCCACCCAGCACCGGGACCGCTGCCCAGCAGCCAGGGCTGCCCGCGGTGGCTCTGCCCAGGGCAGTGGCGGTGGGATGCGGGAGCAATGTCCTCATGGGCAGCATGGGCGGTGGCAGCCCTGGGAAACCCGTACTCTCTCAGGCCAGGGGAAAGATAGAGGCATTAGGAAGTGCAGTGGAGAGTGAGGGGGCACTTCACTCTCTCATAGATGGTATACGCATTCAAAATATTTATAAACTTTGGAGGGAGCTTGCTTTGATATTTTGACAATAAATGAATATGTGTGTATTTTTTTTTTTTAATTTTCCAATTCATATGCAGATGTATATACAGTAGCAAGGTTGAATGCTGATAAAATCCTCAAAACTGGGGAACTTGTGTTTTGACTATTTTATCACTGTAAGCTCAACTTATTTGTTAATGCTGTCAGCCCTTTGACATTTTTCTCTTTCCAGGGTGTTGATTCACATTTTAATATACAGGTAGGGATGTGGCAGGTAATGGAGGGATGGAGGTTTCCCACCTCAGGGGATGCAGGGACTGGATTTTTCAAAGGTGCTGAGCACTCCTCTTCTAAAACTATAACCCTCTTCAGGTGTCTCAAATCAAAGGACCACCAAAAGAACTATAGACTATTAATTTGTCTCAGTTTTTAATTAGGAGAAAATGCACTTTAGCCTTTCCCAGCCTGTGAGATTTTGACTGTTTCCCTTGCATATCTCTCAATCTAAATGGCAAAAGTCTGGGGGTTGCTGCTACCAGCTGGAATCAGAATGACTTCTGGCAGCAATTTGCTGGTCCCTGAGGACTTGGGACATTTCCATGTCATCCTCCTAATCGGAGGAATGTGGCATTAATGGCATAGCTTTTCCCTCTGAATCAGTGTCGTGGCTGACGCTAGTTAATACAGGAGAAGATATCAAAGTCACCTGATAGAATAATATATTCAGAGAGAAAATTTCTTCTTAACTCCCATCAGTAAACCTGAAGCAGTGACACCCATATTCCTCTGCAGCTGAGGGACACAAAGGGGTGGCCCACGCACTTGCTCTGCAGCAAGAAAAGCCCCACTTGCTCCCTCCAGGCTTGTGCTCCTCGTGCCCTTCCATGGGAATCCACAGACCAGAGATGGGGTGGCCTCTGGGCCCCTGCAGGACCCATGGATGAGAGCCAGACTGTGGATGGCAGTGTGGAGTGCTGTGATTCCCCTCTTTGAGACAGCTATAAATTACATTTGATGCAGTTAATCCCTTGAGACATCATGACGGTTTTGGGATCACATTTTATCTGCCACTGTGCTTCCCATTTGTCTACTGGTGGGATTCTTTATAGGCACTTCCAGCCTTTATTATCCTCAGAGCTTTGTGTCAAATGCAAATATTGTTGTTAATTGCTATTTGCATTACAAGAGCGATTACATCTTGCTGTTCTTTAATTCCTGATTTATTGATGAATATTTCCAGCACCAATTTAGCATAGAGGCTTTGCCAAGGTGAAAATTGACTATTTGTTTTGTTACTTTGCCAGTGTCTAATCCAGAGCAATTCTTTGCCTCTTGCCCAATGACTACCCAGTTTTCTTCTTAGTGTCTATGAGGGGTGTATCAAAGGCTTGAAATTCCCAGTACTAGAAAAGAAATTCCATTACTTCATTCAGTCCCTTGTTTATACATACAAAACTTGGATCTGTGAAGACATTTTAGGTGGCCTAATTCATTTCATCACATCGTTCATCAGGTTTGCTCAGTGTCTCCTCCTTGGAACCACAGTCCACAATACCTTGCTGCCTTCATTATATGTGAAAGGGTGAAGTATCTACAGGTGTCCACAAGCGCTTGCATATTGAGTGAAATTGCTATTCTGGTTTTGCAAGGCCTGGTTCTTGGTAGTGGGGGGGCACAGAGGTGGCATCTGTGAGAAGCTTCCAGAAGCTTCCTCCATGTCCAGCAGAGCCAATCCCTGATTAGGATGGACATGCTGCTGGCCAAGGCTGGGCTGATTAGAGATGATGGTAACACCTCTGTGATACCATATTTAAGAAGAAAATGAAAACACAGTTTGTAGTGCAGTTTTCATTCCTGACAGAGAAGAGGAGGAGGTGAGAACATGTGAGCAGAACAGCTCTGCAGACACCAAGGTCAGTGGAGGAGGAGGGGCAGGAGGTGCTCCAGGTGCTGGAGCCGAGATTCCTCTGCAGGCCGTGGTGATGACCGTGGCGAAGCAGCTGTGACCCTGCAGCCCGTGGGGATCCACGGGGGATGCAGAGATCCACCCGCAGCCCATGGGGGAGGTGCTCACGCTGGAGCAGGTGGATGCCTAGAGGAGGCTGTGATCCAGTGGGAGACCCAGTGGAGAGAGGGGCCCTGCTTCCAGGCTGGAGCAGCCTGTCCTTGGAGGACTGCACCCTGCGGAAGAGGGACCCACGCTGCAGGAGTTTTGGGAGGACTGCTGGTCATGAAACGGAGCCACATCAGAGAAGTTCACGGAGAACTGTCTCCTGTGGGAGGGACCTCATGGTGCAGCAAGGGAAGGACTCCTCTCTCTGAGCCACAGGTGATGAACTGACCTGTAAACTCCTACTCCCTGTCTCCCTGCACTGTTGGTGGGAAGGAGGGAGGGGTTGGGGGGGCGGGAAGTTGTTTTTAAGGGCTTATTTTATGTCTCATTATCATGCTCTGATTTTGCTAGTAATAAATTCACTTAGTATCTCTAAGTTGATCCTGTCTCAATTCATGAACAGTTCATTATAGTTTCTGTCCTCTGTCCAGCTGCAGAGGAGCGAGCGAGAGCCTTTTGTGGGTGCCTGGCGTCTGGCCAGGTTCAAAACATGAAATCCTCATGTGGACACTCTTAGCACTTACGAATAATTATACTGAAGTAAGTATTATGGAATAGATTTTAAAGCACTTTTGTCCCAGGGGCTTTTCTTCATGAAAACATCATATAAATAGGAGCAGAATTGAAAATTCGTTTATTCTATGGGCACAGGCCTGTCTCCAATTCCTTCAGATTGCCACTTGGGAAGCAATTTTCAAGCTATCTGGAGAGGTTTAAAATACTCATATTCCACGTAACTCTTCCGGCACAGGAGAGTTAGGCCAGGCCAGAAGGGCTAACATTTAACTGTATAAGTATAGTTAACTACACTGGTACTGAGAAAGCTTCCTGTATGACCAAATCCTAAATTTTCTGCTACCAAAAAAAAAAAAAACCCTTAAGACATCTCTGCGTCTAGGTTTATATTTTTAAATGGTATTTAATATAAAATAAAAGAAACTTTTAGACTAAAATGTCCAAATATTTTAAAGGAAGCATTTTGCTGATATGAGCTTGCTTTCATATTTGGGTGAAGGGTGATATTCACTTTTCTCTCCTACCAGTATTATTTCCTCAAGATGGTAAAGGCTACGAAAATGGGAACTTTGTGTATCCATGCTTTTCCTAGTATTAAGCAATTCTTATGACATTTATAGTTTGCTGATAGACTGCAGAGAAGCCAGATGCTTTATGGCTTTTCTACATTGCTATTGTCAGGTTCTTACAACTGAGTGAATACAGCATGAGAGCATAAAAACGAAAGTCTGTGTTATGTGTTCGCCTGTGCTAAATTAGATCTAGGTCTCCAGAAAGAGACAGAAACTTTAGATGTTGCATGTCTGGGCCGAGACCATGTGTTTCATTCAAAATTCACTGATAAAAATGGTGATGACGTGCTTTGAATCTTTTAGGGGTGTTTCCGCATTTTTGATGGTATTTTCAGCCAGAGTGCCATGGCGAGGCCATTTATACCACCCTCTCCCAATAAAGATGCAGTGCTACGGCAACTGTAATCTTTCTGTACTTTCTGAGGGAGAAAGCGACAGCAGAAGATGGAGATCCATTTTGCAATGGTTTTCATGGCTGTGAAACTGAAGGAACTTGAATTTAAACCTTCTGTGAATTACTTTCCCAGAGGTACTGTATTCCAGTAAAATCCACTGCCCTCTTTTTTTCATGGAATGTGTAATCAAATATAATGACATCTGTGATAATTCAAAAGTTCTGACGTGCTCACAAGTGGGGAGAAAGTATATTGGAGCTCCTCAGAATACCAATGGGTGACCCCGCCACCAAACAGCTGCTATTTGATGATGTGCTGTGGAGAAGCCAGATAATTTATGTCCTTTCTACGTTGTTACACTCCTTTACATCCTTCTGTGTCTTTCTCAAGTCTCCCAATGGCATACAGAGCCCACAGAAATTACAGTAAAGTCAGCCATGCATCCATCATATCAGGGGGAATAAATTTACTGGTTTAGTCTTTGTTTGCTTTTGCCTCTTTTTTTTTTTTTTTTTAATAAAGGAACTGTTGAGGTCATTGCTCTCTGGTAATTTAATCCCACTGTATTGAAGAGCTACGGTATCCCACCTACCTACACTCTTTTAAATCTTTATATTAAGTCTCATACACATTCTTTCATGTAATCCCAAGTGTGAGAGAGAAGATAGACTATACATTGCCCTCCTTCCTAAAGCTCTTCCTCATCACCAGTTTTCTGCCACTCTTATTTCTCCCTCAAGGGTCTAATGATATGACAAGTTTTTCCAGTACTGTAAGTCCTGTCCGAAGATTTACTTCTCTGTCCCAATACTTACTTCTGTCATTGCACAGGCCTTCAGGTGTCTGCTATCCCTGGGAATGACACCTTCTATTGCTGTAAGAAAAGAAGAAAAAAAAAAAAGGAAAGTGGTGTTCTGGTGGCTCAGATGTCATTATGACTTTGACAAAGAAAACTAGAAATTAAACAGATTTTAGTACTCGGGTTGCCATTGTCAGGGGTTAAACAGGCATTGGGACACTGTATTTGGGGAGTAACTTGGACTCATCACTATTTGTTATAAGTAGAGTGAAGGAAAAGCATGAAACTATGTTTGATTGCCCACTTGCTTGTCCACCTGCATGGTCTACACCTGCCAAAGCAAGGGGAATGCTGCCATTTCCCTTTTTCACCATTAAGGTGTGGGTGATGCGTGCAGCTACAGCTAATTAAGAAATTCTCGCGGAACAGATTTTCTGAGAGGCAGTGCTGAGTCAACAAAGTTGGATGGTTTCACAAGGGATATTTTTCAATATAATCTCTAATCCAGTCTCACAGGAAGTTATTAAAATGTTTTGTTTAAAAGGTCAGTGCATTCTGTGTTTGATATAATTTATTATATGGAAATTGAAATTGTAAAGCAGAAGCAAATATTCTTATCTTTTATGAAGAACCTTCTTTGAATAGTGTTTTTTACGAAGCATTGCCTTTTTGTCCTTATTTTCCAATCTCAGAATATTCAGGCTTTGCCAAATTCCAGAGAGGTCAGTTTCAGGAAGGTCTTTTGGTGGCACTATCCAACCATCCAATTTCACTGCAAGGTTCTGTTGCCTTTGTAGGAATAGAAATGGAAAGATAATACCAAGTCTGTCTGTCTGTATAGACATCACATGTACAGACAGGAGAAGAAGTAATGGCCATAGAATAAAACACAAGAAGTTCCATTACTCAACATTAGGAAGAGCTGCTTTACATTGAGGGTGGCAGGGCTGCCCAGGGAGGGAGGTGTGCTGCTCAGGTGGAGTGTCCCTCTCTGGAGACATTCAAAACACACCTGGATGCATTCCTGTGTCACCTGCGCCAGGTGACCCTGCCTTGGCAGGGACCTGGACTGAATGATCTCCAGAGGTCCCTCCCAACCCTAAGGATTCTGTGAATCTGTGATTATGTGTGCTGTTAACTCTATTGTTGAAAACATTACTCCAGTTTATAAAATCTATTCTTTTACAGCTTTCTTTACTTCTATAGGTACATACCTTCCTTGGAAATTGAGTCTTTCTTGCCCATGAGTTCTTTCCATTCTTTAATATTTTGCATCTCTTCAAGATGTTAAACTAATATTTCACAGAATCACAGAATATTTTGAGTTGGAACGGACCCACAAGGATCATAAATTCCAGCTCTTAAGTGAATGGCCCATACAGGAATTGAACCTCCAACCTTGGTGTTTTTAGCACCAGGCTATAACCAACAGAGCTAATCTCAGGGTATTTGTCAGAAAAAGTTGTAAACCTTTCTGAAGTATTAAAATACACTAAGACCTGACAATATTTCCATCACAACTTGCAAGACTGATTGACTATGCAGAAAATAATAAAAATTATAACATTTTATTCAAACTGTATTAAATTTATTATACAAAAAATAGTCTCATAAACACATAGTTAACAGAAAAAATAGATTACATTAATTGCCTTTGACAAAAGCACTCATATAAATTGAATGTATTGAAATTGTTGATACTACAAAGAATTTTTAAAGTGATAATTTCTTTAATGCTTCGTATGAAGCCACTTGGAGAATATAGTGACTGCATACATGCATTTATGGCTGATTTCATCCAAATCACTGTTTTTCCTGAAGTGGGAGCTATTTTCTAAACAAAGTCTATATTTTCTGTGTATCACAGGTCCTTCCAGAGGTTTGAAGCCAGAAGGAAAAAAATAAGATCTGCATTATACAAGTCCTACAGTGTCACAGATGCACTTTTGCATCTGTGTGACACACCAGTACTGCTTGTCCACTGGCCCAAGCTGCTCCACTACTGCATTTCACTAAAGGGACCTCAAGTGAAAACTGGGAATAAGGCCAGGATACATTGCTAATTTTGTAAGCTTGTTTCCAAACAGTCTTCTCCCAGGAGCACACTGCCTGTTTTCCCGTGCCACAGGGGGAAGCGTGTCTGCGGGTGGGTGCAGGCTGGCGTGTGACTGCCGTGTGCCAGGGCACTGGGCACATGGCTGGGCTGGCATCGAGCCCACTTCTCTACAGCAGGACTCACTCGAGAACCAGGCAGTTAAAAAACGAGTTTGTGAATCCTGGCATTGGTAAATCACCCAAATTTGGCCATTCATCTTTTAACAGATATGTGTTTTATTGTTCTGTAGGAAAACTCCATCAGGCAACTGAAAGATTTTCCCCAATGAAATGCAGCCTGTTGTATATTTTCTTTTCTTTTATCCTTGGAATTCAGCTGGCATTAAATAACAGCATATTTATATTTCTCTGCTTTTATTTCTTTGTTTCTAGTTCTGGAAAGTCTCCTTACCTAGCAAACTACTTGAGAAAAGGCCTCTTACAGCTCTTTGTTAGGACAAAGCTGCTGGTATATCTGTACAATTGCAGTGAGATTTGGATGCATGTGTGTTGTACAATTAGCAAAGCCACATCATATAAAAGAAATTAGTTATGTAAGTGGAAAGGATGTATGTCAATACTGGGAGTAGCTGCCAGCCTAGCTGCTTCAGTCAAATACCTCAGCTCTGCCAGTACACTTTTCTCACTGCAGCAGACTCTTCTTGCTGACCGCCATCAATCATGGAAGGCATGTGGTGAAAAGCCTTCCCTCTTTTCCAGTAAAAAGGTACTTAAGAATATGTATGGTGCTTTTCTGAATTATAGTCTCTGCTTTTAAATATATATAAATGAGCAGTTTAACAAGTGAATTTACATTCTGCAGCCTTCAGCTGCAGCCCTGTCTTTAAATTCAAGGTGCTATCCCTAAAACAGCAACATTTTTCTTCCTTGATTGCACCTACCTGATGTTCCTGCAGGCACATTTAGGAATACTATCATTGCAATTTGCATATCTATTTTAACTCTTTTAAACTGTGTGTTTACAACAATACGATGACAGAATTTGTCATGCCCAATGACATTCTGTTTCTGGAGGGTCAGTGCTTTGCTTTTTTTTTTTTTTAAATAACACAAGAGGTACAGCCAAGGGCAGGGGATGAAAAATTACCAGATCTTACAATCAGCATGAGGAGCATCCACAAAGGAACAATAGCAATAATAACAAACATGTTAATCTGTGAACTCCATAGGATATCATTAAAAGCTGCTTTCCTTTCTCTTTAAATAAATACTTAATATTCTGTTTCCAGTTTAGCAAAAACAACATTTAGGAATCACCACATTCCTCTGGATCGGTATGAATTTGCCTAATAGATTATTCTATTGCTGACAGCAGCCAATACTGGCTGTTCAGAAGAAGGCACAAGAAACACATTAATGATCAATTATGGAAGAATCTGCCTTTTGGGCAGCAATTCACAATTTTTATATGCTAGTCACCTTTTGCAAAAAGGATACTGGGTGTACCAAACCACTACATGCAGATATGAATAATGGGTTTTCTGTCTTCCCCTATAAATGTTCTTCAAGCAGTCTAATAGTTTAAAAGTCAGTGTGGTTCACTATTAAATAAATTATGATCCATTGTGTTGTTCTTGTACTTTTCAGGAGTGGTAAGGTGAAGGGGGCCTCGTGGCTATTGCATAAATGATACAGCAGGGTTCCCTTCCTCTACCAAGAGAGAACCTGAGACAATCATTCTGGCATTATGCTGTTTAGAGCCCTGAAGAACACCTCAGAGATGTGTGTCTTGTTCCTATCTTTGCCAGCCTCAGTTCATTTCTACGGCCTTTGCAGAAGGCTGTGTTCCTCACTTTTAGAAATCATGCAGGATGAGGTGGTGCTCCCAGACACTGAATTCTATGGGTTTTGGGTTTACCTCTGTGCATTGTACATGATTAAACAGAAATCTTGTAGCTGAAGAAGTGTGGGTTAATATTCCTTGATAATTTCTATTTGAAATAATGGCCATGTGTCTGAACCTAACAAAACCTTTTATCCTCTTGACTTTCCATCATGCTAAGATTTGGGCATTTCTTTAACCTACTGATTAAAAGGCTATGTCTAATTTTGTTTCGTAGGGTTTTTAAAATTCTATTTTTTCAGATTTTTGAGCTGACTCAGATTGATGTTTTTGGACATTGGTAGAGAGACCATGTAGCAAATTTTTCAGATTTAAACAGATTTTGAGATGGAAAGAATGCAGACAAAATAATATTTTTCAATGGTTTTCATATGTCCCTTGTTGGAGTATCTTGCTGAGAAATAACTAGGAGATCAGTTGCTCTGAGGGGTTTTACACATCTGAAAAACCTTGAGTTCTGAAAGGGAAGAGAGAAAAGAGGAATAGAGTTAGACATTCCATCCTCTAGGGATGGTGTCTGACATGAGTTAGACCTACTTAAGTTTTGGATCACATAACCTTTACTCATTTGCTTCTAGTTTCAGGACATTTTTTATTGTCATGTGGTCTTAGTGCTGCACTTTTGTGTTGAAAAAGCTGTTCTGAGTCATCGCATCTACTAATGAAAGTAGAACCAAAAAAGTGTCCCATTCAAGCACTAAACTCAGCACAGTTTGCTGTGGAGGCACAGCTGGCTGGGCAGTCCTCTGCAGCTGGGGACAAGGCTGTGAGTCAGAGATCGGCAGGATTTAACCTCAGGGGCAATGGAAAAGCTCATCTGCCGTTCAGGAAGGCCCACATGAGACAGGGAGAGACCGAGGAGGGATCTGATGTGCAGCTAACCCAGTGACGGTGACAGAACTGAAAAAGAAAATCTGATTATTATAATCTTTGTGTCTCTTCTGAGTAGTACCCGAGTTGCTAGTCTACATATAAAAAAGCGAAATGCCATGCAAGTCCCTTGTGTATTGTTCTTTTCCCTATTGTGCTTAATGACTGATCAGTTATATAAAATAGGTACAACTCTCTGATAATGCTTATGTAAGTACCTGTTTAGTAATCCTTCTCTGAACATCAAGTTTTAACTGATGGAATTTATTAACATTTATATTGTCGTAGAGCTGAGAGACATCAGCTAGGTTACAGATATGTTGTGCTAGGTACTGTAAAAAGAGAGACTATCAGCATGCCACATGAATCCTTGCTCCATGTATTTATTTTATGAAATATATCTTCTATATTTGCATTAATGCAAGGTGACAGAACATTGTAAAATTGACCAGCAATTTATAGCCTCTTTATTTTTTAATTAAAAACATAAATATGCTTCTATGTAGCAAAAGAGAAGTTTTATAAAATGAATTCAGAATTACTTAACCAGCTTCATTCCTTCCACCCACAGCTATAGAGGAATTTTCCATAAAGATATGGAAAAATTTTGGCTTTTAAAAAATATCAAGGATTAAATGAAGAAATAATCACAAGCTTTTATCAATTTAGGCTAATATAGCAGTAGGTGAAAGGTTAACTTTCAGTAATGCACAAATAATGACTCAAAACTCACAAACAATGCTTTTGTCAGTTATCAAGGAGTAAAACATCATTTTAACAACCAAATGGAGACATAAACCTTGGAACGATCATCTGCTCAGGTGCATGGGAGTTTGGGAGGAGACACAGCCAGGACAGGTGATCCAGACTGACCAGATGGACATTCCAGACCATACAACATCATGCTCAGTAGATAAAAGTGGATGAGGAAGAAGGAGAAAGTGAGGGTGTTTGCAGTGATGGTGTTTGTCTTCCCAAGTCGCCATTACATGTGATGGGGCCCTGCTCTCCTGGAGATGGCTGAACACCTGCCTGTCCTTGGGAAGCAGTGATTTAATTCCTTATTTTGCTTTGGTTGTGTGCGTAGCTTTTGCTTTTGCTACTGAACTGACTTTATCTCAACCCACAGGTTTTCTACCTTTTGCCCTTCCAGTTCTCTCCCTGATCCTGGCGGTGGGGGAGTGAGTGAGTGGCTGCATGGGGCTTGGCTGAGAAAGGCTGAGAGAATTGGGATTGTTCAGCTTGGAAAAGAGAAGGGTTTGGGGTGACCTAATTCTGGCCTTCCAGTACCTGAAGGGGCCTCCAAGAAAGATGGAGTCTATTTACAAGAGCATGTAGTGACAGGACATGGGGAAGTGGCTTAAAACTGAAAGAGAGTAGATTTAGATCAGATATTAGGAAGAAATTCTTTACTGTGAGAGTGCTGAGTCACTCGCACAGGTTGCCCAGAGAAGCTGTGGATGCCCCATCCCTGGGAGTGTTCAAGGCCAGTTTGGATGGGGCTCTGAGCAACCTGGTCTAGAAGAAGGTGTCCCTGCCCATGGCAGGAGGGTTGGAAATAGATGGTCTTTAAGGTAACTTCCAACCCAAGCCATTCTATGACTCTATTCTATGATAATCTTGATTTTTTTTCTTTAATTAACAACTTTTTATGACTAACACTTATAGATGTTCTACGTTATGATGCTAGGGTGTATAAACTTTAGTCTTTGCCACAAGTCTGCTATTTCAGTGCTAATCCTAATGAAACACAAATAGTTTATCTGCAATTTGAAAATAAACAATCTTGTAACAATGGAAGGGATTCCTGGTGATAACAGTCAAAACCCAATCCTGCATTAAAAAACCATGAAAACCAACTAAATATTGCATTCTCCTGTGCCTCACTCCAGCAGTCCATGAGACAGCTTTCAGATCAGTCAGCTGACTTCAGTCACACTTGGAAGCAGAATAAAACACTCAAAGAGGCTGAATAAAATGGAAGAGTCCTATTACTGCCCCAAATCTGCAACATGAGTTCAGCACCTATTAGACATCAGAAAATGACCATGGGATCTTAACACTGGGCTGCACAAAGCGATAGGAGACCAGGATTCAGTAGTTCTGCTGCTAGAACTAGTTATCAATAAGGATGGAATTGAAGTTACTATATGTGTAGTGGGAGGAAAACTCAAAGGACTGAATTCTCTCAGTGTCCTGAAAGAGCCAATGCACAGTCACAAGTGGGATTGTTCATGATCCAGCCTGTAAGAGATTTTTAAGCAGAGTCAGATTGTATAAGGGGTTTGAAGGATAGCACTTACATTTAACCAAACAGAAAAAGTGAGCTAACAGACAGTAACTTTTGTCTGAGTGCAAGGAAGGAAAAATTGAAGACATGGAGGTAAGTGGAAGGTAAAAGGCAGAAAGGTTTTCTAAAGAGAAATTTGGCCCGACCACTCTGCTGTCTATTCCTGGCCAAGGCACTTTTTAGACACAGAAAACACAACTGATCTAATCTACCACACATCACCTGAAGGATTCCTTGATACAGGACGTTGATGCTTGAAGTTTACATAAATTCATATAGCAATCAGAAAAAATCATTGAAGAAAAGTCTCTCAAGGCTATTAAATATATATACACCTATTCCAATTAGGAAGACTGTGAGCCATGGAGGTAAGGAGACATTTTGAGGGAAGTAAAGCTGCATACTCAGCCCATTTTTATTCTCTTTTATACATGTGGGCTATTGACAGATAGACCTCTAGTCTGATCAGTATGATCATCATTGTCCTGTGTTCTTCTCTGAACTGCACTGCAGTATGTGACAGGAAGTTATTAATTAAGCTGGAGAAGATGTGGGAATAATTCCAGAATTTTAAAATGGATAAAGCCTGGGCTGTATCAGCTATCACAACAGTGATTCTTCCACTCAGCACTGATGAGGCCATTCCTGGCACTATTCTAGGCTCCTGAGAACAAAAGAGATATGGAGTTCTTCCAGAGAGTCCAGTGAAGGACTACAAAGATGATTAAGGGACTGGATCACCTCACAGATAAAGAAAGGCTAGGAGAGCTGGAACTGTTTAGTCCAGAGAAGAGAAGACTCAGGGGCATATTATTAATGTATATAAACACCTGGAGAGAGGGTGCAAAGAGGTCAAAGCCTGGCTTTTATCAATGGTACCCAGTGGCAGAACCATAGGGACACAAACCAACAGGCACAAACTGAAACAGAGGAGGTGCTGTCTGAACATTGGGAAACATTCTGTTACTGTGAGGGTGACCCAGCACTGGCACAGGTTGCCCAAACAGTCAAAAGCTGTCTTGACATGGTCCCAGGCAACATGTTCTAGATGATCCTGCTTGAGCAGGAGAGCTGGACCAGTTCATCTCCAGAGGTCCATTCCTACCTCAGCTATGCTGTGATCGTTCTGTGACTGCAAAGAATGGAAGCACGTGATAGAACTCCGCGAGGGTCCCATCTTACGTATCCTTGGAGTACTCATTAAATGTGCTGATTAAACAAAACTGCGTATCACTGTTAATGAAAGGGATGACTGGAGTACAGAATAATTTAGAGGACCCGAGGACAAGAAAAATAAAAATAGAAAAAAATTAACACAAGGAGTCCCATTCTACTTATCATCTGGGAGGAGCAGAAGAGAGAGACTTGGAGAGTTAGGCAGTTAGGGAGAAAATATCAAAGCTGTATGCTTTTGGGTCTGTACCTGTACCTTAGCTTTGCTTTGTTTTATTTACAATCATAGAGTCTAATGATTCTATAATCATTAAGGTTGGAAAAGACCTTCAAGATCATTGCATCCAACCTTTGACTGAACACCACCATGTCAACTAAACCCTGGCACAAATTGCCAAGTCCAGTCACCTCTTGAAAACTTCCAGGGATGGTGACTCCACAACCTCCCTCGGCAGCCCATTCCAATGCTCAACTGACCTCTCAGTGAAAAATTTCTTCCTGATGTCCAACCTGAACCTCTTCGGTGGAGCTTGAATAAGTTGCCTCAAGAAGCTGTGAATGCCCCATCTCTGGAAATGTTAAAGGCCAGGCTGGATGCGGATCTGAGCAACCTGGTCTAGTGCAAAATGTCTCTGCCCATGGTGGGAGATGTGGAACAAGAAGATCTTTAAGGTCCCTTAGAAACCCAAGACTTTCTATGATTCTATGTTCTCTTGTCCTACCTCTGGTTGCTTGGGAGAAGAGACCAACCCCCATTTTGGTACAATCTCTTGTCAGGTAGCTGTAAAGAGCAATAAGATCTCCCCTGAGCCTCCTTTTCTCCAAACTAAACAATCCCAGCTCCCTCAGCACTCCCCATATGACTTATTCTCCAGGTCCTTCACTAGCTTTGTGGTCGTTCTCCGGACACACTCCTGCACTTCAACATCTTCCTTGAACTGAAGGGCCCAGAACTGGGCCCTGGACTTGAGGTATGGCCTCACCAGTGCCAAGTACAGGAGACAATCACTGCCATGGTCCCGCTGGCCACAATATTGCTGATACAGGCCAGAGTGCCACTGGCTTTCTTGGCCGCCTGGGCACACTCTGACTCATGTTCAGATGGCTCTTGACCAGTACCTCCAGGTCCTTCCCCACCGGGCAGCTTTCCAGCCGCTCTGCACGGTTAGTTACTTTGGCAGTAACTAAATGAAGTAGCCATTTTGATTGACTATCTAGTCATAAGTCCTAGGCTGGCTTTCTCTGAAATTGGTAGTCCAACCAAATAGTTCCTGTGGGAGGTGATTATTAATTCTCTTTCCCCAACTTGAAAATAATTAAACATGAATTGTATTTAAATTGAGAAGGTCAGAAAGAATTCAGCTATTTAGAGTCATTAACTTGTTGAGAACGTTATCCTCAAATCTAACAGAAGCACTGAATGTATTGTGGCTAAATCTAGTTCTTCACCAAGTAAAGTCAAACATCCTTTTCCATGAGTGAATTATGTAGTTGAGTCTTTCTGGGGAAAATATTTAGTGGAAACATTTATCTCAGGTGCATTTCTGAACTGATTCCCAAATGCATGCACCAATATTTTCATAGGAATTAGGATTTTCTTGGCTGTGTTCCACAGGGGTGGAAAATATTTGACAGGAAATATGTTATTTAACATGTTCAGATAAGCTGTCCTCTGGTTGTTTAAGCTTTAAATTCTTATCATCTTAAAAGTCATTCTTGTCAAAGCAGATACCTGAGCAGCTGAGGTCTATATTTATAGAGACCTATGTTGAATCCTGGTATTTTATTTAGGGAAAGGTGATATTGGTAAGTTGTCCCAAGGGTCAAAATTTTCCACTAGAGCAAATCCAAATGGATTTTAAAAGATTGTCGACACAGAGGCTGATCTTGATGACTAGTGGTCTCAGTATTGTTTCTTTATGGGGCACTGCTCAACATAAGGCCTCTAGATGTCTCCAGGAGAAGAGGGAAGATATAGGAAGAAGCTGGTTAGGCTCAGCTTAGCAGGCTGTAAGGACCAATGTGGAGCAGTAAATGTTTTTAGGAGGAGAAAAAAAAGGAAGCTGCAGGAAAGGACACTGAAGGTCCTGAAGGTGGCCATAGGAGCAAGGAAGGAGCAGCCTGATGCAGACGGAACAGGGGCAGTGGTGCCCTGCTCCCGACTGTGGACGAGTGTTGGGGCACTGTACTCTGTTTCTGGAAGTAAGGTGATGAGTTTAAAACTTATACTGGTGGTGCAAGTGGGACCTGCAAAGTCTGTGAACTACTCTCTGGTGGATTGAGGTGGGAGTTGGTGGTACGCTCCTTCACATAGCATTTAAAGCATTTATGCCCATGGCAGTTCCACTGTCTGAGTGTGGAAAGCTCCGTGTGTTATTTGCCAGGATATGACTATTTATATAAGCCCATAGAAGGCTCAGGTTGAGGGAGGCTGGTGTTCAGGCACACATTTTGGCCCTGCTCTGACTTAGTGTTTTCTCTGCACATCTGCACATCAGTGGGCCTCACGTTCACACTGACACAGCCCGAAGAGGGATCAGTTGCATTATTATCTAAATCCCAGCAGTGTGCTCGGATCCGATGATGACACGAATATACACCATTGCTGTACAAAGAGAACTGCACCGAGAAAAACAAGGAGGATGGCAGATGGGAGCTGCAGCTTACCAGGTGTGGAGGTTTATAGGGACTACTTGTCTGGAGTTTTTACTCATTATCTTTTCATATGGTCCTTTCTCAAAAGAAGCCAATGTAGTTCTGTTCTCTCAATTATCTATTTGTGTGATTGTACACATGTACATAACTATCTGTAATCTTTCTCTGTAATATTGCCAGCATGATTTTTTCTAAATCAGAACAGTTGCCAGTAGCTCTGTCTCTGCCTGTTTTCTTTTTCAATGAAGGTACAATTTCACAGAGCGGATCTAACCATTCTTATTTCCCAGAATGTACGAAAGTTTGATCTTTTTAAAAGGAAGGATAGGAAAGGCACCTTGAGTATTATTGCTACTGCTGCTTCTCTTTAATGGTTATATGGTGACACTGCTTCGCATAGGATTACTGTCACTGCCACGGAGGCGATAGGAGATTGGCTGCCTTGAGGAATGAGATGAGACGATAAAGGAAAGAGGATGTTACCTCTGTGGCATCTGGCTCTGTCTCTCAATTTTCATTCCATGTGCTCTGTGTGGAACCAAAGTAGGGTTTGTAGCAGTTTCTTGCCTTTGCACCCCTGACATATTTAGGCAACAGAAAAGAGAGTGAGAGAATTGTGACAAATCTATTTTACTTAAAATAGCTGTACTGTGTAATTATTCAAGAGGGCTTAGCAGGCAAATGAGATAACGCCAAAAGTTAGGCAGATCACCAAAGGTACAGAATACAGTGACAGAGTGATGCATAAAATTATTTGGAAAGCATTGATGTAATGATGTTACTTATGTGCTCATATAGCAGTGAACATGATTTTCAGAGTGCTGCATTTCTGCTTAGCTGAAATGAAAGCCCTAAATTTGTTAACTAAATTTTGCTTTGTGCAGCAAAGGCTGAAGATTTTTCTGCAAAAATCAGATTCCAGTACACTGATCCCTTTGGAGTAGAGCAGTTATAGCAAATCTGAGCCATTCTTTCTTCATGTACATCAAAAGTGTCACAATTAAGACTGTCATGGTAAGAGAGAAAATTGTAGAAGGAGTGAGAGGCCCAACAGCGCGTTGAGAAGAGGAAATGTCTTAGTTGATCTCCACTTGTCAGAGCACATTTCCCTCTGCAGGCAGGGCCATGTGTGTGTCTTGAGTTTGCACCTGATATCAAACAAGCAGCTGCTCTGCCAGTGGTTTTACCTTTTCACTCTCCAAAGTTTTGTCTATCCCATATATTTTAAGTAAAAATGTTGGCCCATAAAAATCTCAGTAATGAGAGATTTGAGTTTTTTATTGAAACTTTCCTGTAACAGTCTATTACTTGATGCCTGTTCATTTCAGGGAAGGGTAATTAAAGAGCCAGAAAAGAAGGGAAAAAGGTATCTCACCTTTCTGGCGTATTTTCAAAGGATTCAATTAGGGACACACAAAACAAAATTTGTTTAAAAACATGATTGATGTTGGAGCTTTAACAAGGCGCTGTCATTGGATATAGGGGCTTTTTATTAATGCATGTGGCGTGACAGAAATGTGTGGGACAGGATGCCAGGCTGTTGACAGTGTTTGTGTGTTGTATATGTTTTACATGAAGAGATGGGCCATGTAAAGATGCGTTTTGTTTCTTCTTTCACTGTTTCATTTCTTTAATCTGAACTGAAACTGAACTGAAACTGAAAGATCTTACTGCGAGGCAAGCAGTTTTGAGTGAAAAGGGCTGTTAAGAAAATCTACCTTGAAGGAGAATATTTTATATACAGATTGTTATTTTCTCTAAAATTGAAATGCTTAAAAGCTTGGTGGTTGCACACTATACCATGCATATTGCAGGGGGCTGAAAAAGCACTTCATGATCATTGGATGTTCCTGAATTTCTGTATATATACGCACATATATGAAGATGTATATGTACATATTTCATATACACATATTCCTCTATACACATATACATCTAGATGATATGTAAGTATGTATATATGATATATATGTCAGCATCATCAGTAAGAGTAGTAAAATGCTGTTAGCACAGCTTTTAGAGGTAGGAGCTGTTTCTGGTGGTGGGAGGGCTCTTCGTCACATATAGAGAAGAAAAACAAACTGTGAAATCCTTAATATCTTTGAAAATGCACTTCAAAACTGAGTAGTCTTCTTTTTTTTTCTTACGGTCATTTAATCTGTCTATAAATAGACATATTCTCCTTTCCTCTCTCTTTTTATTTATTTATTAATTCAGTAGTGATTAGTTGTCTGCGCACAAAGCAACCCTGATGAAATTAAAAATTTGATTGCTTTTATTAAGAGATTATAGATACATCTTGCATACAGATACCAGTAGCTCTGGGGAAACCTAAGGTGGTCTTGCAGAGCGTTGGAGGAAGTTAAAGTGTAGATAGTAGTTAACAGTTTAAAACACATTCTGGAAATACATAAAATGACATTTTTTCACCAGGCTTCTAAGGAAGATTCAGGCAGTAGTTAAAGGTTACAGAACCAGAAATTTTGTTCAGGGAACACCAAAGAAAACAGTTTCATAAATTGGTTAATGGTGATTTGTTTTAACCCAAAGAGAAGTTGGGGTTTTTTGCTTTTCTGCCTAAAGATCTTCAGAATTTTTACTTAGAAGTGTGGATGAGCATGGTAAATGCTTTCATTCAGAATGGGATTTGAAACTGCAAACACTTATGTACTTGAATGACATTACTGAGATTTGTGCTTGACCAAGTAGGTATACATGATTTGCCTCACACCATGACTTGATCTTTTGCTTGTATCCAAGTGCTAAGAGCTGGCCCTGGATGGAACCCAGCATTACTCAAAGTGTTTTCATGCAGGTCTTAATACAGGGGCCCCTTTTTTTTGTGATGCTGTTACAAACAACATTGAACACAGTCTGAGCAGCAAGTCCATTCACAAAAATTGCACCTAGACAATAAATCTTTCAAAACTGCTTGTGTGATTGCTTTTGCTACAGCACCAGCTACTTAAAGCACTGAAGAATTGTCCAGTAAATAAAAGGTACTGTTAGAAACTGCTAGTAAAGTTTAGAGAACCACTCGGTGACAAATTTCATAAGAGCAGTCTTTCGATAGGAATGATGCTACTTTAACACAAGTAGGAAAATTATCCAAGGGGTAGAAGATGAAAGGTTCAGAAAATCTAACTTTATAAAGTGACACACTCAGATACACTTCCTATAGATCTAAAATGAAAATTGCCATTTAAGAATAAAGATTTTGAACAAATGGCAGAGTTGGCAGAAAGAACCGCAGGACCTTGGATTTTGGAGAAAATCCGTTAACACAAACACACTGTGTACATATTACCAGGAATAAGGAGAAAAAGGCAATAAAATAAAACATTTGTCTGAATATATGTCTCAAGACCTGCACTCAGACAATGGAGTTTTTTCATCTATTATATCAGAGCCATTAGATGAGCTCAGTAAATTTACCATTTGAAAACAACAGGGTAAAATATAGCCATTTTTTTCAATGAAAGAGTTGTTCATATTAGAGCTATTGTAGGTATGAAAAAAAATGTTTGGGACAAAATATCTGAAAAGGAAGAGACTAGGCAACACTGTTAGGAAACAATTTTTCTATTGAAGAATCTCCTTAAATTGGCCAAATGCCTTTGCAACAGATAATGAGCTATATTTCCTCAGTACTGAGTCTGAGAAATTCTTAATTGCCCATAAATCCATGTACTGGAAAGTTTGGAAAATTTAATGAGTTGGCAACTGACTTCAAAGAAAAGGATTTCATACAGACTGAATTACTAGAAACTAAAGGACAATGGATAAATAAGAAGGACAGTAGCTGAAGTCTTGGGGATTTAGGACAAACTAACCCATATATTTTGTAGATTAAATCTTTCCTTCATGGTCAAGGATATCTGTCTTCTACAATGATGATGACTTCTACACATAGTTTGGGGCATGAATTTCGAACAATAATACATATCTTGCTTTATTGAAAATTATCCTGAACTGTTCATTTTCCTCAATTGTATCTTTAGTTGCTTGAAACAGAGGGAGTCACATAAAGGACAACACTGTAAACTTGTAAGAGTGATGAAAAGTAGTCAGGTCTTTGTGTGATCTCATCCTCCCACGCACTCTCACACCCCCACATAATCCATGTCATGTTTCTTGCAACCAACCAAGAAACTTCTACTACTCTCATTGCTGTAATACAATACCTCACTGCTGTAAGCTGTTTTTATTTCTCTGTTCTTTGAGAGTATGATGCAGCCTGACTTGTTCATGAGGATACTCATATATAGAAAAATCTGGTTTTTGGAGGCTTGGGCCTTGCATCTTTGAACTTGAAATTAATATGGATTGGGATTCTGATTACATGTCTGATCATTTCTTTAAAATCTATGCATGGTCAATTAGAACACCGTTCAAAATCTCCTCCTTCTTCACATCTCAGTTAGTGTTTGTGAAGCTTCTGTTTCCAACCTACTATAGAACTTAAGACATTGCAGAAAAAAAGCTTACAAACATCAGTTAGTAAGAGCAGGACTAGCAGGTCATATAATCGCAAAATCTAACCTAAGGGTTGGAAAAGACCTTTAAAGTCATCAAGTCCAGCCATCAATCCAGTGCCCCTACCATGTTCACCATTAAAACATGTCCTCAACCATGAGCCACATCCATATAGGTCTTGAACACTTCCAGGAATGGTGACTACACCACTACCCTGGGCAGCACATTCCAATGCTTTTCAGTGAAAAAATTTCCTAATATCTAATCTAAACCTCCATTTCGTCTTGTCCTGCCTATTGCTGACCAGAAGAAGATATTGACACCCACCTCACTGCAACTTTCTTTCAGGTAACTGTAGACAGTGATAAAACCTTCCCCCCTGAGCCTCCTTTTCTCCAGATTAAACAATCCCAGCTCCCTCAGCTGCTCCTTATATGGCTGAGGTGCTACAACCCCTTCACCAGCTCCATTGAGTTCTCTGGGCTCACCCCAGGACCTCAATGTCTTTGTTGTGACTCAATGTAACTCGGTGTTGTAGTGAGGGGCCCGAAACCGAACACAGCACACAAGTTGTGGCCTCACCAGTGCTGAGTACAGGAGAATGACCACTATTCTAGTCCTGCCAGCCACACTATTAGTAATACAGGCCAGGATACCGTTGGCCTTCTTGGCCACCTGGGCACCCTCTGGCTCATGCTCAGCCAGCTGTCGACCGGCATCCCCAGGTCCTTTTCCTCTGCCCCCAGCCTGTAGCACTGCAGGGGGGTGTTGTGATCCAAGCGCAGGACCCGGCACTTGGCCTTGCTCTATCTCACACCATTGGTCTCAGCCCACCAGTTCAGCCTGTCCAGATCTATTTGCAGAGCCTTCCTTCCCTCCAGCAGATCCACACTCCCACCTGACTTGGTGTTGTATCAGCACTGACCGAGGGTGCACTTGATCCTCTCATCCAGATCATCGATAAAGATATTAAACAGGACTGGCCAATACCGAGCCTTGGGGAACCCCACTAGTGACACCAATCACCAGCACTCTGGGCCTGGCCATCCAGCCAGTTTTAATCCAGCAAAGGATACACCTGTGCAAGCCACGGGCTGCCAGCTTCTCCAGGAGAATGCTGTGGGAGACAGTAAAAGAGGCTTTGCTGAAGTCCAGATAGACAACATCCACAGCCTTTTCCTTGTTCACTAGGCAGGTCACCTAGTACTGAAAGGAGATCACGCTGGTCAAGCAGGACTTGCCTTTCCTAAGCCCATGCTGGCTGAGCCTGATCCTCTGGTTGTCCCGTACACGTTGCTTGATGCTACTCAAGATGATCTGCTCCGTGACCTTCGCTGGAAATGACACAGGACCACATTTGCTATCTTCTGGTCACTTAGGACCTGCCTCGTGGACCAGGACTGCTGGTAAATTACTGAAAGTGATTTGGTGCATGATAGATGAATAAAGCCACAGAATGTGGCATCCTATATTCACTTTGATAAAAATCTCATAAAAATATTTCTATGAATATGTTACTGTATATGAAATGACTCTACTTAGCCATGTAAATAAAGTCCAATTCAAGTTTTGCCATCTCAGAAGCTATTGGATAACATTCCCACTAATGGGCTGTGAGAAGTCCTTAATAAAGTCCAGTCATTCCTAAACTCGAATAAAACCAGTCACCTATGAATGACTACGTAAATACAGTAAGATGAAGTATGTCTTGTGTAATTTTCATTTTCTGCAGACATTTAGGAAACAGGCATTCTGGAAAAATCAAAACTATCACAATTACTACCTTAGAATGACTATGTGTTGTACATACTAAAAATGAAATTACCTGAAAACCCATTTTTCTGAGGCTCTGAAAATAAATATTAATAAAGAGTTCTATTTTGTCTTTGGTACAATGTAACAATTCTGTCCCAAGGAAAGTATTTTTGAGACTGTAACAGCAGAAAAGGTATCTGATTGTGGCCCATCATTTGTTTTTGATTTCTCAGGGCTTAATGACCACCCTACACCTGACCAGCTTTTAGTTGAGAGTATTCCCCTTTTGTGTAGGAACACAAAAGAGAGACTAAAGAGAGACTAAAGAGAGAAAAAACTAGAACCAAAGCTTAACCAGCTCTTTATGCTTCTTCTCTCCCCTCCTTCGGAGAGTAACATGCACTGATGTTCAGCCAGGTTTCTACCTGACTCATGGTGCCACAGAGCAAGAGTACAGTGTTTTTAGGCTTTCCTCCCTGGCATAAAAGGTCTGGCTAGTTAGACAGAATCTCAGCATAAACATTATTCTTTCCAATGTGAGAACCACAACCAAAAAAGTCACAGAAAAATAAAGCCTTTTCCAAACCATCTGCCCACAACTCTATTCAATACACTTCATCAGTCTACAAGTTTTTTCTTCCTTCTTGGGGGACACTAACATGGTGCATTTCCAAACTAAAAGGTGACACCTGCCGTGAAAGCAATGAAGATTATTAGTGTGTCCAACTTCAGATAGTTTTCAATCTTTCAATGATTATGGATGCTTCCTATCAAAACTGTCCAAGATGCTGTAACTTTTATATGGGTTTCTGCAAAAAGATAAACCTTGGAAGTTGCTGGACTGTAAAATAGCAGTACACTATAACCCTGGCAAACCTTTAAAAGATAAATCTTGGCAGCCACTGGACTGTACAACATTAACACACTCTGACACCACTGGATGTCTGAAACTCCAGAGAAGGATCCTAGAGGTGGTTTTTCTCATGTAACAGAATAGGACTGTGTTACCCCAAAAATCCACCTGGCTTAAGTTCATTCAAGACTATCCTGTGTAAGTGCATATATCTTTAGTGAGCTCTTTCTAGAAAGGCAACAGTGGCAATTGCTTAATTGGTTTATGCTGGCTTGTACACTGTAATGATAGCTGTGAAGCAAAGTCTGGCAATTCAAGTTCTCATAACAATGTCTTAACTGTAAAACATAAGCCAACAAAATAGTCAATAGTTTTAATGACAATGTGAAATGTTCCTTTTTTATCTCCTTGTTAGTAATTTTGCAGGTTTAAAAAGTTTGTTCTTAAAAACCTTTCCAGAAATGCAACCTCTAACTAACTTATCCGAGAGACTCTATCTACTAGGAACCTCTAGGAGCCTCTACTAGACTCAGGTTTCTCTGTCCCTGCTGCAGGAGCAGCTACCTGAATTTTCTTTGTATGGTTTCATGTAGCTCTGATGCAGCAGCATTTGCTTGACCTCCATCCTTCCTTCTCATGAATTCCTACTTGGCATTTTCCTGTGTTCTGTTGCAGCACATTTGCCTGCACTCTGACTCCCCGTCCTCATCTTCACGCTTGTCTGCCACTCCTCTGCATCCCTCCTGGTCCCTGCATTAGTCTCACTCAATTTGCTGTCCTGTTTCCCAATGCATTTTCCCTCCCCGCCGCTCCCACTGTATCTGGCATGTCCATATTCCCCTGTCCCCTGCTTGGCCCTCACAGAGCAGCTAACAGACCATTAGCTTCCCTGATGGCATCCTGTTTTCTGCTGGATTGCAAATAACAAGGAGTGGCATCCATCTTCACTGGTTTACCCTCACTTTCATCCAGAAACATTAAATGGATCTGGCAACCAATCTTCTGAGATCAGGTTTGGCCTGGTTGCGGTCTTGACAATGGGCGATGGAAAGAAGTTTACTTAGAAATCCACAGGTTTTAAAATGAAAAAGTATTAATTATTGTCATATGCTAAAATTTATTAATAATATATTGATTAAACCCCTCTAACTAGTCTTTTCTGTGATTTGAGCAACAGGAAGGCTGGTGGTGGTGCTGACAGAGGTCCTGCACAGCAGCTGCAGAGGTGTGAAATCAGGGCAGAGTTGAGAATGGGGCTTTTCTTCTGGTACTGGTCAGACTGTGCTCCAGTAAAACCCTTACAAAATGTTAGCATCATTTATTGAGCCTCAGTCCTAAATAAGTGAACCTTGCTTGCCTCACTGGCTTTCACCTCTCCATGGACAGTTATTCTGTGCTTTGAAACAATTCTGCCATTTCTGGGACAGCTGTCTGTAAAAAACTAGAAATGATGGCAACTTCATTATGGTGTCTCTCACTGCACACTGTAGAAAACTAATCATGATCTAAAACTAATCCCTGGACCTAATAAAATACTTTGCTTTCTATGACTTCAGAAGCTATATTTTATTTCCAAAGCTAATCTACCCGTAATGTGTGGGGAGGGAGGACAATAGACCATGTCGTCTCAGTGCAGGCTGGGAACCTCAGGTGCAGTGGGTTTTGACAGTTTTGAATAGCAATCCATCACTTAACAGACAAATAGAGGCTACAGTCTCTTTGCAGCAGCTCTTTTTCAACACCAAGCTGACATCTGTGCCCTCTGCAAAGGATTGTACGCTGTCATCCTCAGAGAGGAATAGGTTTCAAACACTACTGGGCTTGAGTGGGCTGTTTGCAAGGTGGTTTGAGTGTTATTTTTTCCCTAGGAAACTGGTTCTCCAATGGTGAGGTGGTATTTTTGTCACCCAAAGTTTTCAGCAAGTGCATACCAAAATACTATAGCTAAATACTGGATAACAGCAAACAGAAGATCACAGACACGTAGCTATATGTCACAGGGAAAACAAGAAGTTATACTGGCATACGCAAAACTCCATCTGAAAGCAGAATTGATGCAATGTGTCTATCATTCCATTAGGTAATGATATCTTGCATTGTTGTTCTCTTTGGTGAAAGTTTTGACACCAGGGGAAAATATTTGTAAACAATTGTCTAAGGTAAACTGCATTAAGTATATATATATATAATAAAGTGAATTTGCTGTTGAGTTCTTGAGAGGCTGGGATGCAATACAGCAAGAATAATTTCAATTTTATTGTAGTTAAACACTTTGACTCAATATAGTCCATCAAAGTAGTTGAGTTGTGTTAGGACTTTATCGTAAAATATACTGTACATTTCACAATCAATGCCGTGTCCTCATAAAGAAAGATGAAAAGTAAAATGTAAATCTAAATGTGAGATTTTCTTAACTATTTCATTCTTTTACTATACAGTATTTTTCTTCATCATGGTGACCTTGTCAGAAGTCTGACAGGTCATTAGGAACCATGCTTTCCCATTATATTATGTAAGATACTTTACTCCAGAGAGATCTACAGAGCTTTCTTTTCACTTACATTTGCAAATAGAACTGTGGGATTATGCATCCAGATATTTCCTTCATTATTTATTATCATAAGCATGTGTTCTTTGACTAAATTTGAAAAGCCATTTGGATTGATGGATTTGAAAATTCGTTTCATCAGGGAATGGATTTAGCAAAATTTTAAACTATTAACCAGTAGACTTGCTTGTTAAGAACAATTTCCCCGGAAACAGTATATCATAATCAAAAAAGTAGTATAACAAGCCAAGAACTCTTTCCTAGTAAACCATTTCCTGCTGTATTTTTGATATTTATTCTGATGGAGAGGAACATTGTAATTGTTTAATTGTTTCCTATTGATATGTCCAATTCAGTAGCTCTCGGTCATCAGTTACCCTGTGGCCCTGCAGCAGTCATTTGGCAGTTCCATAGATTTTTAAGCCATCAGGGACCATTAGATCATCTTGTCTGATCTTTCTGCATAAAACAGGTCAGAGAATTTCATCTAGGTATCTCCTGTATTGAGTGGAGCAACGGGTATGTAAGCAAAGCTCGTCCTTATGTCACAAAGTTTACCTTTTTGTTGCTTTTAAATGGGGAATATTACCTCCTATTTCATACCTAAGCTGTGAAGTCTCATTAATGTTTCCGAAGACTCTGAGATATGGAGATTTAATGTGCTATAAATGTGAACAGTAGAAATATTTCCAGTGATGACCTAAACAGGATTTTTTAATCAATATGATGAATTGAATAGTGGGACAAATTAATCTGTGGTGTCTCCAGCAGGAAGGAATTTTGCCAATTCAATTCAAGATTTTTTAATTATAATATTTGCTGATAATTTGAAGAAGGAAAGATATACAGTAAAAAAATGATTTTAAAAAAATGCTAAAAATAAAAACGTCAAACAGAAAGTAACTTTAAATATTCAACATCATTAAATTTAATTGACAAAATTTTCTTTAGATTTCAGATTAAAAATTCACGGAGATTCTCATTCTTTTTATCTTCATTAGCCCATATATGTGTTATTAATTATTTGTTAGATATTTCCATAAACATGTGATGATATTAGTGGTGAGAATGCAAAACTAAAATTCTTTTACTCTAAGATCACTGGGACAATATAGTGATGCTTGTCCTGCTCCATGAGCAAGTCGAAGAGTCTCCCTCTGAAGGCATTAAGTTATGCAAGAGGTATTGCCCAGCCTGTCTGAGATTGCAAAGTGCCTCCCAGTTCCATGCCTGCTCCTCTGCCTTTGCATCAGGCAAAAGTAATTCATACATGAAGGGCTGGAACCCTCTCTAAACATCTGCAATGACAGAGCAGGAGTAGGTAGTCCAAGGCATGTTTTCTGACTTGAGTGAATGTGATTTTAGCATACCTTAACCAGGCTTTCTGTCAATTGCTTTTGGGAAATCTTCCTGAAAAAAACCAAAGTTTTAGAAAAATACTTATGTTCACTGGTTGATATTTGCCTTTTTAGCATCATTGTCCTTCAATTTTCCACGCTGAGCAGTATTGGTCTTGCTGCTGTGAGTCTTCTCTGGATCTTCCTTGAAGAAGTTCCTCTTCAAGCACCTTTTGTGAACTTTCTTGATGGTCAGAATTTCAATTAACAACAAATCTCCTTCAGAAGAGGGTGTAGTCAAGGCCATTCCAGTTTATTATGTATAATGTCTATTTATATTTACCTACAGTCTATGTATATTTAGTCTACTTAAAACACACACACAGATGTATTTGCTGAACAAACAGTATCTTCTATCCCAAAGTAACATTTACAGTGAGCAGAGTAAAACTTTTAAGGTTGGTAGTACTTGGAGAGAACTACTGCATTGGAGACACTAAAACTGGTGATAATGATTTAAAACTCTGCCCCATCCAAAGCTTATTTTTAAAAAAAATTAAAGTAATAAATTAAAGATACTAGAACTTCAGGCTTCTTGTTTTACCTCTGAACAGCTAATATGGCAATGTGCTGTTTCAGCCCAGCTGGCAACTAAGCACTATGCAGACACTCACTCACCCCTACCCCACACCCCCACCACAGCGGAATGGTGAGGAGAATCATAAGTAAAACTTCCAGGTGGAGATAAGAACAGTTTAATAATTAAAACAAAGTAAAATATAAGAATAATAGTACATAACAACAACAACAACAACAATAATACAAAATCCAAGGAAAAACAGTGATGCACAATACAATTGCTCACCATCTGCTGGCTGATGCCAGACCCCTGGCTCTGAAACCCAATCAGCCCCCTTTTCAGGTAATTCCACCAGTTTATAATCTGGGCATGCTGTTCTATGGTGTGGAATACCCCTTTGGCCAGCTCAGGTCACCTGTCCAAGCTATGCTCCCTACCAGGTTTTTGTGTTCCTCTTCACTGTCTGAGCATGAGGCACAAAAACGTCCTTGACTTAGGATAGACACTTCTTAGGAACAACCAAAACATCAGTGTGTTATCAACATTATTCTCATAATGAATCCAAAACACAGCACTGTACCAGCTACTGAAAAGAAATTAACTCTATCCCAGGCAAAGCCAGGACACAAAACAAATAAATACTTATAAAATTTTAAATATCAAAAGGAAGTTGAATCAATCCATTAGAGATTTACAGATTCTGTAATTTAAACTTTTGGGAACCAGTAAAATAGCTGGCACTTCTTCATGGTCCTGAAGGATCTGCTTCTCTGACCAGTTTGAGTGATATCCACTGGAAGCATCAATAAATAACTTATGGTACTGCAGTTACTGCTCCATTTCTTCCTTGGTATTTGAAAAGCTGTGTTCTTTCTTCATTGTTCACCATAAAGATGTGGAAGAGGAGGAGGTGACCAGCAGGGCTATGGGGGCCCAGGGAGACAACCCCATGGGGAGGGAATCCCATGAAGGAGACTGTTAGAACAGGGAAGGAATCTCAACATGTGAACAAGAGAGTGTCAAGCAAATGTTGGAGATGTCCTCTTTTATACATAAAAAATTGAAGCTGAGGGAAAAGAGTCATTCTAGTCTACTTACAATAGGAGAATAATACTTTTTTTTTTTTTAAATTACTGTTTTGGAAGGGAATGTGGATAGTACAATCACTACCATGCCTTCAAAGATGCAACTGGATTTAGCATGTGATAAGTAATCCAAAAGGTGCTGTTATTCTTGGTTTAGTACTTATAACTGATCCTATATACATAGAAATCATCTGACCCCTTTTAAAAAAATTATATTAAAACACTTCAGTGAGAAACAGCATAGATACTCACTTAAAAATAGCAGAATAGAAAGAAAATAAATTATTAGATTAGGGTCCTTGCAAATCTTGAAGTTTCCTGGCATGCAAAACTCCTATATTTTTCTTACCAAGAACAAGAAAATACATATTTCATCACAATGGCCTTAACTTTGACCTGTGCATTGTGGCTTTTATGTATTATTTGTATTATATTGATTTATAGTAGAATTCATCTTCACTACATTTAGTCATTTAAAGTTAAGGGTTTCATCTAAGCTATTTGTCCAGGTTCCCCTTATAGTAAATGGAGAAAGATAAGTTCCTCCAAATGGCAATTCATCCCATTTTAAGATAGGTGTCTGAGATAGACTGGATGAATTGCTCTCTACTGCAGTCTCTCTCCATTGCTCTAGAGGAGTGCAAGTGACTAGCTTAGGCTAAGCATCCAACTTTCAGATGGCTAAAAATTAGGCAAAATTAATCCCTCCCACATATCTTCTTTTAAGGGATGCATTTAACTAAGAAATATCTCATAGTCAAATTGCTATGTGCTATTTTGCTAAAATCTGATAACTGATATTTCTTCGGAATCATATACCGTAATGAGCAACCATAGTATCAAATAATAGTAAAATTACATATGACTAGGTTGTTGATCAATACATGACATTAATGTGCACAAAAATCATTCTCACATCCTTTTTCAAAGAAAGGCATTCATTTAGACTTCCGGTAGAAAACAAAGCTAGGGGTTTTTTTAAAGCACCAGTTATGAATTCATTTTGAAATATTACAGAGCGGCAAGAACTAAGTACTCCTGAAAAATCAGGCTGATACTATTATTTTAGGGTCAAAGTAGGGGATGAGTTGCAATGTATTTGTTTCTGTTTGATAGGAATTGTATGTGCAGATTTTATTATGTGTGACTATGAAATGGGTAGTACCCTCAGCTATTAATTTCTTTAAGTGTCTGGGTTTGGAAATGATGCAATAGATATCAACACTATTGTCTCTTAGCAACCTCAATTAGTATCTGAAACAAAGGAGGGTTTGCAAGCTTGGACTTTTTCCCGTATGTCCACAAAATCTTTTCTGTGTGTTAGCACAACAGTTAATGAATCCATTACTAACAGTTTTTAAAATAGGGGAGACAGGCCATCAGCTTTATAAATTATGGGAAGAAGTGCGGCAGGGCAAGCAAGAACGGCCCTTGTGGAGCCCTGCCTCTTTCCCTGTGCACCTGACAAGATATGCACATCTCCTAGGTGGCTGAGTTAGCCATGCATGCCTGCACATCACAGCATGCTTTCCTTCCAAATGCTGGCAGGAAGGGCTGAAAAGCCACTGCAAATTACGTGTCACACCTGGCAGCAGTGTAGGCAGCAAGTTGCTACCAGACCTCCTATTTCTTTTATGTCAACAAATTGCCATCTGACCTGGAAGGATATGTCTAGAGTGAGAAATTATTTGCCCTAGATCCAAACTGGTTCTATGTCCTGCCCAATTAAAACCAGGCTCGAAAGGATTTAAGTGCCTTCAGCTCAGTGTATGCACCAATTTCATTAGCCAACTGCTCCAGAAACAGCAATATTTTCAATGCCTAGTCCTAAGGATGTGTCTTATGGAGCTACAGGGTCTCTGCTGATAGGTAGGAAAATTTCACCAATAAAAAAATTATTTTTATTTCTTATTTTCCCTCACTAATTATAGTTATATCCTCTGACCATATTTTGTGAAATATCTCTTCCATCTCTAAAGTTTGGCACTTGCATATTCAAAAATAAATCACATTCTTGCTTCACAAGAGCTCAGTATGAATAAATTTGCATTCAAAATAAGTTGGTGGGGACAGAAGAGTGAGTCTGGCATTGTAATGACAGAGCTGTATTACTTATATTCATTTTGTGACACTTCATGTTGCTATAATCACATCAAGCCGTGATACCACTCAGTTTGCAACAACCATGGAAGACTATGCAGACTCCACCTAAAGCCTTGCCATGCCCTGCCATTCCTTGGCTTGCCTTTTCCCTCCCATTCCCTCTGCTGTACTAACACTGTTAAGGAAAAGTGTAGAGGAAACCTGTGTTCATGTTGCTGTGGGTGACTTTGGACATTTTGCACCTTTTAGAAGCCTTGCATTTCTGCTGCAGCCTCCCCGGCAGAGCAAACAAGCAGAAGCCGCATGCAAGGTGCACATCCAGAAAACTCATTCCTTCATTTATGTTGTTGCCTGTTGCCATTTACATCTTTTAATTCAAAAGGCAGAAGCATTTTTTATCCAATAGCAACCAACTGAGTTAAGATTTTTTTTTCTAGAAGCATGAGACAAAACTCCTTCAAGACTGAAAACCTAAAGCTGACCATTACTTGGCCTGCAGCCACAGCAAAGAAGTCTGCTATTCTAATAAATGAGGATCCACAAATCCTTGGGTTGATTGCATATTCAAATTTTGATGCTCACAGTTTAGTTCCTACAGAGAACTTGTAGGAAATAAGAATTTTTAAAAATCCCTAAAAATAAATTACTTAGCCCTCAAACTGGCCTATATTTATCATTAGTGCATTGAAAAGAGCAAAATAATGATAAATTAACAGAGGGATATGCACTTCTGTGTTAATATTTATACTTTTTTTTTTCTTTGAAGTGAATACAGCAAATATACAACTTTAACATTCTAGCAGAAATACATGGTGGCTATACGTATAGATAGAGAGGTAGATGGTCACAACCTGATTGTCAGAAAGACCAAGCACAGGAGTAACAAGAATTTCCACGGAGAAGAATGGAAAGATTTGCCAAGAGTGCTACAGCCGTGACAACAGGAAACTTTTAAGATCCAGGTCTGTTATAAATGTCATAGAAATACAGCCTTTTTTTAGTGTGACCCACTTGTGTGTGTCAGGTGTGCTGCAAATGCGTCTCCATGCTCTGCCTTCTCAAGGCATGGCTTTTGTCCCTGGGTGGGTTAGCGGCATCCGCAGGGACTGACGTGCTGCGGGTGGGACTGCACGGCTGGGCACGGCATCGGCAGTGCGAGTTACACCTGGGCAGTGCGAGTTACACCTGGGCAGTGGGATTACACCTGGGCAGTGCGAGTTACACCTGGGCAGTGGGATTCCCCGCAGGCTGCGCAGAGCTGGGCTGTGCCCAGGCTGAGGGCTGTCAAAGCCCTGCACACTGCAAGACAGACCACCGGGCAGACCCTTCACAGCAGCAGGGAACAGCGGCCCCAGCCACCTGCCCTGTGAGGGAGGAGGAGGTGAGAACCCCAAGGCTTGTGCGAGCCCAGCTGCATTTGTACACTGGCTGCTGTGACAGAGGGCTGGGAGCAGGGCGGCGTTTGCCAGTGCTGGCTCTGCCCACTCCAGCTGCCCCTGTCTGATGCCTGTGTGTGTCCAGTCTGTGTCTCTGACAGCTGTGGCTGTTCGCCAGTGTTTCCAGGAGCTTCGTGCCTGGAAATCCGGGATGGTACCACCAGAAGCAAGAAGATGGTAGAGCTTGCAGTTCCCATGCTGGACAAAAACACTGGATAAAGGTACAAGAGGACAGACCCAGAAACTTATGGTAGGGGACGCAGCTTTGCTTGTGGTCATCGACCTGGAAACCCCTGCATATGAAATATGACATCCAGTCCTCAGGGCCGATGACAAGCAGGGAGAAGAAGGACAAGGGGGCATTAAAGGGAAGGAATTTTAACCAGTAGGCCTTTAACAATATGCACAGTCCTTTTAAGACACTGTAACTCCCCAAAATCAGTGGCAGCTGGGTAATAACTTTCCCATTTGAGTCCAAAGATTTAAGTGCTGTGAAATTTTAAGTATTCTATAGTTACTTTGGTGGTTTCCTTTATTGTTTCTTTCCTTTGGTAAATATGAATAACTTTTTAAAAAGCTGAAGAAAATAATTCATCATTTGAAGGCAGATGCCTGTGATGACCTAACAGACTTTTTTTTTTCTTTTTGTTTTCATCACTAAATACTTCTGTGGTTCTGTCAACGTTTCAAATAAGATTTCCAAGTGCCAGTGAAATAGTTTCATGTTAGGGGGTTATTTTTATAATTCAGTGCATCCAAACTTCATGAAAAATATGCAAATCACCTTCATTATAACCATATCTTGTAGCAACATGCAGCATACGTAGTGCCAAAAATGAATGCATTCATGGCATCTTTTGGGTCCTAAGATCCAATTATGTCTTTTGTTGTTCCTTTTTGGCTTTCTGTGTCAGCTGCATGCTCTGTAAAGTTACTGATTACTGACCTGTTGGCAACTTTACAAATCAGCTTTGAAATGCAAGCTGTCAGTAGCTCTTGAGTACCCCAGTCCCAGGTTACCAAGGCCATGAAATGCTGCATTGAATTTTTAATCAGTTTTCCCTCTGCTTCTGCTTAGCTTTTTCCAGGTTAAGGTCAATTTTGAAACCAGCTGAATTCTTTAATAATCACTGTCTTTGCAGTCCTCACTGGGTTCAAAAGGAAGAACAATTTTTTCACTGCATTAATATTAATTTTTTTACTGTGGGGGCTTATTACAGGGGCATATTTTCTGTTTAAGTATTCATTGTTAGATCACAAAGTGCACTGCAGTCTAGCCGAAGTATTGCCTCATGAAGATAGGAGTGAACTGCCACTAACCCGAAATTTCACTGGCCCCACTTTTAAAATGAAGCAAGGCTGCTATTGTAACCCATTCCACATTTTTTCCCTGCAGCCATGCTACTCAGAGGAGAAAGCTTGCCACCTCAGACACACGTCCTTTGGCTCACCTTTCTAAATGTGGCAATTGCAGCTTATTTAGTAATCCTGCCATCAAGCTTTGATCTCTGTTTTAAAAAGTTGCAACTGTTTGTCTAAGTAGGCAAGACCAGAATAAGTCTTATAGTGCTAGAAATTAGGACCTAAACGTGAAACAAAAAAAGTCATGTTTATTTTATCTTCAGTTTACCCACAGAAGAATTTATCATGTAAGAATTTGATTTAATGAGTAGGTGCTTATTTGATTGCTGTGGTGAATAATCCATTAATGCTTTATTTTCAAGGTTCCTAGTGATGCTAGATTCTACTAGATTACCTTGCAGCAGTGTTTATTTAAAGGCTCCTATGCCATGATGACACACCTAATCAGATAGCTGTCACTCTTTTTTCACCATAGCTTCTTGCATGCTTTTACAGAATCTCATAACAATGTGACTTTTTCACCCTGGAGTGAAAAGACAGTTATAGTTACCCTTTACAACCAAGGAAAGCAGGTTAATAAGAGGTACTGTGGTAGCATTTCTGGTTCAATAATCAATAACTTTGATAAAAAGATGCTGGTATTTGGTCAGCTCTTGAGCATATCTGTTCCCTTTGAGGTTACATTTAGAATGACTGGGGTTTCTGGGCACTGGTAGAAGTGCCACTCTAAGTGAATTCCTGCAGTTGTTTTAAAAGCTCTTTGCCTCCATACCACTAAGAATCTTGAAGCAGGTGGTGACAATAATTTCCACGGGGTAATCCAGGACATTTGAAGTCTGGAGTCCACTGAAGTTGGATTTACTTATGTCTGTGAGTAATGCCTTATACTGAATAAGTAGAGGTGCCTTATAATAAGATTTGAGGAAGGTGGTACACTACAGGTATCTCCAAAAAAAAAAAATCACAAAAATGGAGGTAACGGGGGAAAGAACTTACTGATTATGCACATTGTACATAGAAAAGTAGCAGTTGATTCATTAATAAGCTGCAAATAAAGCACCTGAAGAATCAACCACAAAGTTAAGCAAACAATTCTGTATTTTCCAGGTGGTTTTCTGTAAGGTAAGTTCTGGAGTCTCTTTAAGCTCTAGTCAAAATTCTCCTGTGTCTGGGGTTCAGTGAGCAATCCTAGCCCACAATATTTCTCATACAAGTTGACATTTTTCTGCTTACTTTTTATGGATGATGGGAAAGAAAAATTATTGGTAAGTCTCTTCTAACTGATGGAAAATTTATTTTATTAATCAGGAGGGAGCTTAATAATAATTGAGAACCTTCTTCTTCTGTCCTTTTCAGTAGAGATTCATCAACAGTTAACATGTTTTGAGGTGATAGGATGGCTAGTGCACAGAAAGACACGCTTGCTGGACTATTATCAAAAGGTTATTCCCTTATGAAGGCAACAGTAAAGATACTTTCTCAGTGGTGTTTACTTAAAACATCTTTAAGGAATGTGCTAATTACCTGAAAATGATGTCTTATTAACAAAAAAAGAAAAAGAAAAAAAAAATTAGATGCTTAATTGGAAAATTTAAGAAAAATTCAGGTTTTCTATGAAGTTCTTGTAGCATTGTGGTGCTGTGGGAGATCTCTTGTGTTCTGGGAGATTCCTGTTGCTGGGCCTGGATCTGCTCAAGTTCTAGTTTTGACAATGGATTTTAACCATCCCTGCAGGGAAGATGAAGAACTGAGCAGGTCCCAAATCGTTCAGAGTTTTATGGATACAGGAGTCTATGCTAGTAAACCTGTGGTAATTTGAAACATTGGAGGTGATGGATCCTTTATAGATTTCCTATGAGCAGGCTGCTGTGTAGTTACTGGTCTCACAGACAAGTTGGGACTTTGCTTTACCATACAGGAGAAGAGCTTTCAATGACAACTCAGTATTCTAGTGCTATTTGTAATTATTTTATTGAACCTATTTTAGTAAGTACAGTGCAGCACACTTTATTGACACAGGTGAGAACATGTGGCTTGGAAAACAGGACAGCATCGGAGAAAGCAATTATTCAAAGATCTTTGAAAGGAAAGAGGAGATAATAAGGCTGAAAATAGCGCTGATAAAGGACAAAGACTGGATAAACTGAAACTGAATAAGAAGTGTAGTAAATAGGTAATTTGAGGCAACTTCATTTTGAGAAATAACTCTTGAACCAAAGTAGCTTCTGATGACAAATAACAACAGTTATCTGGTTTGGGTAGCACCCATAACGTGATAATTGATGAGCAAGCCACTTCTTGAGGGAGATCGTTCCATCATGCCAGATTGTTTAGATTTTAACTTTGTGGTTTTGATCATCACTTTGGGTTGATCATAGGAGAAACTATAATGGTTTTCATTGACTACTTTGATAAGTGACCTGTAAAGATGACTGATACCCCTGGAACTTAAAGTAAAGATGACTGATACCCCTGGAACTTAAAGTTCAGTACAGTTCCCATCGCTACCCACACAGTGCATAACTGCATAAAGAAAGCATAAGAGAGAGTAATCATCTTTTCCAAACATGAACTCAGAATCTCTACCTTGGTAAATACAAAAACCAAAAACCAGTGCATGAAGAAAGTTTTGCTAACTGTTACTCTGAGCTTTATCTGACAACTGTCAGGGGTTTGAGAGTTAGAGTGTTGATCCTGGAGAAGAGAAGTCTCTTTGTGACCTTCGAGTACCTAAAGGGGGCTTATAAGAAAGGAGGAGAGGGGCATTTTACTCCAGGAGATAGTGATACGACAAGGTGGACTGGTTTTAAACTAAAAGAGGAGAGACTGAGATTAGATGTTAAGAGGAAATTCTTTACTGTGACTGTGGTGAGGCGCTGAAGAGTTTGCCCAGGGAAGTTATGGATGCCTCATCTCTGGAGGAGTTCAAGGCCAGGATGGATGGGGCTTTGAGCAAATTGGTCTAGTGGAAGGTTCCCTGACCATGGCAGGAGGTAGAATAAGATTATCTGTAAGGTCCCTTCCAACTCTAAGATTTTATAATTCTGTGACTGATATTTCTCATGGGTAATGAAATCCCTCATTATACTCCAACACAATGCCAGGCCTCCCTACCATTTTAGAAGCAAAACAGCCACCTTATATCCCAGTGAACTCCAGACACAACATTTCTAGTCAATGTGGAAAAGACCAGCACCATAGGGAACAGCTAAGTCAGTTTCTTTACAGCCCTGATGGGAAAGGGAACGCTGCCATGTCCTCTTGCTGTCAATGCAGTGTTGTCAGGGGATGAGTTTAGAGAAGCAAACATGCAGCAGGAAGTTTTAGGGATACATGAAGTTCTTATTTTACTTCCTGTACAGAAAGACTAAATTGGGAACACTTGTTCTTAACTTAATAGTGGCCAGAGATGAAAAGAAGATTTTGAAGCATGCCATTGCATATCCCAGCTTGCAGTCTGGAGTTTGGGTACAACCAAAAAGGCTCAGACTACTTTTTGTTTCCTGGTCTGTTTGGGTTTTTTTCCAGTCATGTATGAAGCAATGAAAAGAGATCACAGGAAAACCCATCTCTTTGCTCATTATGCTTCCTGCTGTTCAGTGTGCAGCTACTCACATGAGGCATGTATTTGCATGCAGCTTTTCCCTTGCTTTGCCTGTGACTAACCAGAGAGAGGAACTCCAAAGAGACTCGTTAAACCTATGAAAGCTGCCACAGTTTGTCACATGTGGCTCTGCACGCGTAAGCAGAGCATTGCTTTTATTGTAAACTGCAAGTCTCTCTTTCTGCAACAATAGTATTTCATGTCACTGCTTTAGTCTCAAGAGAAGCTGCTATTAAATGGTAGATGTTAGTTTAATATTAATAATTGTCTTAACTTCATACATCTACAGGTTTTCATCTAGTAAAAGGGAGCTATTCATTTTTTCTCATAAAAACAACATTCCTCTGAAGGGAATTTAACAGATGTACGGAGGTTGATGGCAGGTGCAGCATAATGAAAGCAAGACACTTTGAACTGTCAGTGGCTCTCTAACTGCTCTTTGTATTACCCTGGCAGAGGTGTGCCTGCTCCAGTTCAAAACAGCTGCTCTCTCACAAGTGTACTCCTGGCTCCCATTCACCACCCTGCAAGGAAAAGCAGGGCTGCAGAAGGAGAAAAAATACAGAAAAAAAAATATCTGGATCAGGTGAAAAACATCTGCCTGCACATCAGTATAGTTTAGAGCAGTCAAGAGAGCCTGTAATGTTTTATATAACTTGCATATTGTCATTTTTAAGGGGGAAGGCTCAGAAAATGAAGATTCATTAACACTGTAGCACTGGGTGTCAGGCGAACCTCTTTCATCATCCAGCACACCACCGTGGGGAGCGCTGCTCTTCTGCAGAGTGTTCTCTGTTTTTCTCCAGTTAGTATTAAATTGGTGCTAGGGCTTCTGCCACTTTTCTTTAGGAAAAGATATTAATAGGTCTTAGCAGTAAGGGATGTTTCTTTCTATCTAAACTACAGAAAGTCTTTCTCCCATTTTATCTTATTTAAATTTTGTTGCTAGTTTTTAAGGCATTTAGATTCTCTCTTTGTGCTTGTTTTTCACATTCTTAACCTTCTTGTTATTTGAATAACAGAGTTGCCTATATTCAACATTCTCCACTTCTTAGTGTTTTGACCTTTTAATCAATTTTGTGCCTTTCTTTTTTTCTTCATAATTCCCTCATCTCTGTCCATATCTTTCCAAATGAAACTCTCAGAACAGCCTGCAATATTAATAAAGAATGCATAACACTGTAGTAAAAAGGTTTCGTATAATGGGTTTGGGGTGGCCTGTAAAGTTCTTATGGTAAAGTCATAATGTAAGCTATGCAGCTCACCTGATATTATTATTATTAAATCTTCATACTAAGGCTGCAAGATATATAATTTTGAGACTGGTGAGGAGGTCTTTTCTAATACTATTGTTCTTCTAAAACTATTTTTCTAATACTATTGCTTCAAGTTTACTTTTCTTTAATTCTTAGTTTGTCTCAGTCAATAAATAGTGGTTTTTTTCCAGGAGGAATTGATATCCTTCAACACTGTACATAGAAGCCCTTCTGTTCTGCCATGTGCTTTTTTATCCATGTGACTACACAAGAAATGGGACTACCTTTCCTGAGGCAGACACTGGGGCTCCTGGACCGTAGTCAGAAGAAACAGGGATTGAAAACAAGACTATTACTACTCTATGCAATTGTGTATGCAATAGTCTAATGTTGTCTCCTTTTAGAAGGAATGGGAGGATGCAATTGCTATTGCATTTTACTATTGATGAAGATTTAAAGAGAAAACAAAATATTCTCAGTGACCACAGAAGGTTGTCTCGATTCCTGTTGTCAAATGTCTTATTTATTAGAACAGGAAAAAAGTTAAGGCCATGGAATCTATCATTCTCTACAAATACCTGAAAGGAGTTTGTGACAAGGGACAGGACAAGAGGAAGTGTTCTCAAGTTGCACCAGGGGAGGTTTCAATTAGATTAGAAAAAGGAAAAGGTCATCAGGCACAGGAACAAGCTTCTCAGGCAAGTGATGGGATCATTGTACCTGGAAGTGTTCAAAAGTTGTATGGATGTGGTGCTTGGGATATGGTTTAATGAGGAACATGGTAGTGCTGGGTTAACAGTTGGACTCAGTAATCTTGGAGGTATTTTTCAACCTTACAGATTCTAAGATTCTATGAATCTTGGAGGATACTGCATCTTTAAATAATTAATTGAATAAATGCTGCCAAAACAGATTATATGTGAATTATCTGTATATAATCAGAGATCTGTTTCTCAACTATCTGTCTTCCCATTGTGGGTGTAGTGCATTCCTGTGACATCTTAACTGAGAAAGGGGCATCTGCCATCTAGAACACTGTTTTTAATCAATACTGATTTTGAATATCTTGCAAAACAGTGGCTTACTCTACTGATTTAATTTTTGCATTGTATGTATTTGAAAATACACGTTTGACTGCCTTTCATATGAAGTAACAGACCATACTACATAGGCTTATTGATATGCTTCATTCAAGAAATGGTGGCCCCAGCTCAACAGAGCACTTAATCATGTGCCTAAAATTAAATATATCCTTGAGTACATTACTGAAAATCTGCCTGCAGAAGGGTTTTGCTGAACAAAGGTGGCTTTAGGCATATGTCTGGGTACTCTGCTGAATTGCAACTTGTGAGCCCTATTACTCTGTAAATTGAATGGAGTCACTCAAAGTGTATAAAAATAAGCATGTTTATGACATGTTTATGATTTTGGAGGATCAGTACTTTATATCTGGGAGCACATATTCACATAAGGAGCTCTTTAATAATGAAAGGATTCAGAACTGGTCTTTTAAGATTGTTAGTTTAAAAAAAAAACAAACCTTAATAAAAAGTGTAAATTGCAAAGTAATGATGTTAGTTCAGTTCCTTAAGGCAAGCCTTACATCATCGTGTTTGTATACAGTAAATAAGCCTATCGAGAAAAAAAATCCAGATCAATAAATGGATTATAGAAATGAGTTTGGTGATGAAACTTCACACAGCAAGACATTTGCCAGTGAAGGCAAGACGTGTGGCTGAAACACTGTTAAAAATAAAGGTTCTTTAGTTTGCCTAATATTTCATTGGCCTTTGAAACATTCATTTACATAAATATGTTTTCTTATGACTCCCTTGAAGAAGGGATTTATTATTTGGATGCTGAAGATTCGTGTTGGTACTTTTCTTAAAAAATCCTTTCTGCAACATGAGGAGAAACTCAGGAAATCAAGTTTCCAGCAAACCAATAAGGCAGGTCAGAGTGAGCTGAACATTTGTATTTTGTCTTAAAGCGTGAAAAGGCAGACAGTCCCGAAGTTTTAAGCTTCTGTGTTAAAAAACTCGAGGCCCCAACCATTCAATGTCTTGCACACATGAAGCATGAACTAATACAGTGCACCTTTAGATCAATCATCTTCTTTTATCAGCCTTCTCCTCTTTGTCTACTTGCAGAGTGGATTTAAGCTATTCTTGTGTGATACAAAATGCAGAGCATCTAGCAGAGCAGAGGAAATTTAGATAAAACGTCTATTTTACAGACCACTTACATACTGAATGAAGCTGCTGCCATCACCAGACACATGCTTTGACTCAAATACCTGTACTGTCCTGATTTGCTTTCTAAGCAGTCAGTGCCCTTCTGTGATGAACATCGAGTACCACAAAGAGACAAAGGTGTAGGCTCAAGCAGCTGCTGCACTGGCCAACACACCACTCAGCCAGGCTTTTAGGAAATGTATACACAGACAAGGAAGCTGTGATGCAGACTCCAGGCCTGAGGTCAAACATTTATCATTACAGACAGCATTTCCTGATATTAGAGGCTCCAAATCATTAGTCTTTTAATACATAATATCAATAGATGTAATGAAAAATGCACAGGATGTAGAGAATCCCCTGAATCTTAATGTACTCCCTGCCACTGGAAGCATAATGCAGTGTCTATGTCAGCTGAGCTGGAGAAAAACAACGGGTCAAATGGTGAAAATGGAGAGGAAGGCAGCAGCTAAACCTCTGATTCTGGTGTGTGAATGCAAATCACCTCCGTTCCCAGGGTCAGCACAAGCTGTGCCTCTGGAATTATAGCGAGATGAGTGGGATTTCTGCAGCATACATAGCTGTTCTGGCTCCTGCACAGTGAGACGCTTCACACTGTGCACAGCAGATGGGAGCTGGGAAGTTCAGCCCAGGCACTGAAGCTTGCACACATCCGCACAAAAAAAAATAAATACATATATTGTGTGTGTCACCAGGCCCTGGCAGAGCTGCTGCTGGGAGCCTCTCACTGGGCTGTACCTGGGTGCATGTGCACTTCATCCTCGCACGCCCCTGGCACACCACATGAGCACAGCTGCTCTACCAGCACGTGGATGCTCACAGACAAGTGATACTAAACCTTCAGGACCATTGCTGAGCCCTTTCTTTGCAGATTCTCCAGCAGACCAAATTCACCATTTCCCAGGGTATGGATATTGTGACTGTACTGAGTTTAAAAGTAACTTTCTAAGGATCTCCAATCATTGGAAGTAAGCAGAAACTTTATCTGAATTTAAAAAAATGAGTTGCCTTTTAAAATTGTAGCAGCAGATGTAGCTGTGAATAACAACAGACTGATGAAATCCTGTAGCCCTTGTTCTTCTTCAATTTCTTCTCTGCTTTAATGGATATGCAGATGATCTTCAAGTGAGATGGGGATCCCCCTCCTGTGTCAGGGGTTCTGTATCACAAATTCATCACATTCAGAGAGACAACAATAACACCATATTAGTTTCTCCATCCTATTGAGGTTTTATATTGCCCTGTCCAGAGGCTTGGGAAAGTAGGTTTTGCACAGCGTAATGTTAGTTTAAGCACACATCCGCACCTAAAGCCTCAACTAAAGCCAGCCTAACCTCTCTCCATTATTTACAATCAAGAATAGTGTATCCTCAACCTTTTTTAACTGCTAGATGCACTTTGACTTTTTAAAAAAATTCTACCAATTCTGTTGTGCGGTATTGCTGCAGTGATTTCCATTTAGGATAAAATAAAAGGTTGAATTAAATTTCATTTATTACTTTTATTTCCTCCACTCCTTTCCCCATTTCTGTTTGTTTGCTCAAGTGTTGAATATGTTTATACTTCTAATGTAAATGTACTTGTGCAAGTTTTTACAGGCAATGTGTAATCTGCATGGCATTGGTGTGGGTGATAAATAACTTGGTTTTGATTGTACATAGCTGTGTATACATGAGGGCATTTCTTGATGCAGTTATTTCATTAGGTTAGTCAGAATCTCTAAGTTGTAGACCAACAGTGACCCTGAAGACAAAAAAACTATGTTAATTTTCATTGAGAGGCTGGTTTCTGGAAAGGTAGCCATGAATGCACAGACAAAAAGTGCTTTTTGAAGTGATCTCTTCAAAAGTTTTTTCTACCCAGATGCCCATAAGAATCTGAAATATACTGACACATATGAGTTTTTTTCAGTTCTTGCTTCTCTACAAGGCTAGTGTGAGAAATGTAGTTCCAGGGAAAGCCTTAAATATTTCTATTTTTCACTGCAAGAAGCATTACTACGGATCCATCACATGAGCTGAGATTTCCTAACTCATTTCTAGCCCAATTTAGCAGACATACAACTTTGGATAATTAGGGCAAGTTCTGGACTCTTTTCTGAACAAAACCCTGGCTCCCTGAGCATCTCCCTTGCTGCAGCAGTTATCTCAACTTTGTTCCCAGGCAGGAAACTGCATCTCCGCATTCAAGTGCTGCTCTCAGGTTTTTGAAGCATAATGGAGCTTTAGGCCTTTGAGGGGACGATCAGGAGGACTTGAAGGAGAAGGTCAGAGGTTCCTAAATTAAGGCTTTTCATTTTTTTCTTGAGAAATGAAGAGTGAGATGCACCACTAGAAGCCAATTCACAGCTCAAGAGGCCAGAAGCATCCCCTGGAGATGTTTCTCCCACACTTCACTCAGCGTAGAAAGAGCCCAAGGTGACAAAGCTCCTGTTTGGGTGCCTGAAATAAGTGCTTAAAATTAGGTGGACTGATGTCTTTTACATCATCACAAATCCTCTGTTTTGCTCTTTGGTACAGCTTGCACAGGGCAGTTCATTAACACAATATTGATGTTCTGTGACAAGTGAAGAGGCCAATAAAAGCAGTGCTCAATGTAAATTATTTCACCCGTTTGATACCTATTTTTTTCCTTAATTCTCTTAATGGTGAGTGTGTTTTCCTACCCCAGTGACATTCAGTTCCATGTATTGTTAATTTTGGCTTTGTAGCTTGCATTTAGATTACAGCTTGTGTCTCCCCAAAGTGGTATCAGTTGCCTGAAATCTTGATTCCTCGGTGTTGTGTGGCTTGCAGAAATGTCAGCTGGTCCAAGGGAGCGGTTTTAAAAGAAGCAGAGCTGATCTGACATTCTTCAAAGGAAAGCCTGGGAGACTCATCTCTGCACCTGGGTTTGTTACATACACTGAGCAATGGGAAGAGCGCTATGAATGCTGTCACTCGAGCAGTGAAGAGGGACAGGCAGCCATGTCAAAAATGACAACGTTTCTTTTACTAGTCTTGCAGAAGATGTCTGCAGTGATGTGACTGCAGATGACATCAAACAACATAAGTGGCTGGTTTCTGCAGTAGATTGAAATTCATCCAGTTCCCTGTGTTCACTGTGATGACTTTCAATGCTAATTCTCAGTGAGTGAGGCATGAAATACATTCACAGGCTATACACAGTTAGGATACTTTTAAGTTATTTGAGGTACCTGTGATGTAAACATCTGTGCCTCTTGCTTTTGTGCATTTTTTCCTGCATTTCAATTATGCAGTCAAAGAAACACTGGAAACGGGGAGAACAAGTTTGCTGATCTAGTTCTTTTTCCTTTTTGAAAGGAATGAGTGCCTCATTGTCTGAGTAGAGGGAAACGTAAGATAGAAACACACTTTCATCTTCCCCAACGAGGAAGAGATCAGCTGAATTGATGCAAATGAGGTGTTTTTGAAAGCGATCCCCAAAGCTTGCTGTATTCGCTAAGCAAAATAGTGGGTTGCTTAAACTTTCATTTGGAAACCTAAATAATGTGAGATGGTATAAAAGATCAAAAAGTTTTAGCTTGAGTTTTACTGCATGACTGTAATGCTCTTTGAAAATGAAGCTAAAGCCAGAATTCAGCTCTGACAGAGTCCTGCACCTCCAGCAGCCTGTGTGCTTCATTGTATTTTAAGAGGATGCTTCTCAGTCCTGCCTTCTGGTGACACTCTGTGCTTTTCTTAGGGCTACCTGGAGGACAGAAGCTGCAAAATGCAGGGAGAAAGGAGGGAAAAACCTCCTGTGCCAGTGCAGAAGGTCACAGGAATGTACCGACAGAAACTGCTGCCTGGCATCTGTAGAACTGGGAGGATAGTCTTGATGTCAGTACGCCAAGTCTAATCCAAGGCAGGTGGGGGTATAGTTGTATAAACAAGAAAGTAATCTCTTGTTCAATATAAACTGATACTAAACCTTTTTTTTTAAATAGCAAAAAACTTCTTCCTTTTTCGTACATTACAATCAGCATCTGCATTTTCTGTCGGCTCCTTTGCTATATACTCTGCTTTTACAGTCAGCTAAGAAGAAAGAGAGACGTATTGCTGTCATGAATTTTGGATTTCAGTCTAATGGCTTTTTCGCATAAAAGACATATATAGCTGCAACAGCAAGGGGCTGGCACTCCCCCCTTTCCCAGGGAGAAGATCCAGAGAGTAATGTGCAGCCTCTCTTCCTGACCGCTCACCTTGAATTCTGGGTTTTGTACAATGGAATAGCTTTTATAGGATAGGGTGAGAATATCTTCACCTTGAAATAGGTTACCAGATGAGTAAAAATAATTTAAATAAAGAAAATAGAATTAAGCCCAGGACTCTTGCAATCTGAGTGTGCATCCTCACCACTGAGCAGCCTGACTCACGACCTGTGGTGGATCTCCCTGGAGCCCCCCCAGAGGTTTGCACAGCCAGTGGTTTGCCCTGTCCTGCCACCAAAAGCAGCTGCTGGAGTAGTGTGTCAGCTCCTCAACTCCTTCATGACCTTTTGGGCTGCTGGCACTTCAGCCTGGTGTCCTGGGCTGAGACCTGCAGCACCCACGCAGCAAACAGCCGGGTGGGTCCCTCAGGGTTTGGTTGGGAGCACCCAAGGGACCTGCCAAGGCTGGTGAAGCAGTGTTGGAATGCTGAACCACTTGGTGGTGTTGGGCTCCTACACTGTAATAGACTAGCACAGGTTGTGAGTTGAGATGTTGCTGGGAGGGCTTCAACAAAACCTGCTGGATGGAGCCTCTCCGGGAAGAGCCACAAGTTAGTTGTTTCTGGATCCTCCTTGGCTGCAAGCACACAAGAGTTGTTTTTCTCCATCAAGGCTGAGACACCTCTCAGTGTAGAAGGAAGCGGAATTATGGATACTTGTGTTGGGATTTCTCTCATCTACCTTTAGGTGCTTGTCCCATGAATGTTTATATACAAGCTGCTTACATCAGGATCCCATTGATGAAAAACAGGCCCTATTGGGATGTGATTCATCACTCTGATGTTTTCAGCATCTTAGGAGCTTTTAGAAATTTTAGTGTGAGCCTCCTCTATGTTGGTATGTTTATTTGCGATACCTAATTATTGTTGTCTTCTGATAAAGCTGCAGTAAGAACACTGTCCTTCCTTTTTAAAAATTAATTTCTCCAGATATCTGTTTCATAAAAGAGTAGTAAAGAGGAAAAAAGATTTAACGTTTCCCTCTTTTGAAATGCCAGGAAATAAAGAAGGGAAGTAGAGCTGGATTTAGGTGGATCCATAGGCTCCATATATTTGTGACCTGACACAGTATCCATTTGCTCATTAATGCCTCTTCAACATTCAATAAAGTAGAATAAAGGCTTTTATTTTATTAAATATTAATTAACCTTTTAATATTTTTAGGGAAGTCTATAGGAGTAGAAACCTGATGGAGGGATATAACTGAAGGAATAACAGTAAATGAGACACAATTTCCCTGATTTCTAGCAAAAGCTGTCTTGGCTTTATGCTACCACTTTATCTAATTATATCTGATTTTTTTTCAACAACAAAACATGTAGAGAAAGAAAAAGAGAAGAAAGCACAAACAGCTTGGCTCTTTGAAAAAAAAAAAATTGTCACTGAAAGCAATTTTTCCCCCTCTTTGTTTACTGGTGAAGGTGAAGCAGTAACTCAACATGCAGGTACAGACGTGATAATTTACTTGTCAGTTAGGTGGTGGAAAAATCATTCTTAATGATAATTGTTGTATTAAGGTGGGGTTTTTTTCTTTTTTTTTTTAAACATGAAGGCAGCTGACTATTCTTTTTCAACAGTGCACTCTACTGTTATTTATTCCTGGCCCTTATCATCCTACATGTATTTTTTCACCCGTCAGAGTCAGAGAGGGATATATTGTGTTTTATCATTCAGCACAAAGCCTTTGTGGTCCTGAGTCTGGTCTTCTCTATCCACTTGGCAATGCTATTCACGGTTTTTAAGGATGTGCAGATAGAAAATGTACCTATGATTTGGTTTAATTCACTTGTTGACAGAATCAACCCTTACTTTTCTTTAGATGGCCATTTCTCAAATGCAGTAGATCATAATCAGTGATTTCACAGTATCTTTAGCACATCTATTGAACTTGTATACATAATGCATTTAGGTGATTTAATAATGTATTTTAAACATTCAAAATAAAAGGTAAGGGGAGTTACTTCTTTGGAAAGATGGTGGTTATTTAGTTAAACTGGCTAGAGGAAAAATACATATTCTTTTTTTGTTTGTTTGCAGTGATGGGGATTGTATGCAGTTGACATAAATGGGAATCACGCAAATTAATTTATTTTGAAAACCTTCACCCTGAAAATTCAGGTGATGCAGCAGCAATGGAATGAAGTACCAAGTAACCATCCCAGGTGAGAACACAGTGAAATGGACAGAAAAGCAGGCAAAGATTGCAGCTATCATAAGTAGTAAAAGCTGTATCTACTACAGAGAAGAACATGCAGTTACAACAGTGGTGATTTTTTCTTCACTTCTAATTAAGCAAATAAACTAAAATACAAAGGAACGTTGTGTCATATATCAGTGCATGAAGGAGGCAATGTGAACAAGACCCTGGCCTCCTGGCTTGGCTTCTTTCCGTAACTCTGACGAGTAAAGCCCATGTCCATGAAGAATTCAAGTCCCAAACAAGCTTTCTTAGTAAAAGATCTGTGAAGAACAGGACTTGAAGTTATGGGCCATTAGCAAGGGACATGCCATCAGCAACAACTTGTCATGAACACATAGGTGCCTGTCATGTCCAAAACCTGCCTGGCAATACTCAAAGATGTAACTGCCGGTGTTCCATCCATCTCTCTAGGTACTCTAGGTGTCTTTGCCAGTCCCTCTAGAACCCATCACCTGAGTACAGGTCAAGTTACTATGCAACTGTCTACCTCCATCTACTACACCCCCAGTGCAGGTGAAACACGCAGAACCAATGATTATAATGTGGATACAAGTAAGATTTATACCAGGAGATAAGAATGGAAAGAAAGATATGCTGCAGGGAAGGGGAGGTGACAGACGAAGGTGGAGGTCAGTTTCCTGCTACTATTGCTACGGGCGAGTTGGGCAGCACGAGGCCTTAGCATGCTGCTCTCCCACAGCTGCAGCTGCCACCCCAGAAACACTGGTACTTCCCTCAAAACATCAAAAAGCCTGGTTCTTCATGGCTGTAGTGTAGCTCATGAGGTATGGGAGGGTCACAACCGTCTGGTCATCAGAAATTTGCTATCTTATCTAACCAGATCCCTTGGTTCCAGCATGGCCAGACTGCAGATCTTTCCTGCCCAAAATGAGCAGCTTGCCTGATCTTACTTAGGCAACATCACTATCTAGTCAAATTTTGATGATGCCACTTTAGTAAGGCTGGACTTTCCTTTTTTCTCCTGTCTCCCTTGTGACATAGCAGAGCCCTTCAGAATGTATTAGGCCTCACAGCAAGACCTTCACAGAAAGAAAGGCAAAAATATTTTCCAAAATTTGGTAGTAATAAATAATTTCTTTATTAAATATATGATGATATTCCATTTCCTCTTTACAGCCCCCTTTTGTCTCCCTAAATCCACTTTATAAAAAGTTTTACAGCAAAAAACATTTACAGACAAGGTAGTCTTCGTGGGTTAGGATGTTTTTAGCATAATTTTTCCTTTTCAACCAACAGAGGGAGTACAGTTATCTTTCCCCTCCAGAGCTTTTGGCCATAAGGCTTAGTTATGTGAGACCAGTAACTTCACTGTGGGTGTTACACGTGTTAGGGCAGGAGGTCAGTCAGGTCTCAGTTCGCAATCTTTAGAAAATCATGGTGCAGTATAAACCAGATCAGATTGTATAAGATTAAATTAGAATATCTGGTACTGTGGGCTGAATGGATGTTGCACCAATTATGAGACGCATATCAAAATTTTGCAATGTGGTGCACTCACTTAAGGACTAGTGATGAGATCCGTTAATTGTATTATATTATATCTACTCGTAACTGCACCATTAATGCATGTCAGCACCACTCCTGACAGGGCTGGCTTGAGGGGTTTTTACTGCCGTAGGCAAACTGGAAAGTGTGTGCCACTCTTAACCACATTTACTTCCATAGTAAACAGTCAAAACAGTCAATTGTATCTAGGTCTCAATTTTAAATTATACACTGGTGACTTATTTAAGAAATTAGGGCCATATTATCCACCCCAACAGCCAGAAAATGTTTTATGAGGAGCAGTTTTCGTAAGAGTAATTACATTTCTTTCCTGATACCTCCTAGACTATGAAGTACGTGTGCAGTTGCACTGCCTAGTGAGAATTTGGGAAATGCAAAAAGCATGAGGCTGGGAAAAAACAGATATTTATTGCCCAAGGCCATATGCCCTTTGTGGCATCAGACCCCAGCTGACCTGAAGGGAAATGCCTGAAAAAGTTGATACTGGGTATGTCAGTGCTTTCTACCCTGAATTGTTCTCTGTGTCCTTTTGTGTCTTGTATTGCTCCCAAATTACTGTTAGACCTCCCCAAATTCCTTACTTCTAATCAAAATTATACTTCTATATACTATTGCCCTTCATCATATATTTGCAAAGCCTTTGCCATTGTTTTAATTTGAAATCATAATGAGCCCTAGAGAACCAGCCTCCCCTTTCTTGCATGAAGCTATCTCGGGCTGCCAACTCACCAGTGAGGACAGTGCACTCGTGTTGGCCGGGCAGCTTCACTCTGCAGTCTTGGTCTTGGCGTTCAATTTGCTGCTCTACCCTTCTGGCTGGATGGGAGATATCTCTGAATTCCAATGAGCTGAAGTTGACCATAAGGTTCTTGTGGTTACTATGCATAAGGAAATGCAGATTTGTTGGCTCTATGCATGTAAGCTTTATGTCCTGCTGAGTTTCCCTCTAGATATCAAGCTGTGTGTGAGAGGAGGTTGGTATGTCCTCGTCTTCTGTCCTGCCCTCAGTTCTGTTGCTTGCTGCATGGGGAGTGTGAGGGAATATGGGAGGAGGAAATGTCTTATGGTAAAAATTGGAATCCATGTATGTGGAGTGATTTTTTTTTTAATTACTATCTTAGTTATATCTGAATTGGAATCAGATTATTTTATATAGCTAAAAAAATCCTCAGGAATTTCTAACCTGTTTTTCTCCTCTGCAGTCAAAATATCTAAATTTATTGCGAGTCAGAAAGTTGAAACAATCAGTTTGTACATAACGCAATACTTTCTGTAGTACTTTAATTGAAATTAATTATTTCTGCAATTCCAGGTTGAAATACTTCATCTTGGTGTACTGAATCAAGTTGAAACGTTTGGTGCACAGTAACTCTTCAGTTTCCAAAGGAAAGATTTATGGGCATTGTAGTTTGCTTGTCGTATTTTACCCTGCCTTACAGGAAGGACTAATTTGCTCTAGTATATTTACCACCAGCCTTGCAAAACATGAGATTCAGTTTCCTACATGACTTGCCCATAAGGGAAGACACATAGCATCACAGCCAGCCCAGGAAATCCACAAGAAATCATGGAGTTAGGTAGCATCTGCACCACAGTTCCAGTGGGACTCCCACAAGGTGGGGAGCAGATGCAACTTGACATCAGTATGATTCAAATGAAACATTTCTGCTCAACAAACCAAAGCATTTTGATTGAGTGGGACCACCCTGGAAAAAATAACTATGTTTTTATTTTCCCAAGTTTGGTAGAATCATTTTTTCCTAAGCAGTTAGCATAAATCACTAAACAAAAAACTTCCTGAAAGTGCTAATACTACCATTGCAAAAGAGCGTGTGCAAATGTTTGTCTGTATATACAGATATGCATAAGTGTATCCGTATATGCACCTATAAACTGATGGAAGCTTGCATATGTTTCTCCTCGTTTTCATTTACCTGACATGCTTGCCTGCATTTTAGAAGTGAAGGAGAGGTATGACCCCAGAAATTAAACTTGCTGTTTTAGACAAATGGGTTCCTGCAGTTATGAACACCAACTTCTTTCTATTTCCCTTATTTTTTTTTAAATTGTGACTGTGTCACCTTGAAAAGTGAGTTGATCATGTGGTGCAAAATATGCATTAGAAAGTGCTTGGTCTGAAGGACTGGCTGGCTCAAGGGATCAGTAATCTAATGTGGGACCTTTCACTCCTTAGCCACCAGTCTGAATCTGGCATAGGTGAGTAATAAAAACACAAATCTCTCTGCAGCTGGCAGCCATTTGGATGAATAAATAAACTGAGCTGATAATGTCAATATAATTTGGTGAAAAAAAATCCTACATCTGTGCAATAATTAGCACGCTTTTGGGGTATCTCAGCAAACAGAAAAACCTGAAAGGGCATGAGGATTGAAAATAGCAGTGCATCATGTTTCTATAATATTTTCCATCCTGAATTATACCAAAGCATTTTATAATTTATTAACTTCAGTCATGTTCCAGTGCATATCTCCCTGCAAATTCAAGACACCAGGGTCTGCTTAAATCCGATCATCCACTCTACTTGATAAGGACACCACGAACACTGAATTTGTTTGTATTTAAAATTTCCTAAAGAGGGAGTTCTGGGGCTCTGCTTGAAATACAAGAACGCAGGGGAGCAAGGCGCTGAACCGGCTCCAGGACTCTCTTCCTACAGTTACTTGGCAACATGGCCCTGGCTCTCCCTCCTCGCCGCAGTCCCCAGGACCTGCTTTTGGTTGGGGTTAATTAGATGTTGCTCAGTGCATTCCCTGGCTAAGGCTAAAGTCTTCTGGGAGCTTTCTTGTGGCCTAAGGCTGAACTCACAATAACTATGCTAATGAATTAATGGGAACAAGCAGGAAAAGGGTGAGTTACAGAAAACTATCTATGTTTTTAACCCCTGTATGATCTGGTGTTAATGCAGGGCTGGCAAAATCTGAAGCCTTGCTGGACATGACCTGGCTTCCCGTGGACCCATTTGGATGTCTGCATTGCACTCCCCAGCAACACGATGCAGAGGCACCTGAAGCTGGCTCTGGAAGCTGTGCAGAAGGATTTTTGCAGAGCTTAAGCTAATAATCTCTGCCAGACCTAGGCTAGCCTGCACAGAGCCAGTATGGATGTCTGCAATTGTGGCACTGTTTATCAGCAAGCTGGATAATCTGCCAGGGATAATGGAGAGCTGACTATATATTGAATGTTTGTTTGCAAGGAAAATTACGTGTTAGGGTTTTGACTCTAAAGCATCAGTGGATTAAAGTGAGACAGCTGACAAGATTTCTGCTCCTGTCTGTCTGTTGGCCTCCTCAGAGGTTGCTGCCCCTGTGACAGGGGTGGCTTAAAAGCTCATGAGGCAGCTTCTAAGTAGTTTATAACATGTTGTGGTAGGGTTTTTTCCTGGAATGATAGAAGCGATAAACAGTATTTATGGTAGAAGTTTCAATAATCCAGGAGACTGATTCAGACACCTTGTACCCTTTTCATTCTGTTTTCTGCAGGTATGTCAGGTTTTTGATTGAGTTACTGGAGAGGGAAATGTTGTCTTGGTTCTGGCTGCATTCACTCTACAAATGCCTAACTGTAGCTGCAGAAAGGATGATGAACATGGTCTTACAACCACCCCAAACTTTGGCTGTTTCAGAGTTGTCTGGATGGACACATCACAGGCTTGATATTTGTGATGTCACATGAGCTACAAGAGGAGGAACCTTGCAAGGATAAGAGAGGAAACTAGGAAGACCAGCTTCAAATATTCTATCTATCTTGGATGTTTTGAAGTCACAGACACAACTAAGAGCAAGTGCACATGTTCACGTACATGTAGTTGTGTAAGCATCCTAGAAGGTCCAGAAAAAGTAACATTTAAATTCCGTAAAGAAAGAAACATGCTGGAATTATAATATATACTGAAGTTCCTTATAGGTACTATAGGGAAGTTCCCTATAGTCAGGGAAGATCAGCTATTTAAATGTAGGAGAAAAAATTAGCTGACAACAAGTACTAAAATTAATTAAATTTTAATTTCATTCTATTTAATTATGTGTATGCTTATGTATATATGTGGAGTTAGTTTCTCCCAGCAAAAAGAACAAACCCAAACCTAGAAGTCTGTCACATCAGTTCTCAGGCCCCCTGTGCTTTTAAAAAGCAGGTGGAATAACTTTTGCGCGGTCCTCGCTGGGTGATGCCTCTTAGTCTGTGACTGCCAGCCATGGCAAGAGATTAGATATGAATTTTTACGGCAGAAGTGTCTGTGCTACAATCCATCTCCACACCATCTGAATGCAAGGTTTTGCACTTATTTTTCAGTGGAGATGCACATTACGCTGTAATGTTTTATTTGTTTTTGTACTGAAGGGAATGAAGATTTTCCCCCTGGCTTTAAGGTGGCAAGTACTGGTGTGTACAGTAGGGTCTCAGATGATGCTGCAGTCTGTTTGTCCTCTCCAGGCTTCCTGAACTAAGCAGGAATCCTTGCATCCCTTTTGCATGCTGTTAAAGTCATGGTGTCTTTCTACCCCTGCATGCCTTACAACACACAATTAACTTCGTATTTTCATCTGTGAAAGATCTAATTCTAAGTATCATTTCCTATTTCCCTTTTTAATAATGCAATCTTGGAAAGAAGACATGAGAACGTAAATTGCCTTGAAAAATGTTTTAGTATACGCATCATGCATATCATGTGACTGAATTTTTTGTCTATTTGCAGCTTTCCCACTTACATGAAATTTCAACATTAAGGACCTCATTCTGGCAAATACCAGTGCCCTTCAGGAGTACTCTCATGACCACCCATGTTACAATCCCTTCACGATGAGAAAAGTTTAAGTAGTCCCATAATAAACAAAAATACAGCTCAAGTGTTGGTATCATTGAAGAAAAGACACACTGTTGGTTTAATAGCTACATTTTCTTCAAGGTAGTAACAAAGGATGTATAAAAACCTGTTGATAACTGAGAGGCAGCAGAGTTCATGTTATTTGGCTTTATCTAGTATTCCAAACCTGGTGTGTATTTATCGAGCTATCACAGACACAGTTTTCATACTACTTGCTTTAATTCCAACTGTTGAAGTATGGATACTCTTAAAAAACTGAAGTGCTCATCAGGCTGGTTGTGGTTTGAAACTGGCCAAATGCCAGGCACCCACTAAAGCCATTCGCTCACCCTTTCCTGCTACAGTTGGACAGAGGAGAGGGAAAAAAATTAATGAAGTGCCCATGAGGGACTGGGAGAAAATACTCCAAGGGCAAAACAGGCTCAAATGTAAAGGTATAAGGTGAATTTATTATTAATAGAGTCAGAGGAGGATAATGAGAAGGAAAATAAGCCTTTAAAAGACCTTTTCCACCCTCCAGACCCTCTCTCTTTCCCAATGACAGCGCAGGGAGACAGGGCGTGGCAGTTCTGGTCAGTTTGTCACCCGAGATCTTCTTCTGTTTGTTCAGGGAGAAGAATCTTTCCTCTGCTGCACCGTGGGGTCCCTCCCACGGGACACTGTTCTCCATGAACTTCTCCAGTGTGGCTTCAGTCTCACGATCAGCAGTCCTGCCAAAACTGCTGCAACGTGAGTCCCTCCCATGGGCAAACAGTCTTTCCGAAACTGCTGCGATGTGGTTCACTTGTCCGCAGGGTGAAGTCCTTTAAGGATAGCCTGCTCTAGTTTGGAAGCAAAGGGCTTCTCTCTCTATCTCTGGAAGCAGGAGAGGAGCTCTCTCTCTCCATTCAGGTCTCCCACTGCATCATAGCTTTCTTCGGCATCCACCCGCTGCGGCATGAGTACTTTTCTCACGGGGTGTGGTGGACTTCTGCATCCCCTGTGGACCTCACGGGCTGCAGGGGCACAGCTGCTTCACCACGGTCCTCACCACAGCCTGCAGAGGAAACTCGGCTCTGGCACTTGGAGCACCTCCTCCCATTTTTCCTACTGACCTTGGTGCTGCCATGTTGTTTTCCTTCACATGTCCTCACTCCTCCTCTTCTCTGACTAGAAGAAAAGCTGCTGCCCATAGGTACTATTGCCAAAAAGTTCCACCAATTCAAAGATTCTTGCAAGATCCTGCAGCACTGAGAAGTTGATCTTGTCTAGGTTCCGCGCCAGGGAATTTATCTCCATGTTTCTGCCGTCGGCCAGGCAGCCCCACCGCCACTGAGTTTTCACATTAATGACCTTGTTAAGGCCCTTATGACCAAAATATTAAGGAAGATGATCTCCACGTGAAAAACTATATTAATAATTTTGTTATATGCTATGTAAACATTTTCAGGATGTAGAAGAACCATCTCTAAAAACACCACCTTAATTAATTAGGAATATCACATTCTCAATAAAATTATACCAAGGGGTATAAAGTATTGGAATTAATGGAGCGGGATTTCACATATTTTTCTCCATTATGGCAGCCACAGCAAAAGTCTGTTACCTAAAACTCTTTTCTGTAGCAGTCTAGGCTCATCCACACTGCTGAAAGATCCTCTTAGAAGGTGCCCTAAGGGATCACCTTAAGCTTCTATACAGAAATTATCTTTGTCTTGGTCTTAGGCCAATCCCAATGACAGTCTTGCTCGCATTTAACACACATAGGAGTTTCTTCAGACTCCATGACTCCCTGCTTGGAAATACAGATAAAGTCAATATGTTTTACAGGATCTGAGCATTTATTAAGTGGTGCTGTGGCCCAAATATGGTTTTAATGCAGCAGTTAAACAAGACCTATCAGTGGAGAAAATAACCATTGGATTCAGTGAAGATCATTTCAGTCTCCTGAGATTTCAATGTAAATACGGATATGTTCAACCCTATTGCTATAAAGTGAAATAGTCTGTACATTATTTGTCTGAAGCAATCTATGATTACTCTGATGTTTCTGCTCTGCAGAATCTTGTCTTCAAAGCTAAATATGAGGACAGTTGTGCAAGTTGTGTTCAGTCTCATCACTGAATTCGTCACTTAATAAGTGGAACATTTAACATGTCTACATAGGGATTTTTTTGTTATTTTCTTGCAAAAATTCACAAACAGGGATCATATTTTGATGTGGTATAATAAGAAACTCTGTGCTACCCAATGCACTTTTAGATTTTTGAAAGGTAAGCATTTTGCTCAAAGGGAAGACCATGAGTTCTGCACAGAAAAGAGGTGTATAAAGGGAGGAGAACACATGTCAGATATGGAGCAAACAGAAACTCTCCAGTTCCAATGTCTTTGATGCCTGAAAAACTAACACTGAGATTGAGGTACAAAAGCTGACTAACTAACCGAGATTGAGGTATTTATTTAAGGTATTTATTAAAAAAAAAAAAAAAAAGTGAAATGGCCTTGAAATACTTTTCTTAAAAAGTAATAAATTATAATATAATGTTCTGGGATAAGAAAGGCAAGTTTCAGTAATATTTGAGCCTATCAGGTTCCTCTGCCTAGAAAGTATCCACCAGCTAAATACTGTTTGTTTTTAAAAAAGAACATTGACCTATTTTTTATCAATCCTCTAGTGGTTTTTCTTGCGGTCCTAATGTTCAAAGATGCCAAGTACCAAACTGCCCCCCAAAATGTCATTCTGGGTATACTAGGGATGAACTCAAAATTAGAGCCATGAGGCTGAGGGTGAGAAGTTTAAAACCAGTCAGAAAAATATTCCCCAGTCCTACCTGTACTTTAATTTTACTGCACTATGGAACAGAAATACTGGGGAAACCTTCCATATCTACGCTCACCATGTCAGGTGAAAATTTTACCTTGTAGCCATGGCCATGTGGTTATTCACAAAAGCAAAATTCATACTTACTTAGGAAAATATGAAGAAATCACTGTGAGATATGAGTGAACAATATGGAGAAACATTGCTTCCTTTTTTCTTTTAGGAGTTATTTCTATCACTACTATTTTAAGTCTATTCTAGGCTATGGTTAATGAAGAAAACTTGAAACAAGAAAAGAATAATGATAAACTGTAGTTCTGTTGCAACACAATTTAAACTAAAATCTGCGTTTGTAATAGTTTATCCATATATTTATTCAAATATATGAAAATGTATGCAAATTTCCATCCCATTGTTTTGTGGCAGTTAGGTATACTACAAGGGATGTTTCAGGCTATGCAGCTTCCCTAGCTAACAACTCTCACTGTCTTCTATTGTAATAAGATTCAAACAACAACAGATCTTGAATTCTGAAACTGAAGAAAGCAAGCAAAGGTGAAGTAATATTATCCAGGATCTTAAAAGAAAATGGAAGAGTTATCTATTCTTACAGGTGCTTTATATAACAAAATAATGTCTTTAGCTCATTTTTTAGCTTTTCGTGTCCATGCAGTTAGGCATTTAATTACCTGTTTACCAGCTTATATCCTAGACATTCAGCACTCAATAAATTGGTGATTGCATTCAGATGAAATTCAAGAGAATTATCACCACTCTAAATAATACTTACATTTATTGCAAATCTTAAATGACCCCTTTTAAAAATTGTAAGCCTCTAAAGTACATCCTTTCTCCCAAAAGACACAATAAATCACTTAAGCACCCCTCCCGTTCTACTGAAGAGGCATCTGATTAACAATCTTTTTCTAATAGAGGTAAGAACCTGGGAGGGTCAGAAATGAAATCTAAATGTCTCTTTTCACAGCTATTCGGGAAAGAATCTGTGTAGTAGTTTGATCTGTATCTGCACTTGGATTGAGCAATTGTGTTCAGGCAGAGAATTGCCTGGCATTATCTTATGACTCACTTGACAGAGCTTACCCCTACTTTTCATTACCTGAGAAGAGATCATTACAAAACATACAAGTAGTATAATTTTATAGCAATCTATTTTGAACTAGCAAATTAAATGGGAAGAAGAGAGGAAATGGAATGCAGCAAGCATAGTGCTTTGAATTGTGTTTTAAAGAAATAGGAGTCTAGCAGAAGTGTGGAAGGAAGTCCGGGTTAGGGAACAGGAGCCTTTTCACTATCTTGTGACATGGCAGAACTAACTGCACAAACCGAATCCATGCTGGAGAGCCCTCTCACTGAAAAAGGGTGAATATATGTAGGTGTCAAAGGTGAAAAATACCTTAAACTGTGCAAGGTAATAGGTGCCACATAACTGGGTGTATGTGTGTGTATGTTTCAGCAAAAGCCCTAAATTGCACTTTTGAGTTTTCAAGCTGAAGCCTGCTGCTTGCTAACTGCAACCAATACAAGTTGGCTCTAAATTTTCCTAAAATTTGGACTAAATAGCAATGAAATGTCTTGAGCCCTCTAGTTCCAAAGAGATACATGTCAGGACCAACAACTAGAATAATGACCATGCTACTGTATATAAACTACATTGGGAGAACCTCGTGCTTGGGATGCCCATAAAAAAAGGAGGCCAAAACACTAGGGTTTCCAAAGAGAAAAACTGGTTTTGGAGAGAAGAAAGAGGACCAGGAAAGAAGGTGGTGAGTCCTGACTGGGGCAAGGGTGCTAGTAGTCAGAGAAATGCACAGAAATGGAAACTAGGAGATGCTCAGGGACTTTCACCAGTGATAGTCCAGAGGGGTCACTGAGAGCAGCAGGAACCCACAGAACTTCCACCCAAGTTTCCCAGACCAGCAGTGACTTCTCTACCAAGGTGGAAAATAAGGGCTAGAAAGGGTGCAGTTGGAGAGCAAGGGAGTGTAAAATAACCAAGCAGGCCAAGAGCTCAATGTTTTCTGGTTATTAAGCCCAGTACACAGGTTCACTACTAGCTGTTTATTCTGCCTCTCCTGTGGCAGCGGGAGAAGGACAAAGTGACCAACAGAAAGGCTTGAAAGCCAGGCTTGGGGATTTGGAGGACTGCATTTTTATTAAAATCTGTGAGGAATGGCAAAACCAAATGGAATCACTGTCCTCTAAATTCACAACTGAACCAAATCCTTAGTAACATTTCTTGGAAAAAGAATTAATTAGAGGGAGAAGAATTTTCCGGCCAAGGTTTTCCCATTCGGCTGGTTTGCAGAACCAACGTTAATGAAGAGCAAAGTTGTACCTAAAAGTGGGATCTCTCCTCTCTCACAGCTTTCCTGTGGGACCACCTCACCTCTTGGTCCCTTTGTTTCCTACAGCTAAAGGTCAATATACCTGCAAGTCCCAAAAGTGAAATACAGCCAATTTTATGGGATACTCCTGAGAGATGTTAAGTAGTCAAGCTGGTTCAAGCATCTACGAGATATAGATAAAAACCATAATTAATAGAGGAATAGTAACAGAAGATGCTGCAGAGACAGCCTTGAGCCTATGAAGACACTCAAACTGACTTACCACCAGGACAGTCAAAGCTGCCTGGAAGAAACTTATCCACAAGGTTTCAGGCACTATTCTAGCACATGGGTGCAGAAGGCATTTTTACAGATAAGAAAGACTTTAGGCAGAAATGTAAGATGCCTTAGAATGCTTTAAAGACCAGAAGGTATTTTTTGGCACTTTGGCAGCTCTTAACTCAATGCTGAATGCCTTTGAATGAAATACAGTCTCTTTCAGAGGGGCATCTACCTTCTCAGCAGCCTCACTGCTCCATAGAAAGCTTTTCTTCCTTCATTCCCATGACCTGCCTGTCTGCTCCTGTCGCTGCCAGCATCCTCTTTTGCTGCAGCCACAGACTGCCAGCTCCTTGCTGCAGCTGTAACAGGAGGATTGCTCCAAGGGCAGGAGTCAGCTCCCAAGCTTCTCAGAAAGCCTCACCTGCCATGGTCACTTCTCATAAGAGAAGACAGCCTGCAAGCCAGGAGCATGCAGTGCAGCAAGCACTGTCCTGTCTGCCATATCCACACTGAATTGAAACAGAAACAATACTACCAACAGGGACTAGAATGTGGGAATTCCACATCTTTTATTGTGGAGTCTTAAATATGCCTGTTTTACTTCTGTGTCCTCTTTACCTGTGCTTTCTCTTTCACAGATCCACAGCTACAGTGGGAGGGTTTTTCAACCACCCCATTCCCCCCAGGCCTTATGTACAGCCTGGTGCCTTCCTCCTGCAGGTTTGGAAAGGTGAATTTAAATTAAGTGAAATGAGTGGTGTGGCCAGGTGTGACCACAGCTGTCTCCTCTGTTTAAATTCATGCTGTAGTCCTCTCAGAAGAAGCTGTCACATGATTTTTCTGGAGCTCGGGGAGGAATGGGTAGAAAATGAACCTGTTTGGAGAGGGAGGGAGGCAGAGGTGGCAGCGCGCAGAAGCAAAGAGCCACAGCAGGGATCCAGGAACCGCAGGGAGGGGTGCGCAACGGTAAGTGGCACACACTCGACTTTGCAGAGAGAGCCAGAAGCAAGAATACTGTAGGCCAGGGGAAGGAAGAATTGTACAGAAATCTTTCTGCTTTTTTCTGTTTACACTTTGTCAGTTGGAGAGTTTTGTCATTAAAAATAGTGAGCCTACTTTGCTCTAAGAAAAAATTTCTTTGAAGAGGTTGCTGTAAGAAGAAGCCTGAGCAGATCTATCATAAACCTCTTGCCTGCTCAGAGTCTCAATGCACTTAATGCCTACATGGGTGCTCCAAGCACAAGGTACTGACCACAAGATTTAAGGTGACTGCAATTGCTGCTTGTTGTCATGGTTTAACCCCAGCCAGTAACCGAGCACCACACAGCTGCCTGTTCACTCACTCTGCCGCTTCCCTCCACCCTCAGTTTCTTTGTGCACCTCCTCACTGGCAGAGCATGAGACACTGAAATGTACTGTTAGCTGTGAGTAATAGGTGCTCAAACTTGGGGCACTTTTAATTGATCTGCATTCTTACAATCGGAGATGCTAAAGATAACCGAGCAGATAGTTGGTAGGCTCTTGTTCATTTTAGTTAATGATACCAATAGCATTCTTTTCAGTTCTTTTCATCTGCTTTGTCTATTCTTTTTTATTAAAGCCAATTAGAAAATTTTCTAACTGCAATGTATTATCTCTGATATAATTACCAGTAAGTCATGAATACCAGTCATATGACTGCTAATGAAAAGCTGTTCTGTTTCTTAAATTAGCTATCTTAATATTTTCTGCAGTAAATTTTCTTCTTTATTTTTCTAAATCAAGTTTAGAAAAGTGCAATAGAGCAGTAATGGGACAGGGGTGCTATAAAAAAATCTTAGTGAATGAAGTAATTGTAGCACTTAAAGCAGATGAGATGTTTGCAATTAATTTTACAGTTACTGCTCAAGACACATTTTGGGAAATAAAATATTTTACTAACTTAAATTAATAGTTTGTAGACATTTCATGTTGGAAAACATTGGGTAAAAAGTTACTCTTCTGTTCTCCTTAGATAACTAAAAGATGCATGTTACTGCCACCTCATTAAACTAGTATCAGCTCTGTGATTTCACCTCCAATATTTTCCTAAACCCTTGTTTATGTTTTTAATAAAGTTTGAGGTTAAGGTAACTCATACAAAAGTTTATCTCTAAAAACGTACCAAAATATCACAAATGGTCATGCTTTTAGTGAGAACACCTGCCAACCTTTAGGTTGTTATGTGCCTGTAGTAAACGAAAAAAAGTGTATGATGCAGCCACTGAGAATGGAAGGTATTTTCTGGAGTAGTACTTCTTAAATTTTAAAATTGTCTCATCTTACAGGCAGACAAAAAGCCACCGTGCACATGGACATGGTTATACCACAAGGGCTGAAGTGGGGAGGTTCACATGGTGCTAACTAAGACCTAGTGAATGAGGTGAGGAGTCTCCTCCACATGACATGTCATCCCCTGCCTGGAAACAGAGACATCTCACAAAGTTGAGTATTTCCCGCAGTTTGTAGACCTAGCCGGTTTCCTCCAGGCTCCTGCAGTCCCCAGGCCAGCTGCAGAGAAGCAGCAGCAGCTATTTATATTATCCATTCTGGAACTGAATGATGTGAGAGCCTCCCAGTTCTGTGAAAAAACAATGACTGGAACAGTCCAAATAATGTTATCTGATACAATGGACATACAAAATGTTTTCTAGGGTTTTATGTTTTCCTTAAAAAGAAAATTTCTGAAGGAAACCCATCATACTGTCGCTTTACCAGGTGTGATTTTAAATCTTGTCCTTTTCTACCAAAAGTTAGCAGCACTGAAAGCCAAGGTTTGCTGTATAATACTACATATGAAGACTGCAGCCCTATTAAGATAAAAGTTCCAAAGAGTGAGACTAGTTGAGGCTATTGCCTAAAGAAATCCCTTCAGGCCTCCTGCTGAAGGTATATCTTCTACTGAGGAAAAACCACTATATGTGCTTTCTGCTTTGTAGCAATGCTTTTCATTTTAATCTAGCTGTATTTGTTCTTGTGCTTTTATTCCAAGCAAACAAAAACGAATTCTTAGCAATCTGGGAATATATTTCCTAATGCCCTGTAGCAAATACACTTTTTTCAACGATACAGGCTACTGGAGAGGGAAAATGAACCCTTTATGTGGTAAGCAAAGACAACTAAAAATGGATAAGTGCAAGGGATGTTTTCTGACCAGGAGTAATTACACTGAATAGAAGTATTTTCTATTCACAGAGCAGGTAAGCTTAACTCCCCTCTTCTTCAGGTTTGATCTAAAGCAGGAACTGCAGTGTGTGATCTCCATGGAACTGAAGTGCAAGAAGGTCACTCACAGACTCGGCCTTAAGAAGAAGAAACAGGCTTTTGAAACTCGTTTACTGACCCATTCTCTGTATGGGACACATGTATAGTTTTAACGGCTCCATGTGGAAATGTGAGATAGCAGAATATAAAGTACAGTTGTAGCAGCATCAAGTAAATCTTCATCAAAATATTGTAGGTTGTAGCACTACCATAAACCCTGCAGGTCCAATCATTAATGTGAAAGCCTGCATTAACAATAATGGAGTTTTATTGGCCTAAGAAGGTGGTGTACACCACTGGCATGAGATGAGTTTTGTAGTTTTACTTCGTGGTCTAATGCACTGAATATGAAACACAAAATGCAGTGGTGCAGGGAGGCAGAAATGGGGAATGCACTGCCTTGATTTACGTTAGCCAAGTTCCTGTTCCTCTCCAGCCACATCACTGTGACTAGCGTGCCAAGTGTGACTGTAGGCTGACCCCTGTGTCCAGGAAAGGATTTGCAATACTTCACCATAGGCACTTGGACCCCTTTTGCAGTGCTCAGATTAGGCTGCCTATGGTTAGGTGCAGGTCCTCATTGTGTGCCTCAAAGGATTTGCAATACTTCACCATAGGCACTTGGACCCTTTTGCAGTGCTCAGATTAGGCTGCCTATGGTTAGGTGCAGGTCCTCATTGTGTGCCTCAAATCAGCTACACTGTGCTATTTTTGTGGGAGCTTTGCCTTTGAGGAGCAGTTCAGAGTGCCTTCAGTAAGCTTTATTTTTAGATAAAAAGAAGAACACGATCCCTGTTTCTCATATTGCAGTTCAATGGCTGGAACACCTGCCCAGGAGGTGGAAAACTCCTTTGGAGCCTAGTGCCATTGAGGTGAAATGTCTGAAACCCACTTCCCTGTCCTATCCACAGCAGCCCGCAGCACAGGCAGAGGAGTTGAGGGCTTTCCTCCATGCCTCTCACTGTGACTGTCACTGCAAAAAATCAATGTCAAAGGAACTCAGAAAACTTGAGCAAAAAAGAGAAGGGGGCTTTAAGGCTTGGCAGTAAGCCCACCAGCAAGGGTATGAATGAGTGATAATGGCTCTTCCATTCCGCCATACTCACAACCTTCAGACAAAGCACGTGAATCAGTCCCGTGGACTTCAGAAAATGAAACAACCTGTTTGAAGCTTGGTCAAAATCTACTGTACGTACTAGGGGATAACAATTGCTGACTTTACTTCCATTAGGTGGCTTCCGGACACACCGTCTTATCTGAGTGTTTCTACAGTGCTGAGGGAAACTGCAAGCTACTGTAAACTAGACTCATTTCATGTATACTTGTTTAAAAGACACCTTTGGCTTAAAGATGGTTAAAAGCCCTTCTACTTTATAAATAAAGGAATTCTAAAAATCATCTAGACCTCTTCTGTTGTTGCTTTATTTTAGTGTACTTGAATGTGATTAAGTAATTGAACAGCCAGAGGGGACAGTTATATTTTCTTGCTATGAAAAATTCCATAATTTCTGACAATGAAGTTATTTAACAAAAGGTAATGCTGACCTGCAAGTGTGTCAGGTGTATGCATACAACTGTGTACTACTGTAGTCTGGTACAATTTATAGTGTTTGACTGAAACAAACAGATGTGTTTTACCCTCAGATTTTCTAGTACATGATAAATATATACCACTCTTGTATTACCATAAGGCTGTTTTCACAAAGTCTGGGCAGTAAAGGGATTCATATAGAGAAAGTTCATGTTGCAATTATCAAGGCTTTCCATTCCTTGCACTGATGTTTTTCATTTTTATTTTTATGTTTATTTTTATTGAAGGTTTATACTGCTATTTTAATTTCTGTAATGACAGTCCCTCTAAACAAACAGGAAATAAAATGTGATAAAGCACCAGTCAGTCATTTTCTGGTAATTTCTTTGAACATTAGAGAACCTAACCTACATTATTTAGGTGTAAGGTAAGATGCAGTAAAATGTAACTGCTCTCCAAGATGCTGGACACAACTGTGACAGTTGTGTTGCTGAGGATCTTTGTACAGTTCTTTATGTGCTCAGACATTTTCATTTCTCCATTTATCACTTGAACTGGACATAAGCACATATGGACTATTTTTGCTCCTTCATATAAATCCAGAAAAACTTCACTGGCAAGTGTTTTTAAATAATTTAGATTGGAGTTCTACTTTAGGAATCTACTCTGTGATTTTCAGAGTCTAAGAGAGAAATAGTGTCGTGTCTAGCCTGTTGCATGTGTCTCCACTGTTCCATCATTCATGTATCTCCTCTGTTCCACTATCTTCTCTATTCCACTATTTCCCTGAGACAGGCTTTTTAAAGGCTTTTACCTTATTTGTGTTTTGAGGTGAAGTTTCTGAAGCTGTATAAAGACACACTTGGAACTGAGAAGTTTTGATTCTGGTTTGTAGATTGTTTGCTCACGATTCTGGCTGAAGCAGAGCAGTCTCTTCTTTTTTATGGATGGCACAGATATTCAAATATTTTTTATTTTGCATCTACTTCATTTTCATTGAAATTAACAGGTATATCTCCAGGATAACAAGTAAAAAATATCTGGTTGAAAACACTCTTAATTACCTCCCTGTGGTCTTTTCTCTAACTTGATAAATGTTAAGCATTTTAACCAAAAATTTGTGATTACAATGCACTTTAAATTCACAGTTGAGTTGAATTTGTTCATGGAACTTCCAATAGTAGAGTTGTCAATATGCTCTAGTTTTCAACTATTGAATACGTGATTTAGGGGTTTTGTGTTTCTGGAGCTCCCTGTGTAGTACATACACTGTTCTTTGTCACTGATTCATATCATGATTGTTGTTGGCCATGAACTCTGGAGATATGCTCTGACAACCTTACCATTGATTATACTATATACATCACATTTTACTGAGTCAAGCAACACTTGAATCAAGTGTTCTACTCAAAAGGAGAAAAAATAATTGAAAAGTTGAAAATAAGCTATAAACCAGAGGTTCTGGAAATTGATTTAAAATATCAGCTTTGAATGGTGGCTTTGTTTGGATGCAAATAAACATTTATGAAATTGTTATTACAGTCTGGAGAAAATCCAAGATTGTCTTTTGCATTATTATGTATTTATACTAGTTATTGTGGTGTAAGAACTCTGGCCCATGCATTATTCTTGGCTCCCTGGGAAATCACATTTTCCTGAAGTAGGAGTACAGGACTGCCTCTGGGTCCTAGGAGCCTCTTGATTTTCTGAGAGGCTTAGTGGGCTCAGTCTACAGAAACCACAGGTGGGCCATCTACATTATGATATTATAATACTGTAGCATACCTCAGGGTGAAAGGGAAAACCAGCCAATCCCCTCTAACCTCATCACTAGTGTAATGCTACGGGGTTTTTTTTTTTCCATGAAAAAAATACAATAAACTCAAAATTATATCAACACATTTGTAGGACATACGAAGCATTTGCAAGTCCAAAATGACTCTGCAAAGCTGTAGCTGCTTGTGTAAGCAGGATTAGAGTCAGATATACTAAATGTGGTAATTAATGCATGCTAAGTGGTCAGGCATCGGAAGAGGCTGCCCAGGGAATCACCATCCTTGGAAGTGTGTGGATATGGCACTTGGGGACATAGTTTTGTGGTGAACACGGTGATCCATGGCTGGATTAATGGTTGTACTTGGTGATCTTAGAGGTTTTTTCCAACCTAGATGATTCTCTGACTGCATAATTCTATGATAAATGCCTATCAGGCACCCAGGATGCATGGCTGAACTTTATTGTCCTTGGGATTGAGCTGGGAGAGCACCCAGGGGGAGACATGAGGGAGGACTCCAGGCAGGTGCTGGTGCCAGCTCGGTAGAAGAATGGTGCCTGTGGGACCATCTCAGCAGAGAGGTGGCAAAGGGGACAGCTGGAGGCTGCTCTGAAAAGCCAGTTTGGGAATCCTGCATGAATTCATCAGATGGTTTTGTTGAATGCGATTGTACAGCCTTTACTATATTACTGCATAAAACTGACCATTTTTTAATGTTTTTTTCTTAAGTTATAAAAAATTCCACGTATACAAGAGAACTCAAGTGCCTGAGCCTTCAGCAGCAGCCACGCTGCCATTTGAGACACTGTTCTGTTAGCACAACCAGTGTAGCCTGGGATATTTCACCTCAAAGAGAAATGATTCTTGACCACTGCAAAAGAACATCCCAACACCTTGCTGTCATCACAATGGTTTTGCTGAATCCATACCTGCAGTAGAAATGAAATCCATCCCTTTTTAAAATATGCCCTCATGCTGACTACATGAACAGCAACAATGTGCTTGATACCTTCAGCAAATATATGAATTATGTAGCTGTGTGCAATTGTCAGTGTCCGAGGATCTTCCACACACCGTCAACAGCCCGTGACATCCCCCGGACCCCACAGGGGCTCTGGCACTTCCTGGGGCCAGTTGTGATGTTACAGCACTTGAACTGAACAGCAATCTCTAATGCATGCTGTCCTCCTCATAACACCCAAAGCAAGAAGTGAAATTGCTGGCTGTTTACCATCATTTCCAATTTTGAACAAGTGTTCCTTGCCAAGTGTCCGCTGGGTTTTTACACCAGTGGTGTGTTGGAATTGGCTTCCTGAAAGTAAAATATGATGTAGGCACTGCACTATCAACTACATACCTTTTCTCAAGTAGTACAGCCTTTTGCTAGGCAACCATGAAAATGCTCTGCTGTTGTGGTTAACTCTATATTTTCTTTAAAGCAAGCATTTAGGCCATTTCTGTTTTGGTTGAGCCAGCCCCCTCCAGAGTTACATGTCCCGGCCAAGGGGGATGCACAACATGTAAAGTTCACTGATACAGATCTCTTGAGGCCTCTGGTTTGGCTTTAGGGTTGAGAAAGAAAGTTCAGAAGGCACAATGTTCGAAACAAAGTTAGCTTTGCTTTTGCCTCTAGAGATGAAGATCACGGCAGATCCAAACACAACTGAATGTGCACTAAACCAACTGAAACCTGCTCCATGCTTATACCTTCAAAACAGAAAAGTGAGTGCTGTGCTGAAGAAGTCCCACAGGACACTCTTCCCTGTAGCAAGCAGCATCTTCAACCTCCTATTGATTCCTTACCAAGAGATCTGCATACATATACAGGCCCCAGCAAAAAAGGAAAGGATAGATGCAGGAACCATCCTAAAGATAAATAATGGTTCCAGACTACAATGATTTCAAGCAATACATGTATTTTATTTCTCTGAGATGTCCTTGATCCTGAGTTGAGGTTGCTGGTTGGTTTCAACCAGAGAAGCAGGTTAGAAACTCTGTGCATGTAGTCCTGTGCTAGTAGCAAAATTTGTTCCTGCACGTTACTACACTTCTTTAGAAAGCCAGGGAATCTCAAGTAATGTTAAAATGTCTTTAGGCACAGCCTCAGAAGTACTAAAGAGATCTGATAAAATGTAAAATGATTTTTTTTAATATTTCATCTGAAAAGGAGTTTTTTGAGACACCGATACTATATGTGCACCCACATATATGTGTGTATGTAAATACATACCTCTATATGTAGTATGTATTTATGAAGTGTGTTCTATGCTAGTTTACTAAAAGCCAGCCAACTGATGAAATTACTTTAGTGGAGTCAAATAGCCTCTCTGAGAATACAAAAATCTTTCAGAGGCAAGGCAGAGTCTTCATGGTGTGATGTACAGAGTGCGCTGAGGTCTGCTGATATGTCGAGTGCTGTTTCCTATCATACTCACGCTCCTTGAGTTGTGCTGTACACAGTATGGAATATCCACACAACAAAATGTTAGGTGCCTTGATGCCCTTTACTTCCTGAAGACTGAGGTATTTTTCTCTTGATTGCAAGACACAGCACTGCAGTGCACATTACAGAGCTGATCTCAGGCCCTAAACTTCTTGAGGCAAGGAGTCCTGATACGGGCACAGAGCTCCTGCCTTTGTGGTTCCCCACACATCCCAAGGAAACACAGGTATACAGGTAGAGTCTGTATGCAGGTCTATGTCCAACTTTGGATGCAAACAGGGTATGTGTGGGGGCCAGGACTACACAGTGCACTGTAAACTGCAACTCCAGTGCACTCTACAATATCTGACAATGCAGATATCTCACAGGTGGGAGGTGCCTCTAGGGACACTCGTGATTCAGGGCATCACGACAGGAGCTGATTCCTCCTAGCTTTAGTGCGCATAGTATTCACCAAAAGGTTCTAATTATACAAGAACCTACATTCCTAACCTAGGCATTTTCATTTAGATTACCAACATTTCCTTTTCCACCCAGAGAGGAAGGAAAGCTGAATCTGGTTAAAAATCACAGTTATGTAGGATGAGGTTAGCGTTAGCAGCATTAGAACTGAAAAATTTCAAGCATTTGTCTTGTTGGCATTTATATCGAAGTTTGTTTGCCATTTGCATTTCTTTGTATTTCACTGTGAGTCTAGGATTAAAATGCACACTGAAACTCAGCTGAATCCATAAAGCATCCACTATAAAAATTCATGCTCAGTCAGAAACTTTGCAAAATTTTAATGAAGCCATAACTAAATTCAAAGTTGAGTTAGCTGCGCTTTGTTATTTTGTAATGAAAGTTCTGTGCAGCCCTGCTCAAATGGAAAGGACTGCTGCTGCTCCTGTGATTAGTAAACATGGGAGACACACTGAGCCAATGTCTCCCTGCGGCATTCCCACTGAAGTCAAAGTCACCCTCGAGATGAATTTGACCTGTTGAACTCAGTGTTTTTAGAACTAACAGCATAATTTCTTCAACATACAGCTACAAGGAAAAAGGCTTGCAACTTGAAGGCCAAGCTGTATGAATTCAGTTTAACAGTGAAGAGAAAAGGTGTGGAAGACAAATCTGCCACAAACCAGATTAAATTCTGATTTTCTGAAACATTGGCTGAAACACAGCCCCCCTCCCCCCATCACGTGGTACCTGTTTAATCTGAGGCAGAATCAGAAGACAAGAAAAGGATGCCAGTGTTTATATAAACCTGCAGATTGTCCATGAAAAGTTCCATGAATCATATCTTGAATTTTCACTTACTTTGTTGTTGTTGTTGCAAGGTCACCAAATCAAATGTTTTTGATGCTGTGGAATATTTTTTAATGGGAAATTATTTATTCTTTGTTTTGATGACAAAAAAAATTGGTTCTGTGTTTTTAAATTGGTTTAAGTTGAGCAACTTACTCTTCTCTCAACCTTAATTTTTCAGTTTAACAGCTAAACCAATATAATTATTAATTTATATAAGAGATAGGTTAGACACCATTGGGTTTTTTTTTTAGTGCAAATGATTGTATTTTGAACATTCCACTTTGAGCTATTATCATTAGGATTTTTAGTTGATATATCAGAAGTAATATTCCTGTGGGTTTTCTCTGACAGCAGAACCAAAGCGTTTTTAGTCCTAAAAACTGCAAGTCTTTAAATACATGTACAGCAAAGGAACTTGGAGGCTACTTTTTTTTGTAAAGCTTCACTAAATCCATAATCCAAACAGAATGTATATTTGGAATATTTGGAAGCAATGAAAGTGAGTTTTTTGTAAATGCTATCCCTGAAATACAATTATTGCCTTGAGAAAACAATCATTTCTCTAAAAAAATTAATTAAAGAAACCCCAAAATAAACCAAAAATGTGGGAAAGTCTCAAAGAAGACCCAGAAAGATGACGTTTCTATATTTTTTAGATATTCATCTGTAATATCAAGGTGACATAAATGTCATGCACTAACACTTTCTAATTTTCGTCCTTTGAGTACAACTGGCCTGTTTTTTCAGTGGTGTTAACACCATAAGTAGTCACAGAAAGCAGGTGTGTTTTCTTGAAGTGCCAGTCATGAGACAGTAAAGCCTGCGAAGATTAGAAACAGCATAAAAAGGCGTCTTTTTTTCAGCTCATACTATATTGTATAGATTCATCAAAATTATTTCTGTACAACCTTCCAGGAGTGCAGGAATGGCAGAACTTAGAAATGTTAGTGCTGAGTAAGAAAACCTGGCCAGCCTAAGGGAAACCTCCAGGACAAAGTAGATAAAGCTGCTCAGTAAATACTTGTATCTGGAGACAAACAGAATCAAGTGCAATTACAACAGGCGTGACTGCACAAGCATCCTTGAAAGGATGACCTTGAATTTCCTTTATGTTTGCTGGAATTTGTTGGCCAGGGTGAAAGAGTGTGTGTTATTTTGCTGGATTCCATGGTATCCTGGAGAAAAAGCAGATGTGATCCACCATAAACATCTGGCAAGGATAGAGCGAGCAGCCTTTTGTAGTGTGTAGGATGGTCAAATGGAATAAAGAGGCCCTGCCCATTTACAGAAGTTACCCTTTTACTGTATATTGGATAATCATATCAATATCTTACTCCTCACTTCCATTAATTGTTTCTACTGCACATGTTCTGGAGTTGAACTCCATTGACCTGCATATATCTATCAGACCACGAGTGCTGTTTTCCAGTTCTTGTACTGGATGGACCATTGTGCCTGGATATTGAAAAGGGAATCAAATGCAGCCCAGCTCTCAACATTAGTTCAGGCAGTTCAAACATGTCCTTTTTACAAAGAATAATCTGTGGCTAAATCAGTAGTGTGAGACTTAATAATGACTGTGTATGATAAAATGAAAATAAATATAACATGTGTGTGGTTTCCACGTATATAGAAAAGATAGTTTAGAAAATATAATAATTCACTTTCAGAAGCAAATTAATGAGAGTAACAAACTGGTTGGTTTTTTTAAGACCTTTATAGCACATTTGCACTACTTTTAAACCACAAAAATGGCAATCTTCCGCAGAAGAGGAAAAAGTGATTTTACAAAGGCGCATGTAATCATAGTGTTATTTTATGAAACTGTATTACATTGTAATCAACTGGAAGAGCTAGCAGGTTTTAATGCCAAGTGTGTTTTCTTATGATAAACACTTGTCAATATAACACTATCTTGTGCCTGCTATATCTTGTTTCCACCATGACCTTTCAAACCACATGCATGTTCTTTTCTCTCCCTCTGAGAAAACCTTAACAACATTCTAATCATCATGAAGAGCAATTAACTGTCTTCAACCAGCTGTGCTACTCAGCTCATCTGGGAATGGGAAAAAACCTGCTCCTCAGTGCAGATCCGCCTACCCAGGCATGGCAAACAATGCTAGGTCAGAATAGTTTTAAATATGAAAAACTGGCACTTTCACAAAGTTTGGAAGCTTTGGGTGAAGAGCAATGGTATCTCTTCTAGTAAGCCTCTTTCCTGCTTGCTCTACAGTCTCTGTAAGATAATGTATTAGTTTTAATAATGCGCTTTTTAAAGGTCAGCATTTGAAGAACAGCACTTATTTGTTGACATCACTGCAGAAAGCAGCCTTGCCCTCACTGAGCAAAACTTTATGGCAGAGGTATTTTCTGATTGCTGAAGAAAGAGAAATAGCTTCTTGAATGTGCAGTTGCTGAAAGGGCACTGCAGAGACTTTCAGAAACAATAGCTGGAAATTAATTCTATCAAGTTGTATTTGGCCTCTTTCTTTTTACAAATATGGGACTAAACTGTGTTATCTATCAGTCCTAAAGCTCTTGCAATTTTTTGTCTATTAGCAAGTGAAACAATAGTAAACATGGAGCAAGTAAAATTAATCTATATAGAGAATGCTTTCACAAATAAAAAGATGGAGGCAAAATTAGTAGTTGACATTTGATAGCTGTTTTTTTTGAGCTGCAAAATAAGATTAAAAAATCAAGTGGACCATATGCTCTTTCTTGAAATAATCAGGGATTTTGCTCTGTATCACTGGAAACGCATAAAGGAGGTGTACCTTCATTTTCAACATATGTGTACTTCAAAGAGGAGAAGTGGTTTTTGTTTGCTTTATGTGGTCATTTTAATAGCTGCTCTTAACTGCCTTGCAGATTGCTCAGAAATTTAATCTAGCTAAACAAAATGTCTATGATATGCCTAATGAAAATTCAAATATAATCAATTTATAATGGGGCAGATCCTACAGAAACCTTTTGGAGTTCCTTGAAAAATCCAACCTTATTTTGTTTAGTTTTGTTTCTCATTATTTTTACATATATGCTGCTAGAAGAAAAAATTGTGATTAACACAATTTTCACAGATATCTGAATTATGCTTTTGTGAACCAGAATTAAACAGCTGATGGAAGTGTTGATTATTTTCCTTCAAGTTTGAACCTTTGTCAAATTGCCAATTTATTAAAACTCAGATATTTGTTTATCCTCATGCTATATATTTTCTAAACATTACTTTTTTTACTGATATTTTCTCATAAATAAAGTACGCATTATGACCCATTCTAATGTGTAAGCCTAGGTGCCTACAATTTAGTTCTTGGAAAACTCAAGTCGGTTTTCTTTAGCAGCCTAACCATGGGTTTAAACACAGACATATCTAGTGGTTTTGAGTTCAATCCAACCCTCTGTGTGCATACATTAGACCAGGAGGCCAGGTGCAAAGTATTCACTGAGTGTCAGAATCCACCTTCCATTAACTACTGAAATTCAAACTGCATGTCAACTAAATTAAGAATAACATTAGCAGTAGGTAAGCTGAAACATATCCTGGTATAACTTCCAGTGAAATTTCAACTCTAGGGAATCTCCCAAGAAACAGTTTAAAAAAACTGGGAAAAAAAAAAAAATAAAAAAAAAAAAAAAAAAAAAAGAAAGAAAAAAGAAAGAGGAATACTTTAATATGAAGAAGCAGGAAGATCCACAGCATATTATATGTGGTGCACAGAGAAAATCTATTTTATTACTTGGGGAACTAAGAGTAATTTTTATTATAGAAGTTCTTCAGTTGTTTAAAAGGAGGGTGGCAGGTCAGTTGCTTATAATTTTGCTATATTGAAAAAGCTGCTGCAGAAGTTTTTTTTAATATTTGGCTGGATTTTATTTCAAATACTTTTAGTGAAAATAGCAGAGTTGCTTCTGAGACAAATGGGTCTTCAGCAGGACCTACTAGGACACCTGAGTTGTACAGAGCCAACAGAATGAAAGAACCACTGACAACCAGAGGACAAGCTCTGTCTCCTTGAACAAATGGAACATATTCTGCTTAGCAAGGTTTAGGAGGCTTGAGCAGAAAGCACCACATCCCCTTCATGCTGTGGAGAACAGCTCTCCCTCTCAGTGGATGAAGTGTAACAGACATCTGCTAGGCCAGCCGAGCTGATGGCCTGGAGAGGGAATTGCTCAGGTTACAGAGCCATGGTTACATGGCTGTGAGCCGAAACAATTCATTTCCTGTGTGGGGTGAGGACACGCTCACTGAAGAGACATGGGGATAGCTGAGGATGAGACGAAGCCTATGGACAGTCAGCTGCACAAAATCCACAGGCTGGTGCTAGTAGAAGTGAAAGGCTTCTTGGTTGTATGTATCTAACATCCCTACTCCAAGTCAGTGTCAGATAGAAACCCAAGAATCCTTTATTTTTGAGACCCTTGTGTTCAAGAGACTGTATCTTTATTTCCTTCATGGACAGGCAAATCTCAGACTGCCTTTAAGGCAGGTGAGGAAATGGGATTTGCCCGTGTGAAGGAGGCTACACTAGGTCATCTTGGTGAGAGCAGAAACATGCCTTGTTGATGCTTTTGGAATCCCTTATCACATTCAGTAAGTCATGCTAAATATCAGCCCATCACATTAACACAAAGCAAAACAGTGGCTGGTTCTCTGCAGCCCCGTACAGAGAAAAATTCTGATTTCACCGTAGAAGTGTCTTGTGTGGCCTGAAACAGAAATAGGTCTGTTAAATCCCAAACTGAGACAGGCAATACATTTGCCAGTGCTTGGCAAATGGCAGTGTGCTTCTGCCCTTGCGGAGCCTGGGTAATTACAGACTTTGGATATAGCTCATAGTTCAGGATAATGCAGAAATCTGTAAAATAAAGGTGGAATAAACTGTTTTGCTGTTGATTTAGAAAAGTCAATGTGAAATTTTTGGAAAAGTTGTGGAAGATCTAATTCCTTGGTCACAAAACAAGGATGAAGACCTGTTCTGCTTTCAAAGGATGGTTTTTTGGGCCTGGATGATCCTCTTTCAGAAGTTTATGGATTGCATTCTGACTCAGGATACTAGTCTATGAACAGCTGCCCCCCTAGACAAGGATGAGGTCTGTACCTAAAATGATGAGTGTCCATTGTAATGGCAGTAAGCATAGAGCTGCTATCTATGAAGCACAGCTCTCACTGTCAACATGATTAATGTGCTGCTCCTCTTTGTGAGATAGCTCTTTTCTGACTCAGTTGCTGACTTATATCATTGTGCAATCTTGAGAACAAAAAAAAGGCGGGCAGTTTTATTTCTGGGTGTTGTGAGATTAATTCAGACAGATTATTTGGAATCCTATTTCCACCCTAGCTCCCCTGGCATTAAACTTCATTAGGGTCCTGAAAACAATAGTTTAGAAGGTGGCCTGAGCATAAACCTTTTTGATGCTCAAAGAGAAATCACACTCTACACTCTACATGATGAATTGTTCAAATGTACATACACAAAAGAGAAGCGTCAGAAATATCAACAAGCAGTTTCCATGCTTCTAGGAGGAGTACTGAACACATGCTTTTTACAGCATGAGGAGGAAATATTCAGCAGCTGAGAAAGCTTAGTAGGAAAATGGCCTATTTAGTTACTGAAATTCAAGCAGCATTTCCTGATTAATTACTTTGTCCATTGATCATGGATTATGCATTGCTTTCATGAATTTCTTCAGTAAAGGGACCAAATGGCAGATTTCTAAAATGCAGTAAGATATGTCTCAGCATGATCTGCAGAGGGCATTTTGTGGCAGACTGAAACAACCTATCATAGAAACATAGAACAGCCTGGGCTGGAAGGAAACAAAGATCATCTAGCTCCTTCTCCCCTGCCATTGGCAGGGACACCTTCTGCTAGACCAGGTTGCTCAGAGCCCAATAAAATCTGTCTTTAAGCACTTCCAGGGATGGGGCATCCACAGCTTCTCTGGAAAACCTGTTCCAGTGCCTCACCACTCTCACAGTAAAGAATTTCTTCCTAATATCTAATCTAAACCTACTCTCAGTTTGAAGCCATTCCCCCTTGCCCAGTCACTATGTGCCCTTGTAAATACTCTGTCTCCATCTTTCTTGTAGGCTCTCTTCAGGCACTGGAAGGGTGCAATTAGGTCACCCCAAAGCCTTCTCCTTTCCGGGCTGAATAACTCAACTCTCTTGACCTTTCTCCATAGGAGAAGTGTTCCATCCCTCTAAACAACTCGGTGACCTCCTCCAGACTCGCTCCAACAGGTCCATGTCTTTCCTGTGCTGGGGACCTCAGAGCTGGATGCAGCACTGCAGGTGGGATCTCACCAAAGAGAAGTAGAGGGGCAGAATCCCCTCCCTCACCTGCTGGCCAGATGCTGATGGGCTTTAAAGCCTGAGTCTCCCCAGGCAGATTCAGGTATTACATGCAGTGCACGTGACTTGAAAGATATGACCAAAAGAAAGTTGTGACTGCATGTGAGAAGTCTCACTGAAGGCAGAACAGGCACTTAGCCTGGATAAAATCTTAGCCTGTGGCTCCCCAGGACAGAGTATAAAGCTTGGTCCAACTGAAGACAAAAAGAATGACAAACCTCTCTGTTGTGCAATGCATCATTCCACGTTTTTTGGTTCACCTATGGTGGACAAATATCTGTAAATAAGAAGGAGAAGAAACATATGCTTGAGGCAAGGCTGAACGTGTATCAGGTCAGATCCTTTACAGCATGCAAACAGAGGTTAGCTTTTCACATTGAAAGCAGTCGCCTCTGTTGGGTACTTTGTATGGATTAGTGTTTGAGAAACTAAGGATGCAGATGATCTGGATTTATTTTATTTATTTTTAGAATGTATCTGGTTTGTTTCACCTTAGGGTCTTGCTCATTGATCGGTGAGATTTGCTAAGGGGGAATGAAAAAACTGGAATAAGAAGTGATTGCAAGCACAGAACTGTAGATTGTTCACAGTGTGCAAATAAGTGCTAAAGTGGAAGAATGATATTGCTAAGGGAGGACAACAGAAAAGGGATAGAAAAATAAAGAAATTGAGGATAGTGTTACTTGATAGTAGCTGAGAGAGTAAGGATCTTTTTAATTTAGCAGTTGAGGTAGGACCATGGATATGACCCATGGGATAGGTCCACTTTGTACATAAATAAGTGTGCAGATACTATTTGTAATAGAATCTGTGTATGCAGAAGAATGTTGGGGCTTCTTTGCCATTGATGTCTAACAAAAGCTTTATATGAGATAATTTAACCAACGTTTCCTTCAAGCTGACAGCTGGTTTGCTTTCCCTTGAGGCTACAATACATTAATTTTTTTCTCCTCTTGAGTCCTGTCAAAAAAAAAAAAGCCAAAACATGTAAAACCTAAGTTGCTTGTATTATCACTTGAAGAAAGTCCTTTCCTTTTCATTCTTTTCTTGTCTCCAATGGGCAATTACAAGCAACAACACCCTTTAATAGGGATAAAAAAAGGACTATGAATCATTAAAATCTTTTAAGGAAGCTAATTTCTCAGTTTAACAGTGACTTATCTTTATCATCTCTGTTGATGTCATTTTTAAAGTCTCTGAGAAAGATATAGCTAAACTTTTTCTGAAGCAGTGCCAGTCCATGGACATCTGTGTAATGTTAACTTTATCAACAGTGGTTGCAATTGGTGAATTCCTCAAAATAAACACATTTTCTCATCACTGGAACACAATAAATGACATATAAATCAGCTCATTTCACAGTACTTTTATGCAGTTGTTGGATGCAGAATGGATGTGGGAGTTTAGATAAGTCCTTGCCTTTTGCCCAGGCCTCTGGCAGCAGGCAGTAACTTTATTGAGGCAGCCAGCACCCCAAAACCCACTCTCGTTCACAAGTTCTTTAATAATGGCTGATTCGGTCTATTATAGAATGAATTATTTATTTAATAGACAGAAAACTAACAGACATAAGTCTTAGCACAGATTATATACTACACAGGAATAAGGACAAAATTGAAAAAGAACTACTAGTAGGTTAACATACAGTGCACGATAGAGTTCCGTTTCAATTACAGCTAGCGAAGAAATAACTGGGAATCAATGTATCTTACCATCCAATTGTTGATAAGGCACACCTCCTTTCACTCAATCTTCGAAGAAGTAACTGCAAAACTTGCGTCCAGATTCTGGGGAGAAGTCTCCCAGACTTTCAGGGGGTGTGTGTAGAGGCTTCTACGTGTAAGAGACTTCTGCCTCTGTGATAACTTGTGTGTCTTTATAGTTTGTAAAACAGTGTCTCAGCCAGAAACATTTCCTATATCTCTTCCCCACATCGGCTCTCCAGGCTAAGGTGTGAACTCTTAGCTGATGTCTGAGCCCTTTTGGCACCAGACGTGACCCCTGCTGGGCCTTTCAGCCCCTGGGTTATCTCTTTATGCACCAGCTACCTTGTGGTCGAGAGAAGTGAGGGGGTAGACATCCTACCACAGCAGTAACTAGTTCTCGCATGTATTCTTGAGACTTAAGCATCCTCAAAAATACCAAATGAATGAACTCATATATTGCTTGTCAGACAGAAGTACTCCTACTGCATTTGCATTCCTGGTTTTAAAGAACCCTAAAATGTGGTCTAAGCACCCAAAAAGAAGAAGAAGCATCAATTGAATTAAAAAAAAAAAAAGAAAAAAAAAAAGAAAATATTTCCTAATATGTAAAACTAGAAAAGCGTAATTTCTGCTGAGATCTTTGGTATTTACCTTTTTTTTTTTTTTGCCACATATTTTAAAACATTTTATTTGGATTCTGTAAGGTCTTTAACAGGTACACCACAATATCCCTCTCTCTAAATTAGAGAGAAATGGATGGATTGCTCACTAGATACCATCCAGAGGGTAGTGGTCAACAGCTCAATGTCCAAACAGACATCGGTGACAAGTGGTGTCCCGCAGGGGTCTGTATTGAGACCAGTACTGTTTAATATCTTCATAAGTGGCACAGATGAAGGGATCAAGTGCACTCTCAGCATGTTTGAAGGTGACACCAAGCTGAGGGGTGGGCTGGACCACCTGAAGAACGAGATGTCCTCCAGAGGGACCTGGGCAAGCTCAAGAAGCAGCCCATGGGAATCTCACGATGCTCGATAAGGCCAAGTGCAAGGTGCTGCGCCTGGGTCAGGGCAACCTCAGTTATCAATCCAGGATGGGGGATGAACAAATCCACTGCAGCTCTGCTGAGAAGGACTTGGGAGTGCTGGTGGATGTGAGGCTGGATGTGAACCAGCAATGTACACTTGCAGACCCATATCCTGGGCTGCTTAAAAAGCAGCATGACTGGCAGGTCCAGGGAGGTGACTCTCCTCCTCTACTTCACTGTGGTGATACCCGGCCTGGAGTTCTGCATTCAGTTCTGGGGTCCTCAGCACAGGAAAGTCAAGGATCTCTTGGAGCAAGTCCAGAGGAGGCCACAAAAATTACCAGAAAGCTATAGATTCTACGAACATAGGCTGAGAGAGTTGGGGTTGCTCAGCCTGGAGAAGGAAAGGCTCTAGGAAGACCTTATCGTTGCCTTGCAATACTTGAAGGGGACTTTCCAGATAAGTTGTTCAACTAAGTATACACCACGATAAGTTTTTTTTGTTCATTACAGTGAACATCAAGTAGGTCTCTTAAACCATGGACTAGAATCACAGTCAGTTGTCACAGCAGAGCTGGGAGCTCAGACATGGGAGATGCCTCTGCTGTTGAGTGCTTAATAACATACTTCTACTCATCGACACAGGTTAATTATTCCATCATTGAAAATGCTTGACCTAAGTTGTCTGGCTTTGCTCTGTGAGAGTATAAGATTACTTAAGGACTCAAATACGTCTGAAAAATGCTTTTAAAAGTTGTGCACTGCTTCTCCACTGCTAATTTTTGGTTCTCAGTACTTAAATTCTTGTGCTGGTAATATCCTCCCAAGATGTGTCATGCCAAAAGGTGCTATTTATGATGCCTTGGAGTGGCTACCTAGAACAGAGGCTAGACAGAGTTAAAAGAATAAATCAGGTGTTTATTAAAGGCCTTCAATAGATACACCTTGGGCAGTGCAAAAGCCTCACAGAGACTACACCCAAGATGGATGGTGGTCACGAATTTCTCAGACGGATATAAGTTTGGTCTATTTGCATATCAGAGGTTAATTGTCCAACTATAGCTTCAGGTAATGAAGTCATATTCCCCCGATTCACTTTTATTTTTACTTCTCAGAGCCTGAGGCAGATGGTGTCCTTGGTTCTCAGGCCTGGAAGGATTGTTTTGTCTGACCAAAATGCGAATACAACTTACTAACACTCTGTGTGGAGTTCAGAGTTATAATGCAGTACAGGATCTGAAAAATATAAAAGCTGAAACTTAAGGCATCATTTACATGCCCAGATTATTTGGCTTTGAAAGTCACAACCAAATGCTACAATTGTAAGGACAAGAAAGCTTGACAGTGTGAACTGCAATCAAAGTAAGGCTCAGACCCAAACAACCACTTTGGCATATGCAGAGCAGCACACCCTCATTTAGCTTTGCATACCAAGCATGACTTTGGGCATTGCATCTTGGGTCAGGTAGAGTCTTGAGAAGGGAGGGTGCATCTCGCATGAGAGCACACAAGAACTGGAAGGACAGAAACATCCCATGTGGGGAAAGAGATTTTTTTCACAGGTGTTTACAGAGTGGGATCCTGACAGAAAACTTTAGCTTCCATAGCATTTAAAATAACCTATCAATAATAGAAATTAACTTGCTCTTTCTACTGCCATCTGAACATACTAATATCTTTTGAGCCACTGCTTTATTCCACTGAAATGTTACTCTCTTGTTTCACCACCAAATTTTATTTTTTTTTCAAAGGATAAATTTCTCTGGCAAATGACTTTAAACATAAATTCAATTTCTGTTCAAATTCCTTAAGATACTGTAAGACCCATTCTTTAATGGGCATTCAGAGATTTTCAGGGTATATGACTTGGGAATTCTTAAAACATCATCATAAAATTGAGTTACATAGCCAATAAGGTTTCTGTAAAAACAAAACACATTATACTCCTGGTCTGGATTGAATGTGACACTAATTGCAGACATTATTGCTTCTGGCCCATTGCCTCAGGGTGCCATTGTTTTAAAAGTGATCTCAAAAGACAATAGTGTCTTCAGACTAGGGAAACTGGGATTTGAATTCCTGGTAGAAGACTGACTATCCTTTGGAATTCTTATTCTAAAGAGGAATAGAAGATGTCTCTAAGTAATCCTAAAAGAAGACTACAGTTAATAGTGCCTCAACAATCTCAAAAGAAGTTAAAAAAATAGTTGCAAAAATGTCAGAAATTCTCAGAGTTATCACAAAAAAAGTAAAACTGTCAATGATAGATTTGTTATAGAAGCCTGAAACCAGATTTTAGCAAACTGACAGTTTTATATTAAAAATAATCCTCTGTCATCTTCCGTAACTTTTTAATAATCCTTTTTACCTCTACTGAGATTACAGTTGATGCTTCCCAACTTTACAGATATCACTCATTATTTGTATTAGTGTGTTATATGACTGTGTACATCCATATATTTATGTACATGCATATATATAGCCATATACAGATATATGTACAGTCATATGCATTTGTGTAAAAAACTCATGCACAAAGGGTTTCCTGAACACTCTGGGCCTATAAACCACAGTTAACCCCCAGATTTATCAACCACCTATTTTTTATATTTTTAACCAAACCAATCATGAATATTACTGTTTAATAAGGAAACATGGACACATTGTAGACTGCTAATCCCTGCCCTTACAAAACAAGGCAGTACTATGGTCTGGGTTTAAAAGCATTGTAATATGACTGAGCAAGAATTAGGAATTTATTTACAATTACAAGATAATTCAGAAAGTTGGTGTCATTTAGCGACTGGACTGATTGACTAAATTTAGGACATATGTATTCTATTCTGTGCAGAATTTTGGACCAATCACTTCCTTGTCTTTTATCTAATAACGATTTTGATCCCTTTCACAAAATGATTTGAAATCTACTAAACACTGAATAAGCATTATTAAGACATAAATTGGGACGCAGATGTTTTGAAAGACAGACTATATTGCATAACAGAGACGATAACCATGCCTCCTTTTTCCTCCTCCAAGTCTTCCTATTTGAACATGTCTGTGGTTTCCCCTCAAAAGTTCAGAAAAAAAGATTCTAAATTTGCCAGATCAAGTTTTATAAGCTGCACACATTTAAAATTAAGTAAATTAAGTCTGTTCTAAAAAGGGTTTTTAGCACCAGCATTCAAGATGAATTGCTAAACTTCCCTCTATAATGTTGACTGTAGCTGAATAAGAGTTCTTGAGAACTAGAAATGCATAAATAACTTGGGAGAATAAGCCCGATGTAATTTTGGGAAAAAATCATATTTTTAATCAAAATTTGGTGTGATAAAATATTTTGAAATAGAAACATTTTTAAAAGTTCTTTGAAAAGCAGTTGTAAATTGTTGCATTTCTCAATAGCACGTCTTCCTCCTTTTCCCAGGCCAGAAGTATTCTAAAGATGATGATATTCAGTTCTCAAAAGTTTATCCAAGCACATTTTGATGACAATTTATTTCAAGACCTTTCAACTAAAAATAATGGACAGAAATATTTCAAGCACCTCAGTATAAATATGTGGGGTTTGGACAGTAATTGTTGGCTATTGTGGGCATTGTTATTTTTACTCTTCCAGGAAATTATAGATACTCACCTTCAAAAATGACAGGGTCAATAAATGGGTAGTAATTCTAATGCCAAACTGAATGGACATATTACTATTAGACAACAAAAAAGTAGCTCTAATTTTTCTATCTGTGACATAATATTTACTTACAAGATATCCTAAAAATAAATCTAAAATTTCAAACAATAAATGGTAACTTAAATTTCATAAGCAGGAACCATAACAAATCAATATAATAACAAATGTTCATCAATAAAAACTAAGAGGAAAAAGGTTCAAATGTGCAAAAGGCAATATGGCTGGCAGTCACTGAGATCTGAGATCTGCATTTGCATCCTCCTCTTGACAAATTCTCCCCTGAACAAAAGTACACAAATGGCAAGGTAAAAGCACAAAAAAAAAGGATAGTTAATATGAAATAGCTGTAGTGGGTGACAGCAAAGGTCCATCTGACCAGTTTTTGACAGTGACTGCTAAAGGAAGCTTAGGGATCCACCGTAAGAAAGCAAGTATAGTTCTACCAGCATTTTCCCACTTTCCGAGAATAACTCACTTAGGGATGCTAAAGACTGTATACACAGTTCTTCATTTAACAGCCTTCTATGCAGCCTTCATCCAAATGGGTCTGATTTCCCTTTGATATTTTTGGCATGCAATAGCCAATAAAAATAAGTGCCAGAGCATAGATATACTCTCAATGTAAAGGTATTATCTTCTGTTTACTCTACAAGCTTTGGCTGGTGTGTTTTGTTTTGTTTTGTTTTGTTTTGTTTTGTCTAGTCCCAGTCCTTGTAATAAGAAGTAGACAATAACAATTCCATGAGTCGTATGGAGCAGGTGAACAAGAACTTTAAGACCTTCACCATATCTCTCCTTAGGAATCTCTTTTTGAAGACATGGAGTGCAAGGCTGTTTAACCGAGCTTGGGCTGCATTCCTGAGGAGTGTGCCATCACACTGTGAAGTGCATGGGATCAACACCAGCATGTTCTGGGAAAGGTTACCTGGCTTCCTCAGTTATGTGCTTCTTGTCTTTTCCTGCTTGGGATCCTAAAGCAATGCTCAAAGGATGAGTACACAATCTTCCACCCTTGTTCAAGGAAGTCTTTGAGAGTAATTTTGACATAAAAGAAATTACAGTTTTGTGCCTCTTGTCTATTGTGACCTCATTTTCTCTGTACCTTTGGCAATAAATGAGAATTGCAATAATAATAAATGTGCTCTCCTCGAAAGTCTTCCAAAAGGCTGCTTTTTCAGCCTGATCTCAGTATTCAACTACTTACAGTTGATACTTCAATGGTCTTTTTTCTAAAAGATAACCTTTCTGTATTCCTTTTCCTTTCACCTTGCCAAGTCTTCAATACCTGGAATGTAAAGATCCATGGACATGGTAAGATCAGTGCTTTCTGTAAACTGCTTGTGATAGGAAGAAAATCAGCATCAGTGTGTTCTTATTTTTCTTCTTAAATATTTCATTAACATTGTGGTCCATTCAAATGAGTTTTTCTAAACAAATTCATTGGCTTTTACAAGTTAATTCTATTCTAAAGCCTCAAAAAGCAAAGTAAAAGAAAGCATATAAGTTGGAGTTTGAGAGATTCGTATCTGGAATTCTCATCTAATGGTGTAGTCCTTAGCAATCCTTCATTTTCCACTGACAAACAGAGACAGGATAGGAGAAAATTATTCAAACTTCCCTTCCCTTCCCTTCCCTTCCCTTCCCTTCCCTTCCCTTCCCTTTTTTTTTTTTTTAAGAAATGCTGAAATAAGTATTTTTCTCTCAAATATAAATTTACAGCTAGTCTGCTTCTGAACTACACACACCTCTATTTGTGTGGTTACACATTGGAATCATAAATTAACCTGTTTGTGCAGAGGTTGCTGGCTGGTGCTATTTGAATTTGATCCTCCAGAGGCACATTATTAAAAGTTTAGATGAAGACACATTAACATTGATTTTCATTCAGTTTTGCTGAGACATACACTAGTAATTAACATCCATTCATCAACTCTGGCACCTATCACAGGAGTACAGAAGAAAAAAAAATCATTTTTGTATTTTAAAGTAATCATGGAAGGGGTATTCTTGGTCTTTCTTTTTACCATAAGACTATAGGATTTAAGTTTCTTTTTAATAAATTGTCAAATATCTCAAAGCCAGTTAAGGCCTTAAAAATATTACAAAACCTCACAGATTCTATGTAATTAATATTTAGTCATGCCTGTGAAAAAAAAGGAGCTCTAAAGTAGTATTTATAATATTGGAGAAAAACATGTTAATATAAATATATATAATATGCAAGAATGGGTTCTTGCATATTTTAGCATTACGTTTGCCATCTTTTAGGTACTGGCCCTGTAGCATTTCAGCCTGACCTTCTTGTAACTTTCCAAGAATTTTATTCCTCCAGATGTCATCAGAGACTTCATAAGTGCTGTCTTCCATCTTCCCTGGGGAAGTGGAAAGAAGCTATGGGATAATTTGCTAAAATGCCCAGTGCCTGAGGGACACAGATATAAACTGAAGAGAGAAAACACTTTTTTTCCAGGTTTTATTTTCCCTATGTATTTAAATAGGGAAAATCAAGTATGATTTTTTTTCCTATTCATGTGTTAATTATTGACAAATTAAGTGTAAACATAATAAATATATGAAGTTTAATTTGGCTTAATGATCTTAGAGGTCTTTTCCAATCTTAACAAGTCTATGATTTTAGGTGGCAGAGTTGTGAGTGGAAAATACTTTCTCATTCTTTCCTAATTTTGTTACTTAACTGAAGGGAAGAGACAAAAAAAAAGTGTATCTAGTTGTCACAAATATTATATCTAAGAGCCAAATAAATGAACAAAAAGCTCAGGGTAACTGAAGCTTTTTCCATCCATTTCACTCTTCAAACTTTAGACTCTAAAATAGTGATAGATTAACTTCTAGACATGATATGTCACTTTAAAACAGAAAATGCATTTTTCTAAAGCATAAGAAAATGAAATATTTAAGCAAATGTTCACCAAAAAATAAAGAAAAAATCCAGCTTATGTGATATAATAAGAAAATCTAAAAACAAGGTTGCAGATAGAGTGAAACTGTAGTTTTACATTTACAAGGTTCAGGGATCTTTAGGTGAAGTGTCTCCTTTGGATGCTATTTTTTAAGTAAGGGATCAAGAAAAAACTTGAAAGACTCTAAACAAGTTGCTCAGCTGGAGAGAGGTATGCAGGAACCAGGATCAAGAGAAAATACCTAGAATATTGGTTCATATATCTGTAAGGTGCATGTGAAAAATAAATGATGGCAGCTGGATGATGATGCAACTTTGAACAGTGAGCTCCTATGGATAGAGGTTTTAGGGAACTCACAGCCCTAGGACACAATAAATATGTTTTGATTTGAAAGTAACTACCACAAATATTAGAAATAAGTTTTTTTTCTGATGAGAAGGAACGTATGCATTTTGACTGCCTGTAAAATTTGACTTGCTGCCCACAGGTTTGGTGTAGGCCCTTAGTCAGCTTTACCAAGTGAATTTTTATCTGTCTGTCTTAATATATATATATGTGTGTTAATCCACTATTACTTCGTTAAATATGTAATGAAAACACAAACTGACCAAACACTGGCTGCACGAAACTAATGCAATGCAAACAGCAACATGATAACATGTGAAACCATTGATTTTTAATGATTACCAAATTGATGCTAGCTAACCTAGAGAGCACACAAGAAATTGCAAACAAGGATAGACATGTGAGAGAAATATTACTCACTTAGAGGAAAATGGAAGGCCAAAGCCCAGCTGAAGTTAATATTGCCTAGTGACACGAGGAGTAACATGAAGAAATTCTGTCAGTTTGCTCACAGAAAAAGGTTCAGAGTAAAAGTTCAGAGGAAATGTAGCACTGTTGACAAAAGGGAGGAGACAGCCCAGGGATGGATAACACAGATAAAGCTGAAGTACTTGATGCCTTCCCCACCTCCCTACTTCAGTCCTTATAGGAAAAGCCTGAGACCAGATCGCTGCATCAAGCCAGTCAAGCTTGGGAAGGAGAAGAGCAGTCAAGAGTGGAATTGGTGCAGGCTAGGGACTACTTGAAGGATCCTGATGTACTAAAATCCCTGGACCTGGATGAGATTCATCCGAAACTGCTGAAGCACACAGCTGAGGTGACTGTAACGCTGCCACCACTTACCTGTGGCCAAAAAAAATGAGGCAATCTGGAAAAGACCCTTACAAATAAAAAAAATTAAGATATTATGCCAAGCATTATAAATGGTAGGATCAAGAGAAAATACCTAGAATATTGGTTCATATATCTGTAAGGTGCATGTGAAAAATAAATGATGGCAGCTGGATGATGATGCAACTTTGAACAGTGAGCTCCTATGGATAGAGGTTTTAGGGAACTCACAGCCCTAGGACACAATAAATATGTTTTGATTTGAAAGTAACTACCAAAAATATTAGAAATAAGTTGGGTTTTTTTTTTCTGATGAGAAGGAACCTATGCATCTGGGAGTTACAGGCTAGTCAGATTCATCTCAGTCCCTGGAAACAGATTCTTAGAGGATTTTTCTAAACAGTTGTGCTGGGCGTGGGTCAGGGTTTTTTCTGAGTATCTGGTATGGCGCTGTGTTTTGGATTTGTGACCAAAACAGTGTTGATAATACAGAGATGTTTCTGTTACGGCTGAGCAGTGCTTGCACAGCATCAAGGGATTTTCTGCGACTTTCCCCACCCCACCAGTGAAGAGACTGGGGGTACACAAGAAGTTGAGAGCAGACACGGCCAGGACAGCTGATCTCAACTGACCAAATGGACATCCCCCACCATGTGGTGTCATGTTCAGCACATAAAGACGGAGGAGAGGTTGGTGAGGGGGTCCCTGCTCATGGACTGACAGGGCATTGGTCGTTTGGTGGTGAGAAAATGTTTTCACTTGCATGACTTGTGCTTCTTGGGTTTTATTTTCTCTTTGTTATTTTTTCCTTTTCCTTACTATTATTGTTGTTGTTTTTATTGTTATTAACCTGTCTTCATCTCAACCCACAGGTTTTCTCATTTTCTCTTTTTATTCTCTTCCCCATCCTGCAGTAGGCAGAGTGAGTGAATGACTGCATGGTGTTCAGTTGCTGGCTGGGGTTAAACACTGAAGGGCAAGTTAGTAACAAAGGTTTACTAAGGACTGATCATGCTTATTATCTCAATTGTATTCAGTGATAAAGTGACTAGCAATGTGAATGAAGGGATAATAGTGGATGTAACACACCTTAACTTTGCTGAGGCTTTGGAAATGTCTCAGAGCACTCTAACCAGTAAGTTAGAGAAGAATGGGTTGTATGAATGCACATTTAGGTAGGGTTAATATTGGCTGGACTTCTGTGCTCAGAGGGCAGGAATCAGGCAAGTGATGTCCAGTGAACCTGGTCATGAGCACAAGACCTAGTGGGGTGACAGTGGCTCCACAGCTGTTTGGTATCTTTGTCAACAACCTCAATGATGAGACAAGAATTCTCACTAAATCTATAGAAGATATTAAATTTGATTCATTCAATGAATATTAAAGCTTCAATTGATCTGAAGATGCTGGAGGACTGGGCCAAAAGGACACCCATGCAGCACACACATGACAAGTTCAAAGTTGTTTCCAGAGCTTAATAATTCAATACAGCTGTGAGATGACCTAGTGGCCATGGAAGTGTAGTAAATCCCTGGCTGAATCTAAGGCCCCAGTGTGTTCTCATCACATAGGAGGCAAACTACATACTGGATTAAGTTAGGAGAATTTTTGCTACTAGATCAAAGGAACTTATTATTCACTTCCACTGCATGCTGCCACATCTCAACTATTGCATCCAGCTTTTGGTTCCCCTATTCAAGGCTGATGCGGAGGAACTGGAAAGGCTCTGTCAGAAAAGACATCTCCTATGAAGACAGGCTGAGAGAGCTGGGGTTGTTCTTCAGTGTGGAGAAGAGAAGAAGAGATCTTTGGGGAGATCTCATTGAGGCCTCCCAGCACCTTAAGAGGGCTTATAAGAAAGGAGGGAGAGGGGGGACTTTTCATACAGGCAGATAGTGACAGTACGAGGGGGAATAGCCTTAAACTGAAAGAGGCCAGGTTTAAATTAGATGTTAGGAAATAATTCTTTACTCAGAAGATGGTGAGGCACTGGAACAGGTTGCTGAGAGAACTTGTGGATGCCCCATTCCTGGCAGTGCTTGAGGCCAGGTCAGATGGGGCCCTGAGCAACCTGGTCTAGAGGATGGCATCCCTGCCCACAGCAGGGGGGTTGGAACTAGATCATCTTTACGGTCCTTTGCAACCCAAACCATTCTACAATTCATTCTATACCTGGACTTGCTGGCAGGTAACAACGACGAACTACAGGTTAGGAGGTTCAAGCATTACGAACACATTTTTCAGCACTGGAATGCTGGAAAATGGTAGTTTAGCGCAGCACTAAGTTTACACAGAGGAGTTGTGGATTCTCTTCTCATTAAGGTTTTTGGGATATGATACTCCTGCTTTTAGTAGGAGGTTGGATGAAATGATTTAAAGATCTTTCCAATGATTCCCTTGTTCTGATTCTAATTTCCTGCTTCCTAATGCACTGGAATTTTATACTGTTTCTATGTTCTTAAGCATGAAGAAAATGTACTTTGATTTATATCTGTGCAGGCAGTGTTGTAGTCTGAGATGTTGGAGGTCCACATTTATTTTGAAGAAACAGGAAAAAGTGATGAAGAAGTTAGAGCCGATTTGCTATTTATCTCAGTAAGGCGGTGTGTATTACTGCTAGAAAGACTCTGACACGAATTTGGGTAAGAAACTAGCTTTTTGTGCCTTTGCTTCCTTCAGTTCAGGATCAGGATCACTTTGGCACAACTATCTAGTAACCAAAAGAGCTATGGATGTTCTCATCAGTTAGATCTCAGTAAGTAGAAACTGTCAAATAGTAGACTGCAGAGAAGTGTTCTATATTACCAGCCACTACAAGAACACTTTGAGTTATAAATATCCATAAGCTTTAATGGAGAAGAGAACTGTGCCTGTCAGCAGAAAAAAAATACTATCAACCTGTGATGCCCTACACAAATAATGTCAAACCTGGGGCATGATGCAGATTAAGGTGCACTTTAAGCCATCTACTAAATGGAGTATTAGCTGGAAACCGGATTTCACCATCAATGAAACATAATTTAATATAACTGAAGGCCACTATTGGTTCACCAATCTCAGCTGCAATTGCAGTGAAGTAAAAATGTCCTTCGGACCGTAAGAAAGTACTCTCTTTTCTATTACTGATCTCAACAGTGAGTTTTGATCCTGATTGTGTTCCATGGCAGCATCTTGAAAGGAAAATATTTTTAGCCTTGAACACAAGAATACTCCCTGCTTCTCTGAGTATAATACCACTGTACCTCAATGGAGGATGAGCAATGCTTTCATAACTTGCTATCTTAGAGTAGAAAAGGATGTATTTAATTTGACATGAACATCTGATAGAAAATGTTAATCTGGGATTATCTACCCAGGTAGATAATCTGGGTTTATGATATTACAATGTAATCTAATCTAATCTAATTTCAGATGTTATTTGCCATTTGGCCTTTAGCAAGATATTGGCCTTGCTCACCTATGTTAGGTTTACCCTACCTTAGTACTGTAAATAGGCCAACAAGGCCTATTAACTTTTTATATCACCTGGAGAACTATAGAAACCAAAACTGTGAAGTATTTTAACAGGTCAGAAAAGATAAAAGGGAGGGTGAAGACAATCTTTGAAAATTCACTCTTAAGATTTTTAATGATTTCCATGACTGTTCATGATAGAGAGTTTATTTGATTGCAAGCACTTTCACTTTTGGTTTAAATGTTCACCCTTGATTTAGACATTCAAAGACTCCCCAAAATTTGAGGCCTAAAGACAGGAATGAAAGAATAAAATGAAGGGCACATGACTTAGAGGATACAAGGACAAAGTTAAGAAATTGCAGAGAAAATTGCCAATAATGAGAGTGGAGTTATGCAGAGTTTGGAAGTCAGGAATGAGGATAACGAGAGGTTAATGAATAGATCATAATAGAGATTGTCCATAATGTAGGTGATTACTAGACCAGCATTTTGGATGAAATTAATAAAGAAAAAGCAAGGAAGGCCAGTGATGAAGCACGCAACTGAAGCCACTGAAGATCAAGTTTAGACCATATTTTGCATTGATACCAAAGAAAATCAACTAATTTTAAAATAGAGAAATTAAGGGAATAAAAGAAATTAGAGACAATTTTAAAAAGAAAAATATGTGGGGAGAGAAAAGGGAGAATATCCGTATCGTATAAGCTTACAAAAAATCAAGGAAAAAAAATGAATAGAAAGCTTGGAAGAATGCTCGAGTCAAGAGTACAGCTCAAGAAGACAGATAGATTGTCCTATTGCCACTAGGCTCTTATTTTCTAACCACCTATGTACTGCCTCTTGATTACATCCTGAAGAAATTCCATGCTTACACAACTAAAACTGGTTCAGTATTTGGAGAATACTTACAGAAGTGCTTCAGATGACATTTCAGATCAATGACTACAGATTAGCTTCCCAGTTGTCTCACCAAACTCCGATTATATTTTCTATGACATATTGAACAATACAAAATATATGTAGTAAACATTCTATATTTAATGTATATATTATACAAGTTAATAATATATAATATATTACATCATATCCAAACAAATATATATATATATATATATATATATATACATAGCATATAAATTCTTAAATACATGGAGTTATGTTAGTCCTAAATATATACCACACAGATGAAGAAAAAGTATGCTGGAAAGCTTTTTACAGCATATGAGGATGAAAATGAACCAAATGCAGCCTTTGAGATCTTTGTGCAACAGGCAAGGTGTGGCAGTTGAGGTGGTGTCAGTTATGGAGGCTGTATGATAACATGGTTGCAATACAAAAAGGTTATGGACACCAAAAGATCCTGGAGTACATGGCTTTATGTGGCAAGGTTTTGGTAGCAGGGTGGCTGCGGGGGTGACTTCTAGGAGAAGATGCCAGAAGCTTCCCCCATGTCCAAAGAGCCAATGCCACCTNCCCATGTCCAAAGAGTCAATGCCAGCTGTCTCTGAGAAGGATTCACCCCACTGGCCAAGGCTGAGCCCATAAGCAGCAGGGGCAGCACCTCTGGGATAACATAGATAGGAAGTGGGGAAAAAGTGCTGCACAACAACAACCAGAGAGAGAAGTGAAAATACGCAAGAGAAATAATCCTGCAGGTACCAAGGTCAGTGCAGAGATTCCCCTGCAGCCCATGGTGCAGACCCTGGTGAGGCAGCTGTGCCCCTGCAGACCATGGAGGTCCATGGTGGAGCGGAGATCCACCTGCAGCCCATGGAGGTCTGTGGTGGAGTGGAGATCCACCTGCAGTCCGTGGAGGACCCCATGAGAAACCCACACTGGAGCAGGCTTCTGGCAGGACCTGTGGCCCATGGTTCCTCCAGAGAGGAACCCCCTCTGGAGAAGGTTTGCTGCCAGGATTTGTGACCCCGTGGGGCACCTATGCTGGAGCAGTTTGTTCCTGAAGTACTGCACCCTGTGGAAGGGACCTACCCTGGAACCCACGGGAAGGACTCTACCTTGGAGCACTGTTTCCTGTAGCAGGGACCCCACACTGCAGCAGGGGGAGAGTGCAAGGAGGAAGGAGCAGCACAGACAACATGTAATGCACTAACCACAACCCCCATTCCCCATTCCCCTGCACTGCTTGGGTGAAGGAAGTAGAGAAATCTGAGTGCAGCTGAGCCCAGGAAGAAGAGTGATGGGAGAGGAAGGGGCTTTTAGATTTGGTCTTATTCCTCATTATCCTACTTAATTTTTTATTGTTGATAAACTAAATTAATTTCTCTAAGTCAAGTCCGTTTTGCCCATTACAGTGATCTCCCTATACTTATCTCCCTCACAAGACTTTTGTTGTATTTTCTTCTTCCCAGTCCACAGTCCAGTTGAGAGGCTTGGTGGGCCTGTGGTAGCTAGACAAGGTCAACCAACCAGAGATACCAAGGAGTTTTCTTGTGTATTGTGAGTGAAAATAGGATGTGACTTTTGGGTTTGTTGTAAGTTATCCCTTGAACTGTTTTTCTCCTTTTACATTCTGTTGGGTTATAAAAGAAGACCAATTCAGCTCCAGGCTTTCAATGCTCTTCCCTTACTCCAACACATCTATCATCTTCCTAGGGATAAACCTAGTGTGCACAAGGGCAGATAACAGCAGAGACCATTACTGGCACTTTCTCAGGGTTTTACCTAAGAACACAGGAATCCTCTTGCTGAAACAGGTTGTTTAGGTCCATCATTCAGACTCTGAGGGCTTCCCACAGGAAGATGTGTGATGCAAACCATGGGAAAAATGCTTCATTAAATGGCTCATAACTATTCCTTAAGTCTGTGATTTGCTTAAGGCCTGAAATGTGAATTTTGATCTCCCTATAAAAATTCTATTGTTGTTAGTAAATATTCTGATACTAGATTTTTCTTTTCCTGCTAGGCATATAAATAGCTAACTACCACCTAAAACTTGCTCAACTATAACCTTCAACAACATTCTGTGACATTGATGAAAATTAAAGGCTTGTTACAGAGTGAATGTTTTGTTTTAGCAACATGAAATTTGCCCCCTTTTGAATTAATTGAATATTTCTGTTCTTGTGCTAGAAAACCAAAAATACAGTCACAAAGGGCTTCGTGGATATTGGGAGGAATTCCTGCATTTGGAGCTGACTTAGGGCTGAATGGTAGTAAAAAAAAAATTCAGGCTTTTCTACAGTTATCTATTTTCCCATTTAACTTCCAGTAACAAAGAGAAAAGGAGTACAAATTATGCCATACCACAACAGAATGATCAGTGACAAATGTCTGTCAGTAAGATTACCATTGCAGATAGAATATGTAAACATACATTTCGAAACCAATTTTTCCTTATGCATTCTGTCTCATCACAAAGATGCCAACTGGATAGACTTACTTTGCACATAAGATGAGCATATTTAATAAAATGAGACTGAAGGAATGATAATATTTTATTTTCTTGTTTTAGAACACTTTCTTTGGTCCATTTTTCTATGGAAATAGATTAAGCGCAGTTAATCAAGGTGTGTCACTGAGTTCCAGTGGTGACTTTGTACACTGCAAAATAAAAATGGACAAATGTAACACAAAAGGAAGGCACATACGGAGTTGCTTGTGGTTTCTTACAGACTTCAAATAAAGAACAGACTTTTACAGACTTTTAATATAGAGAAACTCAAAATCACACTATTTTATCTCTTCAGTTGTTTCTGAAAGCAAATAAAAATATTACTGTGCACATGGTGTGGCAAGTCCTTCAGCAAGGAAGGGCTCCCTACCACAAGAATCAGTACTATGGCATCACCCAGACGAGATTATATTCTCCTGTTTTCTAATATCTTTAATTCTTTGTAGTACTGTAGAACTAATTTAGGATCACAATTTTGTACGTGTTTAATTATTAGAGCATGCCTGTTAGTTTGCACATTGGCCCTGCAAAGCTGTACCAGCACAATGAATAAACCCCACTGCGATAAGACAGTCGTAAACTTGGATCCAGAAGACTGTTACTGATGGAAATCCAACTTTTCTTTTACTTTAGAGGTTTAGCTTAATTAATATTTATTAATTATCTGGAAAACAATTACATGCTGTAGATGTGGAACCTCACGAGGCTGTATCTACAGAAAGACTTTTAGAGAAAGGTGTCCTTTAGTAGTATACAGGTAACTTGGTTAAGTTAATTTCCTAGATTTCCTCAGTGGATCATGGAAAGAACTAAGATGGGACAAATCATTCTTTAGAGGTGCCTAAGAAAGGAGTTTAAGAGGGATGTACTTCCCTCTGGAAGCATTGCTTTGTGTCTACTAAGATGGAATCTACTCTAGACTAGACAAGTGGCCAAACTTCTTTAAAGTTATAAAAAAACCTAAGAGGTTTTTGTTTGGTTGGTTTTTTTAAATCTGAATCAAGCCCTAGGTGACTAACTGAACAGACTTTTTTCAAGAATTTTAAACAGAATCCAGAAGTCTTATGCACTGAATTATTCTCCAAATTGCTGTTTTCTCCACAGTATTTTGGTAAGATATTTTTCCTATGACATATAGTAAGGCTGAAAAATATGGGATTTTCTGGTTTGTCTCATCCAATCTGTTTCTTTCAAATATTTTCTTTGAATCTGATACTTCACTTTGTCTTAACCTACTTTTCTTATTTGAGTTAATACAATGCTCTGAATCTTGACATCTCTGAATAGTTCAACTGAAGTTGGAATGCTCCCATTTCTTCTGCAAAGTTCATACTTAGACATGTAGGGGCTGGCATCTTTAACACCACTTATTGTGTAACTAATTGCATTGGACCTTATTGTGAATTTCCTGATTTTCTTCTGGTATAAATTCACTCATTGTAACAATGCACAGAAGTGCAAGTTCACTGCTGTTAATGGAAGTCTGTTCTGTTCACAAAAACAGGATCAATAATATGTAAGTTCTGAATATTCTACAGTATGAAGTGTTATAGTAAATATGTGATTTCGATATGACAGGATTTATCACCTTTAAACCTAGGTGATTTTTTTTCTTGATTAGCCAGTTGAAAATTCTTTTCTATTTAGACTTTTAAGAATTGTCTTATTACTCTTTCTTTGGTGGCAGTCTGTTTCAGTGAAATGTATTAAAAGTTAAAATGAAATAAATCTGCATTAGCTCAAAAGGAGGTTATCTATGGAATAGCAAAGCTAGACAGAGAGGACCTTTTTTATGTTCTGGTACAAGGTGAAGAACCCCCTGTGCTTAACTGACCTGGAAAGAGCTTATGCAATTTTATATGGATGGTTAATTTTTTTCTCCTTAGAAAAGCCTCCCTATTTTTAAGAGGGCAAACGATTCCTATTGATTACAGTATAATCTAATGGTAAGGAAGAAGCTTGCCTCCCTGCTGCTGACTTCAGCTGAGAAGTCAATCATGACTGCTACAGCTGAATCTGGAGCAGTATGAAAACTATGAAGCATTTCACTGACTGAAAAATGGAAACTGGAGGAAAAGGATTATATCTTACTTGGGACCAGTAAGCAAGTAGTAGTGAATCTTTATTTATGAAATGTTCTGTTTCCTAATATTACATTACTTCAATCTATTCAAATTCCAGCTTTCAGATGCAATATGCTGGGTGTCAGTACATGCACTGTTCAGAGATGGGGCGAGCTGTTGCAGAAAAAAGAGTGCTACCATAAACAAGCAACACATCTCAGCTGTACACAGACTTTCTGTGTGATTTACTATCTTTAGGCTTGACACTTACTGGTCTCTAACCACTAGTCAATGAGCTTAATGACAGGTTAAAAATGAGATGAAACTGCTTAAGAAAAGGCAGGTCAAGCATGAGCACAGCTGGATGAGTTTGAGTCATTGCCAGCTATCCAGGCACTTGTTATCAAGTTGCAGCTTTCTTGATCACGACGGCAGCAATAAGGCAAAAGGAAAAACCTAAGAGGTCAAAGAGCTACTTGAGAGATGAATTTAGTGCACTCATTTAACTTCCCAGGTTTTAATGAAACTTATGTTTCATTTGAATATTTCACAACTATCTGAAGGAGATGTAATTCAATTTGAAACACATTGAAGACTGTTAGTCTTTGAATCGGGCTTTGAATAATAGAATCACAGGCCTGAAAAGGACCTCAAGAGGACATCTCTTCTATATCCCAGCTCTAAAGCAAACTGAACTATGCTTATATCCCTCTGACTGATGTTTGTTCTAAAAATCTTCAGAGATGGAGTCTTTACAATCTCCCTCACCATTATCTTCCCGGTTCTCTCTATCCTTAGCACTGAAATTTGCTTCCTAACACCTAACTGTGCTGTAACTTAAGTCCATTATTTTTCAGCCTCATTTACTGATGATACAGACAACAAATTGCTCCTTTCATCTTTGTGTCAGCTTTTTGTGTATTTGGAGTCTATTGTCATACCTCACCTTTAATTATGTACTGAGAACCTTTAGGCTTCAAGAGAAACATAATTGACCAGCTATAAAGGCAGTGAGTTTATTTAACAGAAACAGTAGTGTGATCAAGAAAACAAGAGTCTTGGTTGAGTGGTTACCCTAACTGATTAGCTGCTTCACTGGTTAGCCAGCCAGTCTGTCCTTGGAAGGTCCAGGATCATGAACACTGCTTTGTAATTCTCTTCTTCCTCCAATATTAATGAACCTGAATTCTTTAGCCAATTTTTCTTTATTTATAAGGCCTATTGTTTGGGAAAGAGGCTGTGTTAACTGTGAAATATTCCTCTGTTAGGCAGTATTTGTCACCATAGCTAAATATACAGCTACGTGTAAGCCAGAGTAATCTACTCACAGAATCTAAACAAAAATGAAAAAAGAGTACATGTTCATTTTCCCCCTTACATCCTACCTTACACTGACAGCCTCTACATTACTTTCTCAATTAATTTTATTGCAAATCTGTTAAATATCTGAGTCTCTTCTGCCTAAGTCAGGAGCTTATGATAGTTAGTCTAAGGTTTAGGCCTGTAATCCCCCTTCTTACTGGCTGTATGACCTTCTTGCAGACTGGTACACTAGGCTGGCATATTTCAGTATCTCATGTATTCATTTTCATAATAAAGTAGAAAGAGTTTCTCCCTGCCCTTTTTAAAAGTGTTTTGAAAAAGTGTTTACCTACTTGCTGTATTTAAGAGAATGCTTTTGTGATTTTGTCCTTCTTTATCATGTTTTACTGCTTGAAAAAAATGCTGCAGACAAAATATTTAGGACACTGTTTTTACCTTGGATATCAAGTTTTCTACCAACCCTGCCACACCCACAACCCTCCCACTCCCCCAAGGTAACAGTACTGACTAACCTGCCTTTGAACAGTCTTGAAAGGATCTTATTGCTTGGACTTTGAAGACCAAGCGGACTTGGTGGTCTAGGCACCTTGTATAGTGCCTGTTCTTCACCCTCCAATGATTTCTTACAAAATACTTAAACAGCATGCCAGGTGTCATATAAATACTTCAAATGAACTGATAGTAGTACTATATCACCATAAGTTTAATATTTTTGTGGCTATAGACATCATTCTAACAGAATTTTACTAGCAAATGTATCTTAAAAAGTTGTTCAGAATTTTTAAAAACATTTCATTTTTAATGAAACATTCAGAGCAAATGTTTCAGCCCATCAACCTAAACTATCAAGACTGGAAGCCCAACACGGATTTAGCTGATTCCATTCAGCTAACATACTGCTTGTTGGCAATGACTGATGTAGACATGGTATTAAAAAATGTATTAAAGCTTGTTGGGTCTCAGAGAGGCCAGTGAGGGTGACATTGAGGAGAAAGTGTGTTACTAATCACCTGATCAGTGTGGTGAAGTGGATAAACTCTACTTGAAACATCCAAGGAAGTCTTTGGATCCTACAATGCTGGCTCTTATAGGAACTTTAGCATCTGTTGGAAGGACACTGTGGTGAGAAGCAAGTTATCCAGGAGGCTTCTGGATTGTGTTTGAGGTAAACTCATGATACAGACACTGGAAGGGCCAACAAGGTGACTCTGGCATTCACTAGCTAGCAACAGCTCTTTCGGAAAATGATAATCAGTAGAAACCATGGCTGTAATGACCACAAAATAGTGGAGTTCAAAATCCTGAGGAGGTAGAGGAAGGCAGGCAGTGCAGAGCCTGCACTTCAGGAGGGCAGACTTCAGCTTAACTGGGGAGTTGAAAGGTAGGATTCCATGGGAGGCAGCTCTGACAAGCAAATGAGTTCAGGGAATCTAGCAAGTCTGTAAGGACATCAACTTTCAAGCCTATGAATGGTTCATGCTGACGGTGAGGAAATCAAGTACATTTATCAACAGACCAACTCAAGACAGAGATCCACCATAAAAGACAGCATAAAGGAGATGGAAGAAAGGGTAGGCTTCAAAGGAGGAATTTCTGAAACATTGCGTTAGCATGTAGTGATGGTGTCAGGGAAACCAAAGCTCAAATGGAATCAAGACTTGCCAGGGATATCAAGGCATTTTACATTACTAATAAAAGCTTGAAAAAGGAAAATAATGTATGTACTGATTGTCAAATGAAAAGGGTGATTCAGCAACCATGGACACTGGTAAGGCTGAAGTGCTCAGGGCCTTGTTCTTTGAGGCCTCTGTGCTTAATGACAGAGAAGAGAGGGAATACCAGCAGTGGATAAGGATCAAGTCAGAGACTACTTATGGAAACTCAACTCATAAATGCTCATGGATCTGACAAGCTTTATGAAAACTTTATAAAGGTTCCAAAAGGACAACCCAGAGAACTAAAGGCTGCTCAGCCTTACTTCAATCTCTGGCAAATACACAGAGCAAATATTCTGGGAACCTGAAGCAGAGTAACAGTGTGATGGACAATATTTTCATCAAGTTTTCAGATGAAACTCATATGGAGGCTGCAGTTGAAGGACTTGAGGGGCAGGCTGCCATTTGGAGGAACCCATGGGATGCATGGACAACAGGTTCAGGGAACAAAAGCCCTTCAAGGAGAGTTGGAAGGAAATATAGAATTTTCCAGTCTGAAGAAGAGACAGTTTTGAGGGGACCAGCAGCCTTCCAATACCTAGGAGGAGGTTATGAAAAGGATGATGCAGGTTTTCCAGTGATGCATGTCAGGAGAACTAGAAACAATAGACATGAATGAGAGAAAGAATGTTTCCAGCTGGGTATAACGCATGAGGACATCCAAAGAGTGAAGTAGGTTTCTTAGAGAGGGTACGCAGACTCTACTTTGAGGTTTTCAAGACCAGGTTGTATAAATCTCTATGCAACTCTTTTTAGAGCAGGATTTTATCCTAAATCCTTCCCAAGGTTCCTTCCAACCTGAAGTATCTTATGTCTCTATTAAAAGAAAAAAATAAACTTCTATTTCTGAAACAAGTGGAAACTTGTTTTGTATACTATTTTTTCCCAGATGAAACAGTACTTCATTGGTGCTGTTTTCCAAAAGTGCATAATGCCCTGATGTTTCCAACCATTTTAATGCATTGGAACAATCTAGATTGTAAGAATGGAAGTTTAAACTTCCCAGACTTGATGATGGAGTATTTATCTGTGGCTGTTTCTAAAACAAGCACTTTTTAACTTCTGCAATTGTGAGTTACAGATTTCATGGAACTACAATACAAATATTGCACGTGTCTTAACTACATGAAGAACATGATGCTACTTCTAGCAGTTTCATGAACACTGGTTGAAGCTTTATTTATGAGCATTCTGGATTGTATTCTGAATTTATATGTTACTATAGTGTTTTCTACAATGCTATTTAATACTATTTATTCTCAAGAACGTATAAGTACATATGACATATTTTGTCTTTTGGCCACTACCTAAGACATTTTTTAATACTCTGTCTATGTCAGTCATTACCAACAGTATGTTTGGTGAATGGAACCAGCTAAATCCTTGCTGGGCTTACAGTCTTGATAGTTTAGCTTGATGGGCCAATAGCTTTCTATTATACAGCTTAATTTCTTTTACAAACCCTATTTGCAAACACTATAGCATTGCTAGCATTTCTTGTTATGTGTTGTGAGTCAGAAGAGACTTTATTCATATGTGGAATTTCTAGAATGATTTGCATTCCCAATGTTTCTATTGTTTCTGCAAAATTCAGCTCACATTCTCTGGTTGAGACTAAAACTGGCTAAATATTGCCATATCTCTTATTGTTGGCATCACTGATGGTCTTACAGCTGTATATATTTAATCAGTATACTTTAATCCCAACTTCCTGTAGGATGAGGTTTAAAGTTGTGAGGTGGTTGGTTGTTTTCATTCCCCTTTCTGAACACCATATTTATCTCTGGCATGGAAAGAGGGAACTTGTATCATTTCATTCAACACCATAAACTGCATGGGAAGGTCTTTGTTCTGGCTCTGTGACTATACTCCTGTACATGAACATGAATATTCTCCTAGTCAGCTGAGCATTAGCTGCCTGGCTGTGATTTCTCTGGAGATTAAGAATATTTTTGTGGTGTGACAAGTCTGTAGAAAATCTCAGTTTATCCCACTGAGATATTTTGGTGCTCTGAGGCACAGAGGGAAGCAAACATTTGTCTCTCATATGGTCTGTACCTTTTTCTTAACCTTGCTGACAAACACATGAGACATAGGCCATTTGTCTTAGTCTTCCTTTTTTCTCCTGGCTCAACACTGCACTCATTCAGTGCTCCCTAACTTTTAACTCAGAAGGTCTTGTTGGCTATATATGTCAATAAATAAAATAGGGCTAAGGGCTGTTTTCTGGCTGTGAGGCTGAATGGCACACAGTGGCTGCAGGCATACTACATAACACTTGGCCTTGAGTGTCACCTCAAGGGGACAAAGTGAAATAATGTGGGGGTCATATTGCAGCTTTTAACACAGGGGTTTTTCTACTGTGAAACAGAATTTGCTGCATACTGTGGTGTGTGGCAGGAGGTGTGTGTCAAGGTCCCAAACCTTCAGAGACAGTTTCAGAGAAACCATCAAGGGTGATGTTGAGTATTGGGAGTGATTCCCGGCAAATGCTGTCCTCATGCCTGGGCATTGTCTGGCAGGGTGCTAGTTAGCACCAGGCAAAACGAGGAGAACAAAGTCTGTTATCAGTCAAGCAGTGTGATAACCAGTGGTCCAGTGCTGGAATTCAAGCTCTGTTTGCACAGCATTATGGCTATATGGGCTCAATGCAAATGCATGCTCAGACATTGTGTCTCTGTATTTGTACCGGTAGATGCATGCTGAAGGCTTTTGTATAGCCTCTGCCCTTCCCTGCTGTTTGCTGTGTTTGGTACTTCTCAAGGAAGTACCGTCACCTTTTCTGTACAGATTTCAACAAGACACTGTCAGAATCTTGTCCCAAGAAGTTCTCAAAAGTTGTGACATATGTTGGCAGTGTAAACCTCAGTGGACCAAAAATAAGGGAAAATAACTCTATGGATACTGTTTTCTAGATATAAAAAATGACATCTAACCATGATGACGTACATGTAAACTTAAAAAATGTTGAGGTTTCATTTCATATGTAAACAGCGTGCATAGATTCATCTGTTGGATTAGAATACTTTGCAGAAAGAACCTCATGTGAATAGTTCAGATACTGCTGATGTAATTAGCAGTGGAGAAAGTGATGTCCTACACTAAAAGCAGACCACACAGAACAATTTCTGTAGGCTGTTAGGTTTTAAGCTCATTCTGTGGAATCCTTTCTGTTATCAGCCGTAAGCTTCTTTAAACAACAACAACGACCAATTGTATGGTAGAGAGGGAGCAGACAATTCCCTGATGCCATAGGACTTCTGCTAATGTTAGTCCAAGCTGGGTAAATACAGTATTCCTGGCACACTAGAATGGATATAGTTAGTGTTACAGATTAAACAGCTATCAGCACATGAACGTAACATGCCATTGGGACAGGAATCTTTTATGTCAGCCTGTTTTCAGGCTCCATCAACCAAAACTACCAATGGATTAGCTGTAGAAGTTGAAGGGCAAAGGCTCTGGTTATCAGGAGGAACAAAAGTAAGCATTGTAATGATAATACTGGGAAATAGTAGATCTCAAAAACAATGCAACAAAAGTGGTTGGACATACTAACATTTGAGGAAAACCAGAGGAAGTATTTCAGGCATGAGTGAATAGTGGAATTAAATCTTGGTTATGTTTCTCCAAATAGAAGAGTAAGCATGTCTTGGACCTCCTGCTGCTGAAAATTAGCAGTGAGTCAATACAGTGAATACTCTTCTGGAGCTCATTGATCCTGGGAAGAAAAGTCCTAAGGCAAATCCCGAGCAACATGTGTAGATTTGCTGTTTATGGGATGAGGTAAAACAGGGTAGAAGAAGGAAACAAGTGCATGTATTTGAGTCAGAATGACTAGATACAGACCCTTCCCTGCTATGGCCTGCTGTTTAGTGTTTTACTTCTTATAGTGTAACTGCCTCTATTCCTGATTTTTTTTAATCCAGGGTTTATATTTCCAGATTTTATGCTCCTCTGAAGAAGGAATCTGTTACTAATATTGAACCTAGACACTAACAAGGGTTAGCCCTTTTAGGGATTTCTTGAAATCAAATAATTCAACTTTGTGCATTCATTTTTGGGAAATAGGGAGGCTAAGAGGTGAAATGCCAAAAGGAAATCTATTTTAATTTTGTATTTCTGCTACTACCTGGGAAGAGAGATACCCCAAGAAACTATCCCTTGCCAAATGTTATAGAGATTCTCCCCTAGGGAACATGTCTAAGCTTTTGGGCTTCCCTGACTCTGATGCTTCACTCATCATTAGTTAAAATACATGCCACTAGTCAGGGAGGTAAGAAGCAGGCAACTGAGAGCTTAAAACAAAGGGAAGTAGCGCTTTTGCATTCATTTTTTCCCACCTATAAATTTTCCTTTGATTTAATTTAATTTGGTAAACCTGGCAAGTTGCTGCCAGGTGGATCTACTACACAAGGCTGTCTCGAGATTTCATTATCCTTTTTTATTTCTAGCATCATCATTCAGACATCTCTGTTTTCTCTAGCTAATTAGCCCGCTGTTTAAGAGGTGCACATTTCTTAACATATGGTACGCAGTTGCACTGCATGTGTGCTGTATTTTCATTTTCTAGTTTGAATCTATATTTCTGATACAGTATGTCAGAAATATCAGATGCCCATCTTACAGAACAGCACTCACAGCTTCACATTGAAAAGTGCCCTAATTATACTTTTGAAATCCTTACATCCCCATGTTTTCAATTAAGACATCACAGCCATTACAGTACTGTGACAACAGATTGTGATTTAGATGCTAGTATTTGGAGGTCAGAATTTAGCAGGAGATAAAAGTCACAGGAATTAAGTGTTTAAAATAATTAAGATTTAAAAAATGTACCTTTCCAATTCAGTGGAGAAAAGTAAAACCCCATATAAAAATCCTCCACATGGCGTGATACTGTCTCTTTGAGACACTGGCATTGCATGCAGCTGTTATAAATCTTCTTCCTGTGTAAGACTGCAGAGGGAGGACCTGACTGGCAACACAAAGGAAGAAGCAGGTCTGTTCGCCTGTCTGGGAGAGACAGAGGGAGAGGAGCGGGTGGAGGGGGAACGAGGCGCACACACACGCGCAGCTGAATACAGAAAGATTCACTCCTTCTGTACAGCCCACAGACCATCTACGCCTAAGTGATTCTGGTCCACCATTTGCATGATATATTAGCCTTTCAAGCTGTCTTGTGGTATTATCTGAGAGACCGTAGCTTTTGCTTTTAGCTAAGCTCATCTGCAATTGGTTTCATCTCCAGCAGGTCTCCATTTCTAACTAATATTAACCTTATTGCAAGGAAAAGAGTATACTTAGAGCTGTGCACATGCTGCAAATACACCAGGACACTCTAAGGGCTGAATTAAACAGCTACAGTTACATGAAATTAAATTTCTGTGTCATTTACTGTACTGGCAAAAATATTTTTTTTGCTTTTTTGAAAAAAACAACAAAACAACCAAACCCAACATTTCAACTTTATACAATATCTCTGTGAAATTATTAGGAAAAAAAAAAAAGAAGCAATAATTCTGGAATAAGAGTGTTCATATGGGTTGTTACACTCATATAACCATATCAGCTTCACTGTGCTGGTGCAACTGATAATATGTGCTGTACTTACAAGCTATCAGGTCCCTCGAGCTGCAGAGATGCAGATGTAACCTTAAATTCTTTCTAAAGCAAATCCTGCAGATGCTTTCTACCTCCCTCATCCCCCCTCAAAAAAGCCTTCAACTCCCTCTATAGGATTAGCTTTCTTCTGTACCTACCCCCTCCATGCCGCGTCTAGCCTGAATCGCTGCCAGTCATCTGGTTACTCCCCAGCTCCTCCAGACATCCCCTCCAGCCAACGCACATATCCCTGCAAGCTCCTGCCTGCATCATCGGCTGACAGCTGGGAGACAGGTAGGATGAGGATCATATTCAAGAGATGAGCGAACATTTTCAGCAGAAGCAGAGCACCTATCCACTAATACACCATTTCCCTGACAAAAAAGGAAAATAACATTATGGTTGTTTTCTTCTTGTATAGCCAGCTTTTTATCATACACTGAACACAGCAGAATTATAAGATTTCATGTAGTTTTGTGACAGCAAGGGTAACCACAAAATATATAAATATCTGTGAGATGTACAGTTATTTCTAACATCTGGGTCAGACATGAATGCTCCTGTGTTCTTATATCAAAGGTACAGCATGATAGCAGAATTTTATTTCACATAAGGACTATACTGAACAGTGAGGGTAAGAATTAAACCAAAATGGCCGCAAACATTTTCCAGCTGGTGGGTAGAGAATGGGGCACCTAAAGAGCTGGACTACTTTTCAGCAGTAGTCAGAGGCTGCAACTGCTATTGACTTAGTGCTCGGCTCATTTAAAATGCAAGCCTTATTTAGATGCTTAATATAGATTTAGGCGTCTGACTGTAAACACTTGATTAAAAATATTGGCCTAGCTTTACAAATAAAGGTCAAAGGAAACACATTACTGAGCACTGGAAAGCAAGAGTAAGACAAGGAATAAAGACAAAAGGAGTTCCAAGGATTTGCAGAGGACAAAAGAAGGAAGGCACTTTGATGCTATTTATTATTTTTATTATTAGTTAATTTCAATTTCATTTATTGAAATGACATAATTCTTATATAGCCATTGCTACTCTCCCTCTTGTTTTTATTATCCGTTACTGTTCTCTGCACCTATTCAGCCTGAATGAGAGCAGAAAATTCTGTGTAGAAATCCTGAGAGACAGCCTGTTCACATGAAACTTTCATCCAAATTTTAGTAGATACCAATGGGTGAACCTTTAATTGGGTAAGGAAGAAACTTATGGATACCTAGCTAAAGCTGTGCATCTTCAGATGTTCACCTATCATAATGATGTCCTGCTGCCACACTTTCTACTTTTTAGCCATCCAGCATGAAAATAATAAAACACAGCCACTAGCAACCACCAAAAGAACAAATGCTTTTATTTATTATTCACCTGGATGTAGGATTTCAGTCAGACTTCTAAAGCATGTATGTGTAAATGCTGTCTGTGTGGCGGTTATTCAAGCTTCCTTTGAATTCTGTCCATCCATTTAGTCATCCCTGCCAAGTCAGTCTCTATTACACGTACCTACTAAGATGTGTTTTAATGGTGAAAGTAACAGGTTGACTTAATAAAAATGCTGGCAGTGACACCAAGGAATGCTGGGACCTTACTAATCTGAAAAATAATGACTTGAGGGGAGCTTTGTTCCTCTTTCTCATGGGTCCCTGCTAGAAACAGCCAAATAATTATAAAAAGGAGCCAACTCAATAAACACAGTGGGAAGTATTGTGGATGTTATTACATAAATGCATTATAGATATTTTTCGACTTTGATTTTTTTGGATATGAATTTACTGAAACTTTTCATGCTGTCTGGATTTTTTTATTTTTAAATTTTTATCACTACTTCAATTTGTATTACCAAAGATTTTTAAAAAAACTCAGGCAAACACTAAAGCCGCCCCTACCTGAATCGAACAGGCCAAATACTCTATGAGTCCTATTTATGAAGCACTTTTAGTAGCACAAGAAAAAAAAAAGCTCAGATACACTCTTGTATTTGATTCCATACATATGGACATTTTCAGGGTAGATTTATCTCTCTTACACTAGGGACAATCTATTTTAAGCAAAGGCCAGATTCAGATTAATGTGGCTTCTAGGGACAGTGGACACCACAGTTCCTATGGTTGTCTATGGCTGTGCTCATGGGGATTAGGGAAAATGTGGATGCCAGACTGAAAGAGCAGCAGGGTCAGGTGTAATACTATGTAAAAACATGGCTTTTGTATAATATTCCAGTAGTATTTATTCACAACCCTGATTTCAAATAGAAGTGATTCATGAAATATTCCCCAGATTGATACATCTTCTTGACTTTGACTGAAATCTGTTTTCCTAACAGCACATGTCCACAGAACCATTTGTCTTGCTCCCAAAAGAGCACTGTGCCTATGGTGCAAAAAATGTTGCCATAAAAAAAGCATGTTCTCTGTTATCTCTTCAGTGAAATGGCGTATGTGCCAGATGTACAGAGGAGACAGGGATGGACATGAAGGATTTTGCCCCCTTAAGCCCATCATAGTGAAGAAAAAAGAATAGAGGTGCTCTTCCATCCTGACTATACATTTGGTTGACAGTTTCTCTTCTGTCTCACAGCAGCATATCTGTCATAGATATAAGTAGCCTCAGCTAAGTCAGTCAAAACAGAAAGCTTCTTGTCATCTAAATAAAATAGACCTGCAATAAAGCACTGATAAAAGAAAAAAAAACTAATACATGTACATAAAAAATGTAGTTCTCTCAGGATCTGGCTTTTTTACATAAAGGTGAATTTTAATCCAGTGGCCAATTCCCTTAGAACTCTTTGTCACAGCCTCTAGCATCTCTTTGGAAAAGTTTTCACTAGAAAAGTAGGTTAAAGGAAAAAGAACAGAGCCATGTTAATTATCAGACTGAAAATCAGTGTCAACAGGAACAATTTGAGTTTACTATCAAGATGAGAGTTGATTGTGATTAACCCCAAAGCTTCCGTAGTGTTTAATCTCAACCATTTCATGCTCTGTAAATATTTTTGCCATCTATACTGATTACACAATTCTGATTAATACAGTGTTAGTCAAAAGGAGAACTCACAATTCTATGTTAACATGACAAAATATTCTACAAAATTGAAGCACTGGAAACTGAGGCTGCCCTGCCACATGTTCAGAGGGAAATCTGTGTGCTCAAAGAGTAGTTGACACTGTATTTATTGAGTTGGTTCCTTTTAATAATTATGTTTCTGATCCTAGCAGGGACCTGTGAAAAGAACAAAGCTCTCCTAAGGTAATTATTTTTTATATTAATAAAGTCATAGAATCATGGAATCAAAGAATGGTTTGGGTTGAAAGGGACCTTAAAGATCGCCTAGTTCCAACTCCCTGCCGCTGGCAGGAACACCTCCCACTAGACCAGGTTGCTCTGAGTGCCATCCAACCTGGCCTTGAACACCTCCAGGAATGGGGCAGCCACAGCTTCTCTGGGCAACCTGTTCCAGTGCCTCACCACCCAAGCATTTCTTAGTGTCACTGGCAGCTGTTCTTTTAAGTCAGCCTGTTACTGTCCCCATGAAAACACATCTTTGTAGGTATTGGCAGGGATGATTAAATGAATGGACAGAATTCAAAGGAAGCTAGAATAACTGCCACACAGGTGGCATTTACACATACATGCTTTAGAATCTGACTGAAATCCTATTTATGATGGTCAGAAGAAGCTCTGATTCAAAGTTCAAGGTTGAATATGGTACCTTGTCATGGTATGTCACTAAGGGTAGTACTTTAGGAGCCAAGATCTTCAGTGAATCAGAAACAAAAGTAATTTAGATTGAGATTAATAATTCCTTTTTCTTCTGCATGGAGACATCCAAAAAACCTATGCATGCTCCATGGTATCCCAACTATTTTCATGATGGTAGCTTAGAACAAATATCAGGAACATTTCTTATTTCATGAAATTGTTTTTGTAATGGGCATGATCCCTTTTACTGATCATGTTGGTGAGACACTGATGTGGGCAAGGCACGGAGTAACCAAGAGAGGCTCCTGAGAGACCAAAAATTATGAAATATTTTCATGGTATGCTTTGCTTGGTGTACAAAGTGGGTGTGATTTCTCCACAAAATCTCTTAAAGCTTTCACAGAACACATTCCTCGTCATGGCAACACTGATGCCAAAAAGGCTATGGAAGAAGGAAAGCCCCAAAATATCCATAATCTCAATAAATATAATACAAATTAAAGATACTTTTGATCTCTAACTTCTAATAGCATAGAGAAAAATCTTCTCGTGCCAGGCAGGGCAGGGATTGGGGTGGGGTGAGATAGAGGAATTGGCAATGATGGAGTGAAATTGAGCATTGGAAAAGAAAGAAAGTGGGGTGGAGGAAGGTTTTGTTTTAGTTTGTTGGTGTTTCTCATTGTCCACATCTATTTTAATTGACAATAAATTAAAATAATTTTCCTTTAGTCAAATCTGTTTATCCCATAGTGGTAATTGCTAAGTGATGTCCCTGTCTTTATCTTGACTCATGAGCTCTTCCATTGAATTTTCTCCCCCTGGCCTGCTGAGGAGGGGAGTGAAAGAGCAGCTGGGTGGGCATCTGGCAGCCAGCTGACCAAGCCACCACAAGTACACTAATAGGTAAAGTGGAATATTCAACTATATTGAGATAAAATAGTAAATCACCTGCCTTTAGTGAGCAATGCAGAGCTGAGAAGTATTGTGTGTAGATATTTAATAGGATTCAGATAAGATTCCATGTTAATGCCATAAAAATCTTTGCTGATTTAAGACTTTGCAGTAAAAAAAAAAAAAAAAAAGTTACTCTTTCTTGGTCTTCTCTCCTCTTCAGCATTCTCCAACACTTATTTTTTGTAATGCACTGTCCAACTCACATGTTAGAGCTCCTCCAAAACACTACCTGTGGGAAACTCTTGTAAACAACAATAACAGAGGAAAGTACAATCAAAATCAGGGAAGACTTTAGGAATTATAGCTGTTGATAAAAAGATAAAAAATAATATTTGGATTAATCAATAGCTAAACATGAAGAATCTTTGCATTTTTTCTTGTAATAAGAGATCTGAATAAATAGTTCATTAAGTCATAGAAAAGAGTGGAAATATTGGAGGAATCAGAGAAGCAAATGTGAAATAAAAAGTGACATACTGCCATATTGCAAGAGTAGTTTCCCAGTAAAATAGCTGACTATATGTTTCAAGAAAAAAAAAACCAACAAAAAAAAAGGCCCATAAATTACAGGATGAAAAATTAGGAACAATTCATCCCATAAAATCTTTGACCCTGAAACTCTAAATTAAGTAAATACATCAAGAACCTACTCTTGCCAATTTGCAGAAAATATCTGTCATTTATTTCTATCCCAATCTTGTTCCTAAGGTCTTTTGTTCAGGACCTTAATTTCAAAGAGGCTATAACACTTCTCCCAGCCTGATTGGAGCAAATTGAATCCACCTGACACCATCATCCAGGAATAATAATATTGCCCTTTCACAGGGATGTGAAGCCCCTGAGATCAGAATAATTCAGGAATTCAAGTTCTTCCAGTCAGTTGCTCCACTGGAATAAACTGTCATGGCTCTATAATGGGCAATGAAGCTGTCCTTATTTACACAATCTAAGATTTTTTTCCCTCTTATCTGCCATATCTGGCCTCTGGCTACAGCTGAGGTACACATATATACCCTGCATATTTAACAAGTTCTATTACATATACTCCATGTATTACTGTATTACAGAGGAATCCTCATCACAAACTTAATTTTTGCAAACTACTGTAGCAACTCAGAATTGAAGAACTTATATTGTAATGCAAGAAACAATGGTTGTGTAGCAGAAAACCCAAATGCAGTGAGACCATGTTAGTGATACTCTCTTATTAACTCTTGTATTCTGAATTGAAATCATCTTGGATAGGAACACCATCACGTGAATGAAAACTACTCCAAAGATCTTCTGCGTGTAAAAAATAACTATATATAGGAGCATTTGACACCTTTTACACCAGGTTGCATCGATTTAGTGTAGCTAATGGCAATTTAGCAGTGAATGTATACTTATTCAGAACCAAATTCAGAACTGCTCACTTTTTGCTTAAAACAAAAAAAAATGTGTTCAAAACAGTGGGAAAGGGAAGGCAAAACAGAGCCAAAAAGTGATAAGAAGTCTGAGGATGGTCCTTTACATTGTCTTAATGAGCTCCACAGATTTTGCCTACCAATAAATATTTTTCTCAGTGCTTAGTTACCCCCCATGTATAAAAACACCACGCACAGATGGTGTTTTTAACAAGCAAAGGAAATCATGACAAGAACCAATGGCTGAAAGTTGAGCAAGGGAAATCCAAATAAATTTCTAAAGGAATCTGATTAACTTTTGCAAAGATACTAAGGCAAATGTCGAATTCCCCATCTCTTCATGTCCCAAATCAACACAGTGTTTAGAAGAAATATAGCCAAATTTAGGAGCAAGCTACTGGGCTTCAGGTAGGGTAGCTGAGTATAAGGTGTGCCACAGCACCTCCTGTGTGTACATGAGGTCTGACCCTTTGGCCTTTGTATCTGATATTCAGACCTACAAAAACTCGTCAGCAGATTTAATTCCTGGGAGTAGTCCAATTATAACCAGAAGATTATTTTATGAAAGTCCTATTCATAATACCAGAACTTAAATTTGCAGACACTTTTAAAAGGAGAAAAGTTAGTAGCAAGATACAAGATCAAGGGAAGGAAAAGTGATAAAATAAAGAGCCCAGCTGCAAATCAAACTCAAGTAGATGTGAAGAGTCCAAAGTAATTCTCATGGAAATGGTATCAAAAACCAAAATGAGGTTTCAGTTTGAAAATGAAAGACCTATATTTACTGTGCTTTTGCTAAAAGTCAATACTTGTCATTTCCCACAGTAAAGTGTACTAGTATAATATCACAAATATAAACTTTTGAGAATAGGAAAGTATATACTAAAATGAAAATATTACTTTCCAAGTGGATGTCTTTATCAAATTGACCAACTGTAGCTAGAAAAAATTAATATCAAATGAAATATAAGGAGAGTCACAGATGATAAATTTGACACCATGATAAGAGAGGTTTCAGCCTACATATGTTGTGTCATATCCAGAAGCTGATTCTCTCTTTGGTTAAGTGGGATCACTGAGGTGAGTTCTGAGGCAATGAGGCTCAAGAAACATCAGAAATCTACAGTGTTTATAGAATACTAGTCAAGGCAGTGGAGAAACTAAAGTGCGAGCCAACAAATATGAAAAGAATTAGACTGCTGTGTCCTAAAAATGCAGCGACCTAGAGAAATGTTCCTAATCCTAACATGAACAATTAGTCAGTATTTTAATTTTACTATTCAGTTTTATAAGTTGAAACTGTGTAGACAGTCACATTATCGATGACATACAGTCACATTACTTCTCTTATTACACTAGGGCAATGGGAATGAAATTGGGAGAAATTTCTTTTTCCAGCATTCTCAGTATTTTTTCTTTTGCCACATTCTATCAAAATGGTCCTTCTATGTTTCCTCCGTGTCCCAGTCTCATGTTGTTCAGGCTCTCTGCATACCTTTGGGAAACCAAGCCAAACAGGATAACTCTCTGCCTTTGCAATGAATACCAATATAGCACGACACAGATCTGCTTCTGATCAAACTCATGTTTGGGCAATGGTTTATTTCATTGCAATATCTTACTACAAAACCCACCATAACTATTTCTCACATTTATCCTTGGGAAAAGCTTTTGCCAGCTTTCTTCAACAGCTTCAATCAATCACTGACACAGGCGTATAAGCAAAAAATCCCAAGATTTTGAAGAGAAGACAGGAAGTAGGAAGGAGGAAATTTTAATACAATCTACAAATATACAATGAAAAGCGGAGTCCAAATTAAGTGATTAAAAGAGAGTCAATATCAGAAAATCCTTTTCTTTTAAACCCTAAAATATGAACTTTTTAAGGAGGTTGTAAAAGCTGTTAAAATGAGGATGAGAAAAAGTATTAGAAATCATAGTGCATCAATTAACAGAGGGAGCCAATTATTTCAAACTCTTTATTGTTATGATCCATTTCCTTGTTTCCTATCCTTTACATTTTATGACATTATAAGGTTACAAAAGGTCCTATAATCTCAGTTTGAGTACTAGTTTTGAACTACTGAACAGCATCTATGCTCATCTGAACGGAAGAAAGAAAGTTTTCTACCTCTCTTTCCTCCACAGTGTGTGCTTCTTATATATGTCCTTAGAAATTTGTACTTTATTGAACCTTCCCAACATTCATGACTGTCTCCAGGTATTTTTTTCTATCTGAGATTTTACCAAAACTATATCAGGATTTTGTATAATTTTATATTTTTTATTATTGTTGTTCATTTTGGAGGATGGATTCACTCTGGAATAATTTTTTCCTGCTCTTATTTTCTTTATTATATTTTAACAACCCTACAACTTTTCTGCTGTGATTGTTTCTAACATGTCCTATGCAACTTCCTTCCTGTTTCCCCTGAAATCTGTAAACATCTTTTAAAAATCTGAAAATATGAAGAAGAATGGTTCATTTTATCTGCTATAAATATTCAGAAGGCGATATCCTTTGACTGTTTTAGCATTCTAGCTTCATGGTCATCTTGGACATAGAAAATTATTTTGCTTTCTTAGTACATGTGTTTTCTTTTTCTGTCTTTCTAAATATTTATATTGCATGCATTAGTTCCTTATCCTAATACCACTTTAAATGTTCCACATCTAATAGGACAGTAAAGACAAGAGGCAACAGGCAGAAACTGATGCACAGGAAGTTCTACCTGAACATAAGGAAGAACTTCTTTACTGTGCAGGTGACTGAGCACTGGAGCATTTGGATTGCTCAGAGAGGTTGTGGAGTCTCCCTCACTGGAGATGCAACCCTGTGCAGTGTGCTCTGGGATGACCCTGCCTGAGATGGGAGTTTGGACCAGATGAGCCACTGTGCTCCTTTCCAACATTACCATTCTGTGATTCATTGGCAGGATACTCACCACACTGAAGAGAACAGAAAATTGCTATACTTGCTATACTTACCTTCTCCCAGATACAGTTCACTCCATAGTATACTTAACACATATTGTAATCTTTCAGAACTTCCAACCAGCCACAGAAAGACAATTAAAAAACATACAATTTGAAGTTATTTGTAAGGGAAAATAAGTATTCCAGCTGTATGACCCAAAGAAGCTACAATCCATACAGAACCATAGAAACTAGTGTGGTTGGAAGAAGGGGAGATAAATATCCCTTTAGTTGTGATAAACCTCCAAATATTTGCATTTGAGTGATTCAAGCTCCTTGTGCAATCTGTATGCTCCCATTCTTTCTATTCACTCTAGCCTCTCCTCTCCTATGATTTGCCATAGTCTCATGTCTTCATTGGTACATTTCTGAAGGTGTATTCTGGCTTGGGAATGTAGTTCATAAAGGACTATACATTCCCCATTAGACAGAGATTATTTTCTTCACTCTCTTCTCATACATAACTAAATAGTTAAGTTATAAACATAATTTTTGAAAAATATTTGTTTTCAGTGAAAGGAAACTTTTAGCTTTTGAAAAATCAATATTTTCCACAAAACTCAGACAATTTAAAATAATGGGGATGATGGTGAAGACAATGAATATGAAAATATCAATATTAATAACAGTAATAATAGTTGTTGCTATTATTATTATTGCTGTTGTTGCTGCTGTTGCTGTTGCTATTATAAACACTCAGTAAAAAATATTCAACTAGTCCAAAAAGGAATGAGTAGCTAACTTTAGTTAGTCTCTGAAATTATGTTGACTCAGACTTCATTAAAGTAGTAAGTTTTTTTCAGAAAATATATACAAAATATATTATGAAAGTAGTTAAACCATCTGACTACACTATACTTAGTTTATCAGTAGGGATTAACTACTGAAAGAAAATATGACTAGAAGTAGAGATGGAAAAACTCATTTTGTTTAGGTAATTCTCATGATAAAAAAAATTTTTTTATTGGGTTAAGAGGTGATGATTTTTTAGAATTTTTTTTTAGAATTTGTGTTTTGACAAAAATACAGTTCATGAACAAAACTCATTGATTTCTGTGGAGGGAAACTACTCACACCTCAACTTCCAATACTCCTGTGAAGGAAGCAGAGACTTGTCATATCCATGTCTTCATTGTACAGCTTCAGAACATTAGATGCGGGATGAAGTCCTGACCCTACTGAAGACCAAGACTCCCACTCTTAGTAGCAGGGGCAGGATTTCACTCCCTCCTGGGGTACGGGATCTACTCCAGGCCACACAACAAAATATTGACAGATTATTTTTGTACACAGACGCATGTACATTAGAACAGATCACGTTGAAAACACAGAAAGATACAGGATGTAGAATTTTTTCTCCCCAAAGTTCAATATTCGATTGAGTGTTTTGATGATAGCATTATGGTTCCTTTATCCAAGAGTCAAACAAATTTGGTTACATAGAGGTTAAATCAGCAGCTACAGCTTCATGTCAGCAATAGAGGATTACAACATACACAGTGGAGTTTCCTTCTCAGTGTCACATCTGTAAAAATATGTCAAGAAGATTACTTTTGGCTATATACAGTTTTCTCTACATCTGTAGGAACCATGTCCTCTCTTTCTTCATTTGCCTGCTACTGATTCTATATCTCTAACTATATCACCTCTAAAAGTGCAAATGTTTTTCATGACTGGAAAAGTCAATCTCAGTGTGAGAGAAACACTGTTTACAACACTGAGGGCTTTCTTGTTTGCCGTACTGCAGCAGGCTGAAAAAAATAGGCAGCAGCTCTTTTATGTGTACTTTTGAATTGTATAGTATGGAGCTGCAAGCTTCCTCTTGCTCTTAACAGTGATTCAAGTTGCTTATTTTAGCTTCCATATTTCTTATCTTGACTGGATGGTTACATTAACTATTGCCATTAATGGATTACTAAACACATTTCTGTACATGCTGTAGTGTATGGAGAATGTGTTTACCAGAATCTGCAGCAGTCGGTTGTATGTGAGAAACTTAAAACATTTCTTGATTTATGAACTGATTGTAACTGAACCATGCACAAAAAATGCAAGATTGGGCCTCTCAGTCAGACATAGGCACATGCAAAATACTGAGTCATGAATGATATTTCACGTATACTTCCACTTGTCATAACCAGAACACTATTTATCTAGGACTCATGGATGCTTTCCTCCAATCAGGAAGTATTTGGAGTGTGTGAGCTAAAAGTAATTCAAAGATGTGAATGACATGGTCTGGCTATACGCATCTACCTGAGAGCTCCAAGAGGAAATACCAGACAAAAAAAACATACAGTGCAACAACACAGCCTCAAGAAGCAGGTGGAGAAAAGCCAAAGAGGATGACTCAATTTACTCTTTCTCTTATGTGATTTATTTTTGAGACATATCTTCATTAAATAACTTGTTTAGTTGTAAGCTGTACATAAAAAGTCTGCTGATTCTAAATTTAAATCTTAGTGGTATCTGCAGAGCAAACCAATTCTGAAGAAAATAAAAGGATATGCAAGAAATTCTAGGGCACATTGCAGTTACTGGCTCATATGAATAGAAACTCTTCTTTTAGGCCAAAAGGACTCACTAAGAAAATGAAAGTACTTGAGAATGTGCTTAATGCCACACCTCCTCTAGGCTGCTTTATTAAGCAGCTTGAGAACTCTCAGCTCAGAATAGTTTTTAATGGTTCGGTTGTATTCTAAGCAATTCTTCCTCTCAAAAATAAATGTATGGACTATTCTCAAGCTTCACTTCCACTGAAAGTTATGTAAAAGTAAATTTTTGGCAGGTATTTGACACTGCCAGTGCTGTTGCTACTAAATCTGAAGACAGGATTTTAAAATATAGTACAACCTAACACAAATGAAATTACTTAGACCATTTTTACTAATGAATATTACCTTTATTGAAGGAACAAAAGTTTAAAGAGATGAGAAATGGCTGTGAGTGTACACAAAGCAATACAGCAGATTTGTTTCATTGGACAGGTGAGTATAACTGGAGAAAGTAACAGCCACTCTGTCACTGGTACTGATTCACCAAATACTTAGTGTTATATTTGAATTCCACTTACAAAGTATAAAAAGAATACTTCACTAAAAACACACCTCTAGACAGAGTCTTGCAAACTTTTTTAATGATACATTGATTTTTAAATGGGTATTAGGCAAACTGGGGATTTCTATTGGTGCAAAACATGTACAGTTATGGTCCAACAGCTGTGTTATTATCCATGCAGTCAGATTACTGCAGTGCAATTCTGTTTTGGGCTAACTTTATTTCTACATGGGTATTTTAGAATGGGTTGTTGCTCCTTCCTTTATCCTGCAATGAAACCCAGCATCTAAGTTCAGCTAGTGATAAAAGGAGGAGGAAGGCACACAAATGTTGCAGTTAACACCCACAGTACAAACTCAATTGACATGTCATGTGCATTGACCAACCTAGGTTCTACTCGTAAAGGCACTTCTGCCGGATTAGTGGTTGCCTAAATTAGAGGCTGCACATGATTTCAGAGTTGGAAGATCCAGCAAAAAGAAATGGAAGAGTGGTTTGTACAAGGAATGTTTATCTTGCAAAGCAGGCATGCAAAGCCTAAGTTGTTTAATCAAGGTAATTGTTACTGTATCAAATTAGCATTACTATATTAAATATTATTAGAATAGTGTCACAATTATAGCTAAGGACAAAGACTGGAAGCAGTCTTACAATGGCTGGAAACATATTAAGCAATATAACTAAAAATTCTGTGATTCATTTATACAGTTAGGCAAAATGTTTTCACAAAATAATGGGATCATGTGCAAAATATGTGCTTGGTTGTATCTGCCCATTTTTGTTTCATTTTATCTTGCATTTTTCAGTTGCTCTAAAATTTATCTGTATTGTGACACTGCAAAATAGTTCTAGTCATAGGTGAGGGTAGTGTTCAAACATGCACCAGAAATGTTACAGAAGAAAAAGAGAGCTTATCCCATCACATCTGCTCTCTAACAGTTATCACAACATTTCTGACAGGATTCTAGAAGAAGAGACTTTACAGTAGAATTACAGGTTTCTTGTGAAGGACTTTCCAAGTGCTCTTCTGAAAATGAAATTGTATTATCTGTGTGATGACATCATCTGTTGACTGAAGACGGGAATCAATATCCCAGTTCCATGTACAGCTTGAAGCAAGTTAACTTGGTATCTTAAAGCTCTCTCCAGAGTGAAAATATTCTTTGAATCTCAATTTCATATCTGAGTCACTTCATGTACAGTAAGTGAAAGAAAGAACTGAAAAAGAACTCATGTTAATAAATTCCCCAGTCTATATGTAAAAGGTTGTGCCATTCCTATATTCACAGGTGCCACACGTATATTACCACAACATATATTAATAGATTTTCATGCATGTAAGTGTCAAAGACTTACAATCATTAGAAGTACATGTCCAACCAAGTGTCTGAATGTGTTCTGAGTCTCGTTAGTAGATCCAAGTGCTTACAATCAAGGTAACATAATTACATAATTGCAATGGATACTACTGCTTTATCTTGAAGAGCTTCCTGGGCAAAGTACTATCAGATAATAAACACCTCTTGCCACAGGGTAAGGTCATGTCCAGCAGGGCATTGCTATGTATCCCATTGCTTTATTTTGAAGATTTTCCTAGGTGAGGTAGTCATACAAAATTAGAATAATACATGATTTTCAGGGGTTTTTTTCCTTCTTATAAGGGGTCCCAGATAAATCTGGTTGTGATTCCAAGAAACTCCTTCTACATAGCTTTTTGTGAATGGAGTGTCAGTGAAAAGATTATGATCAGGAAGTGGCATTTACTGGTTGCTATCAGGGCCACTGCAATTGCACAGCAGATAGCAATCAAATACTGCTGATGTGCTTCAGACTCTGCTGAAAAACGGATACTAAAGCAGATGGCACAAAGATCTGAGGCCCAATATTACTGTCTGTAAGATCTGCATAAGACTTGCAGGGGGTGGGAGATGGCTGATTCCAAGAGCACATCTTACTCTGTTATCAAGCTGTGAAAACTCAGTAAAAAATTTCATAAATAATGTGACCTAAAAAGAATTAGTCTGAATCACAGTCTGAATGCTAACAGGGTTTCCCATGCATTCACTGAAGACTAAGTTTACATTGCAGATATCTGTCTAACTTATTTTTTCCAGGGCCGAGTCAATGGACAGAGAAAGGCTCCTTTAGCAAACTAATTCAAAGCACATGAAGTAGGCTCTGAACTGCCCTTCAGAAGAACCATTTGTCAATAGAGCCTTGGGAGAAAAGCCTGTCTTAGCTAAAGTTAGCCTTTAAGGTTACACTCCTTAATGCAATAAAGAAATTCTTTACAGCAAAATGCTAATGAAAAACAAAGTACTAAATCTATTACGGCCACCAAAAGGAAAGAACTTTTCTCACACTGGTTATGCCTACTTAATACCTTTTAAAACCTTCTGTGATAAGTTAATTCCATTTGTTTTCAATATCTCTCTGCTTCTCAAGATGGACACCTAAAGTTTTATCATGTCCTGTGGATCCCAGTCTTTGCTCTACAGCTTCTTTGATTCTGTACTTCTTTTCACACGAACACACTGACTTGCAAATTCCATAGGTGTGTACTGAATCCATGGAGAAGATCCAATGGTTCATACAATGTATTCACCTCATACCTGCATGAGCTTTTACACTAGTGTGCCATAGTCAAGTTTAAAATATAAAATAGCTTGCCTCTACTTGACTTGTGTTTTTTTAAATTCTCCTACATATGTAAAATAACATGAAATCCTAATTGTGCCAGGGGTTGAAGAAACAGAATGCATCTGCCCCAAACTGCTTGAAATATCAGACAACTGAAAGTGGGGAAACAGCAACAAGAAAGTTTACTGCAGCAAGTCCTTAAAAAGTGTAAACTTCTCACCAGCTAGTGCACTGTCTTCTGGACCACACAGTTCCTGAAATTTGAGACAAATGAAGAGAAAAAAACATCACCAGCTCCATTATTTTTATTCAATCGATTTGTACAGAAGAAAACTTAAGTGAACATGTATAGGAACGAGGTTTCTGAATAATAAAATGAATTAATTTCAGTTCTTAATGAAGATGCAAGATATTAAAAAAACCCATACCTTCTCTTAACATATGATAAATATATGACCTTTAAATACTATTATTCTGACAAATCATTAGCACAATCGTATTTCTTTCAAAAGAAATCACTGTAATCTTATCAATGTCATTAGAATTAAATGGGCAGAAAAAAATCTTTGACCAGAAGAGAAGGACTTTACATGTTACTTGCATGTATAAACTTAATTGTGTGATCTCATTCTATTCCACTGTTACCTTAGGAATATTTTCTTCTTTACAGTAAATATTATTCTTTGGGTTTTATCAATATTTAATAGAGATATTGTGTTTGTTTCTCTGTTTCCTCTCTTGGGAAATGAAAATGTTATATGTAGTAGGTCATTCTACATGACTAACATTTTTATGGTAGACAGAAAAATGTCAGTACACATCTCTGTTCCAGAAGAGAGACATCTGAAGTCTCTCCATGTGAAGTATTGCCTTTTTCCTGTGTAAAGGCATGGGACACAATGTAAATTAGATGGTCTTGTATTAAAACTATCCTCTACTTGTTCTTCTCTATAGATGGCACAGTAAAAATTGTCTTCCCTTTCCCATGGTACAGAAAGTCAGGAAGGAAGACTAAGACAGGAAGTTGGAAGTCTACACAGTTTTAACTCAAACGATTTAATAGAAAGAGGGAAGGACCATATGACGTGAAATGATTTTCCCAAGCATCACAACCTAAAGGGTTATCTGGTGTGTAGAGCTGCAACCGTGGGTTCATAGGGTCCTGTGACTCTATGAATACACAACAACATGAAGGCTTTATCCTCTAAATTTCTCTACTTTATTACAAATTACCACAAATACCACAAACATTGCTACTAGGAGATCCATGTAATTAACAAATGAATATGAATATTAATAAATACATATATACCAAGCTATTAAAAATTACTGTCAGCAATCAATAATTAGTATCAATCAATAATATGTCATCAATCAATATTGCAGTAAAACCAGTAGCAGCAACAACCAAACACTACTACAGGTTACTACAACTTACCATTAGTGAAGCAAACATCCCAGCAGTGTAAGACCAGATATAGTAGGTTATCTACAAGAATATATATGTAATACTGGTAAGAAGTGAACTGGACAGATTTCAGAAGGGGACACTATCCAAAAAGCGGGGAGAGGGATCCCAGAGGGGTCTAGTCCCCCCAGAAAAGGGGAGGACAGACTGAGCCAATAAGGTAATAGTCTCCCTTCAAAACTGATCCATGTTATAGAGCCTGGAGTCAGGCAGGTGTTCCCAGTGAGAGTCCAAAAACTGAGAAAGTTCATGTGGGAGTCAAAAGTTCTCAGAGACCGAGAGGCTCCATATTGAATAAAAAATAAGTCCTTTTTATAACACTGACATAGTGTAGGATATCCTACTTTGAGCAACCACTAATTTTGATTTTTTTGCCTGTAACAGCCATTAGATTATGATGGTGTTTGTTCTTTCAGAGCTAGGTGATTTTCCACCTTATCAGATTATAAATTGCCATTAAAGACCCTTGTGTTTGTAGTTACCTCTGGTATCTCTGGTTTCTACATACCCTGGCTGTACTTGAAAATGACCAGATGCACTTATTAAAGATGTCAGTATTTTTCATTCAGCAGTTTCTTTTGTTCAGTATTTGTCACCTTCCTACTAGACCACCTTTATGGCTGCTCACATCACCAAAGCCATTCAAATAAGAGTGCCAGAGCCAAAAGGGAAATTTAGGAGTTGTTTTAAGTATCCAGTAGTCTTTTTCACAGAACGTCTTGCTTCCTAATACTGAGCTACTGCTTCCCACCTTAAAAAATGAAAATACTATCTGCACTTGGCTGATACGACCTCCATTCATTCTTTTGTGATGAAAAATTACACCAATGCATGGCAGAATGACCAGAGCAGTAAGTCAAGTGTTACCGAGTGAACAAATGGTATAAAATTATACTGACTATACTGATTTGGGCATATATAAAAACCAGCAGCACAACACAAATGGCCTTTAGACACTGTGCAACTAAAACTGTCACATTCCCTCTTCTTTCAATGCTTTGATCTTGTGCATCCTGCCTAGACGTAATAACCCTCAGGACTTGCTGCAAGATAGTTACTCCTCTGCTTCATTCCCTCTTAATACTGATTAATATTGTTCATTTGTAAGAGCTGACTATGATTCACTGAATATAAAGGCTCAGAAAAGGGACCACTGTTCCTTTATTTGATACCTGTTACTCTTTGCAGATGGAAATCAAAGGAAAATCAACAGGAAATGACCATTCATTTAACATACCAAAAGCAAGATATTAATGTTAGAAATTCTTTTACTAATTTTCAAAAAGTTACTGACTTCAAGAAGGACTGCTTTCTTGCACTCACTGCTTTTGCAACTGGTATTTTGTGGTAGTGGTTTCTAGCTTTTGTGATAAAAATTTTGTCTGTTTTTCCTATACAGTGAAAAAAAAATGGACAGAACTATGGCTCAACAATTAAGCCAAAGAGTTCTATGTGAATCGAGCTGCATACATAAGTAATTATCACGGTATGTTACCTGAATTTGGTATCTGATTTGAATTCTAAGTAAACCTTGGTAAACCTCCCATTATATGAATAGTCAACCTGGCATTACTAAGTGAAATTTGCTTACACTGTTTATCTGAGCATCTCTTGGATGTATAGGATATTGACCCTACCGAGTTTTTCCCCCCATTCCACAGGTGGGGAGTGAGCAAGTGACTGTGGGGCTTAGTAGCCAGCTGGGGTTAAAACAGAACAATTGGTAATAAATTATACTAGTACTCCCAAGTTGAGTCTGTTTTGTCTGTGATGGTAATAGTTGAGTGATCTTTCTGTCCTTATCTTGACCCCTGAGTCTTTTGTTCTATATTTCCTCTCTCTCCTGTCCACTTGAGGAAGGAGAACAGCAGAGCTGCTTGGTGGAACCTGGCATACAGCCAACATCAGCTCACCACAAACAGGAATGTCTAACTCCTGACTGCTGGAAATATTCACAAATGAGGGGATTAAGTAGGGAAAGTGGAAGTCAGAATTAAATTGGATCTGTGACCTGACATCAGGATGGTCAGTCAGCTAAACTAAGAGCTAAACTAATCCTATGCCTGCTAGAAAAAAAGATTGTAATGAACTTAACAAAGCTTTGAATCAAGACCTTTTTGCTGGAAAATTAAATCTAAGGTACTCTCTAAAATCCAGAGCTGCCAATGAATCTTACTGAATATTCAGTGCTCTTTACTGAATGAAAATATATTCTTCTAGGGTGTGAAAGCACCCTTCTCATGAGACCCCACCTTGAGTGCTGAATCCAGCACTGGGGTCACCAGCACAGGAAAGACATGGACCTGTTGGAGTGAGTCCAGAGGAGGTCACCAAGATGATCACTTCTGGAGCACTTCTGCTATGAGGAAAGGCTGAGAGAATCAAAATTGTTCAGCCTGGAAAAGAGAAGGCTCTGAGGTGATCTAATTGAGGCCTCCCAGTACCTGAAGGGATCCTACAACAAAAATGGAGAGAGACTATTTACAAGGGCACGTAGTGACAGGACAGGGGAGAATGGCTTCAAACTGCAAGAGAGTAGGTTTAGATTAGACACTAAGATGAAATTCTTTACTGTGAGAGTGGTTAGGCACTGGAATAGGTTGTCCAGAGAAGCTGTGGATGCCCCATCCCTGGAAGTGTTCAAGGCCAGTTTGGAAGGGGCTTTGAGCAACCTGGTCTAGTGAAAAGTGTCCCTGCCCGTGGCAGGAGGGGTTGGAACTAGATGATCTTTAAGATCCCTTCCAACTCAGCCCATTTCACGATTCTGTGATTCCAATGATGTTTTGTGAAGTTCCTTGGATTGATTGCCTGTGTAGGAGGCAGCAGGATACATGGTCAGATGAAAGGCATGCTCTTAACACATTAGGGATCATGGGCAGGGGTAGGATGTGAAGGGTTTGGCTGCAACAAGAGTGTATGTGTGATAATGAAGGCCTCTTTAAATTGGGGTCCTAGTAGGAAATGCCTCCCTGCTTTTGTTCCAGGTCTGTAAGGGGCTATAGCCTCTCATCTAATACATATCAACTTGTGAGGTACAGTTGCAGCAAACGAAAACATGCACTGAAGAGCTGCTACTGGCACATGGCATCAGAGACATAGAGAAGGATGCACCCTTTCACTGCAGATCCATGAAATATGGCCTTTACTGTGGAAAAACATGAAGCACAAATCACCTGTGAAAGCTATGCAAGCGCTATAAACCTGCAACCAGCCACGCTGCCAACTCCATGCATTAAAACTACCATTTGGATTTCCAAGAACTCCCTAGGGATGTCACATGCTTCTGACTTTTTAAATCTTTATCCACATTCTCTCGTTGTAGCAGACCAGACCTGCCTTGGAGGCCTGTTGAAGCTTCTCACACAGAGCGAGGACCCGCAGCGGCAGGAACGGCCGCGCTCGCCCCGCAGGAGGGGCTGCTGGCCAGCTCCCCGCCTGCTCCCGAGCCCTGCGGCCTCTGCCCGTGCCTCGGGCCCCGGCGGGCGCTCCCTGCGGCATGGAACCGTGCCTGCGGCTTCCCTCGCCCTCACCAGCACGCAGGCACTCCGAGGGGAAGCGGGGCTGGAGCTGAGAGGCAGGTTAGGCGGCTGGCTGCTTCTCGCAGCCCTGCTCCGCTCTCTGCTGTGCAGCTGCTCGAGGCGAAGCGGAGTAGGAGGTAAGCTTAGTGTTCCAGTGGGAAGGACAGGGAACCCCAGGGATAGCTGCTCCCTTCCAGAACGTTTCCCTTCACCCTTACCACAGCAGACGGGCTGGCAGACGGCCCTGGGAACAGTTTCGGAACATTTCTGTACAAACCTCAGCTCCTTATTTCACTTTCTGCTAACACTGCAGAGACTTGGGAAGAAGCTGCTCTGTCCCGCCGCTGTGAGCTGTTGCCAGCCGGGGGCACAGCGCCCGTCCGTGCCGTGGGGACAAGGCCTGCGTGTGGCCTGGGCCCGGCACAGCATGCTGTGCGGATGGGGATCGAAGTAAGTCCTGCATCGCCGTTCTCCCGCTGCCCTGGTGTAAGGCTGGGAAGTTCGCCCGGTGCGGCCGCTCCTGTAAGGGGAGTCGCGGAGCCTCGGCGCCACAGCCCGCGCGGGTGTGTGAGGAGGGGGAACGGAAGGAGCCGGAGGACGAGTTGGAGGGATATTTTGCGGTATTTTCAAGCATTTGAAAACCCTTTGGGGAGAAAGCGAAGTAAAGATGTGGGAGGATTTGTGGAGTCCTAAAAACCTGAGATGAACTTAAGGCAGTCGAAGTTCAGGCGGATGGTGAGAGAGCCTCTTGAGGGGCTGTGAGCGTGTTGCTTTAAACTGACGGACTTGTGATGAGGTAAAAGCACTACCTCGGACAAAACCTGCAGAGATGTGGTGAAAACAGGCTCTACGTAGAAGCAGTGTGGTTAATATTAATTGTTTGGGTTGACTGTAGGGTCGCAAAGATGATCTTTAGCGATTTCTGCCAGCCGCCTTAATTTTGACGCTTTTGAATAAAAGGGACCGCACAGGGGTAGGGGTGGACCTAGAAACAGTTCACTACGTGCAAGCTGGAGGGCTGTGTTCACGTGCAAATGTCTTGGAGTGCAATAGATTACAATTTTTTTCTGGTCTGTGAAGGTGGCTAAAATCACTCAAGAAACCTGACCTATTGATATGGGGAAGAGACCAGCCAGTCAGGCATTAGCAGGAGACTGCATTCCTGCTATCAGTCAAATAAGTTAATCGGCGAGTGCTCACCTGTCATTCTAAGGCATCATTTGCCTATTCCTCCTGCTTTGCGTCTTCACATGAAGCACACAACCTATGAAGACATTCTGTATGTTTTTTCAAACTGATTTAGATAGTTCGTTCCCTAAGTTTTGCCTTTTCACAGGGTTTAAATGGGACTTCAAAACCTCATTATCTATCGGATCTGAGTGCTTCAAGTAAGCCATCAGATCAGTTAGCCTTTGAAAGGAATACCTGCTTGTTGCCCCTTTTAATTCGGTGCCCGGTGGGCTGCTCTGGGATTTTTTGTTTTCCTTATCTATTTGTCAGGACAAGAGATGTCTTCAGCTGCTGACTGACGTTTTGCAAGGTTGTTGGTAGGTATGTCTCAAGGCTCTGTATAAACATCTAGAGACCACTGCCCATGTACAGGTAAGTTTGAACACAGAGTTGGTTGTATGCTAGTGTCAGTGAGGAAAACGTGTTGACGGCTCCCTGGCCTGTTCCCACAGGCTGACGCATTTCTGTTGTGTAGGTAAAGCAACATATGGGGTCCTTTTCTGCAGTCTTAGTAAGACATTATTTGGAAGTACATACATGGACATGTTCTTTTTTCTGCTGTGAACTTCCAGCTTGTATTTAGATGGGAAAAAATGATATGTCAATGATCCTCATTTCTACAGAAACCCCAAAAGAAACCTGGTTCCTTACATACAGAATCTTTTCTCATTCTAGCTGAAAATACTAATAACTGGAAAAAACCCCGCATCTTTATTTCTACCATACATATGTGAGTGTTCTAGAAGCAGTGATAATTACCCTCACAGCTATTATTCCTTAAGTAGTCAGAAACCCTGAGCTTAAAAGGAAACAAAAAAAATTTCTGCAGTGCTTTAAGAATTTTTTGTACTTTACTTTCTTCTATTTTCTCTCTCCCAGTCCCTAAAAACTTAATCATCTAGTGAGCTGTAATGGCTTTGCTGTTGTTTTCCTGAACAGTTATGGGTTGAGGTAGGGGGAGTAAGCAAATGATGGAGCACAGTTTCAGTGGGAGTTTTGGAAAGGCTTTGAAGTGCCCTTTAGGATGCAGTGAACTGCTTGCAGTACTGGTGTTAGAAATCCTGGTGTTGAACCACTATACAAAAAAGAATTATTTTCAAAGTGTTCCAATGGAATTTTTTTTTTCAAACACATGAGACTTTTCATTGTCTGCTGCATCTAGCTTTTAAAGTAAAGTGTCAGGTACTGTGAGGTTTTCAATGTGATTAAAGCTGGCAAAATAGTGTTCTAGTTAACATAACTGCACAGGCTACCTATACCAGTGGAAATTGACTCTACATTTAAAAGAAATGCATCCTGGCTTTTATTACAGTGGAATTTGCATGCAGAGATGTTCCCTTCAAAAGTTAAAATATTTTCTTCCACAGTTTGACTCCTTAATTTGGAATCATTCCTTAAAAGGCTAGGGGGAAAAAAGTTGGTATTGAGAACTAAGAGATTCCCATACACAAATTAAGATACAGCTTAAACTACTTCCGTAGAAAGACATTAAATTTCCTTTAAAAATGAGGATGTAATGAAGAAAACCCCACTGATCTCAACTATGGGCTTAGTGTGCAATTCATTTTATTTTAAAAGGTAAATGCCTCTGATTTTAGTCCATATGAGTAAGTCTAAAGGAAGACTGCCAAATGCTGTATTTTATACCACGGGCTCTCCCACTCAAGGATATAGCATCACATGCAGCTGAAGCTGACTGCCTGGGTGAGCCTGAAGGGCATAGTTTAGAACATGAGGAAGGCTCCACCTTAAAGGACCTGTCTTGTGGTTTCATTGATGCCTCTTTCCTGCCACCTGATCTGCTGCAGTGGTGCCTCATGTTGTTGTATGACTGCAATAATGTATTTTTCACAGAAGAAAATGTAAAAAATGTGAATTTTTCCTGCATTTGCAAAATGTAATTGTAAACACATGGTACTTTTGACTAGGCATAAATTTACTTGTGGAAAATACAGCTGTGTTTGTGAAACATATAGCTGCAACAAAACATGTGTTAGTTAAAACTCAACATATTTAAAGGGCTTATTAGATATTCATTGCGTACTCATATTCCAAAATGACTACTCTCTTGTATGCCTCCCTCGAAAATAAGTGCTCTGATAGAGAGGTTCAATCCAGAGCAATTCCAAATTATTTTTGCAAAGTAATAGAAAAATTTTTCTGAGCACCTTAGACGTAGGTTTGGCACTAAGTGTCTCCTCCACAGTCATACCTGGCATTTAAAAAGCCCAAAAAGTTTTTAAGCATGGTATTAGAGAGAGGGAAGAGGGTAGTCTTTTGCATGCACTTCATTGCAGTCTGTAAAGAATGTATCTGGCTTCTTATCAAAGTGTTGCAGTTATTGATAGTATCTGTAAGGCTTGCAAGCTTTCATGCTTGCTTTCTTTTAGAATGGGAACTACCACGTGGCTGATTTGTTACATAGCATCTGACCAAGTGTGTGCACGGGCAGAGTCAGAGACCAGCTGGAAGGAAAGGAACTGCTAGGTTCTTAATCACTATGTGGTACCAGTGAAGATTTCACTCTTCCTGCATGTGGTACGCTTATTAAAGTATCTTATTGGTTTAAAAATTGGATCTTGTGATTTGACCTTTTCTGCATATTTCTATTTCACAAATGAACGGATAAGGTTTTAGTTTGAGACTGAACCAAAACAGAAGTGCATTGCTTTTCCTTGCAGATCATAATTAATTTCCTACATCATGTTCACCTTCTCTGTATGTCATTTATCTTTCTCTTATGTGCCTCTGTTTCGTTGAAATAGGTTTAAAGTCCCTCACCTGCTCTTCTTTTGCTCGCATATATAAAATAAAGGCAGTGTATCTTTTAATTCATGATTTATGTACACATAGATTTCCAGTGACATTCAGCAGTCAGCAAAGGTCTCTTAATATCTGAACTCTGCAATCCTACATTTGACAACATTTGAACAAAGCCTTACCAGGTGAAAGGAGCACAGTAGAAACATTCGGTAAGAAAATTCTGGTGGCTAAAGAGTAAATTTCACCTGTGGAGAAATTACTTTATAATAGGCACGGCCTAAAATGACAAACATATAGCTCATTGCTGTAGCTGTTCTTAAAAAATTTGCCCCTAGAAAGGGTGTTTCCAAGAAATAAGTTCCAAACTGCAATTAGAAGTGTTAAGCACAGTTCTGCAAATGATTAACATTATGTAGGGAAAGAATCCTCCATATATCACAGAATCACAGAGTGGATGAGATTGAAAGGGACCTCTTGAGGTCATCTGGTCCAACCCCTTGTTCAAGCAGGGACATCTAGTGCCCTGGACCATGTCCAGATGGCTTTTGAATATCTTCCAGGGGGGGAAACTGCGCAACCTCTCTGGGCAACCCGTGACAGTGCAAGATCCTCCAAGTAACAAAGTGTTGATGTTCAGACAGAGGCTCCTGCATTTCTGTTTGTGCCTGTTGCTTCCAATACTGGCACCACTGGAAAGTGTCTGGCTCTGTACTCTTTGCACCCTCCCTTCTAGTATTTACATACACTAATGACATCTCCCTGAGCCTTTTCTTTCTCAAGCCTGAACACTCTCAGCTTCCTCAGCCTTTCCTCATCAGAGAGATATTTCCATCCCTTCAGGATTGTGGCCCTTTGCAGGACCCTCTCCAGTATGTCCGTGTTGTTCTTGCACTGTGGAGTCCAGAACAGGACCCAGCACTCCAGGGGTGGCCTCACTAGTGTTCAGTAGAAGGCTTCCACCTTCTGCCTGGAATACCATTTGCCGCCTTTGCCTCAGCTGCACATTGCTGCCTCATGTTCAGCTTGGTGTTCACCAGGACTCACCCCATGGTTCTGTCAAAACATTTTGCGATTTGTGGGTTTGGAGTTTTTTTGCGTGAGAGCTGGCTTTAAAAACTGTAAAGTTAGGACTTGAAGATGAAGAATATTTTAATGTAAACATACAGGCAAACCAGTCGGTCTGGTATACTGTATCTCTGTTTTGAAAGTTCATGTATATTATTCTGCCCTCCTTAGGGGAGATAAAATAGCTGTGGCCGTCCAAACAGCCGTGCATGCTTTTTGGTGGAACTATTTTTGAGGATTAACTCTGAATCCTTTACCTATTGCATAGTATTATGAAGCATGGGGAAGAATAGAAATATCAAAGCACAAAGCCTCTCTATTACTCAACGCTGACATAGACTGTTTTCTAAAGCGCATCTATGTAATATGCTAACCACTCCTGCTGTGTGGTTAGATCTGTATCTTACAGTTCTAAAATATCAAGATTATTTTGTTCATAAGCACACTTTTACATAGTGTTTTGCATGTGGAAGCTAACAATCCAAATGTCTAATTTCTAGCCACAAGGATAGATATCACAAGGTGCCTAACCTTGTGATGGGCCTTGTCAGAGTTCTGTCTGACTGTTGCTTTGGGAGTGTGCTAAATTGGGAAACTTGGCTGTGAAGGCAAAACAAACGAAAAGTATATTTTTAAGGTTTCTAATAACATTATTCTTTCCACTTTGTTAAAATATGAGGTAGTAGAATAAACTTCAAACTTTTAACTTCATAGTGAAATATCATGCCATTTCTAATAGCTTAGGACTATTAACTTCCTGAGCAATGTCCATGCTGAACACGCAACATGTTTTCTTATTCTGATGGGACTCTTGTGTTGATCATTACTCTGGTATTGTTGTGCCTGCCCACATCCTTAAAATGGATATATGCAAAAAGGTCTTCGAAACGTATTTCTTACTCTGATAAAAACCTGAACAAGATAAGTAAAGCAGAGAGAAATGCATCAGCTGGGTGAAACAGAACAAGCACATCTTCCCCTCACCGAGTGTGCCTTCACGGGTTTTACTTTCGGTCCTGGTCTTATCTCAGTGACTTTTGGAGGCTCCTTGGGTTGCAGCAAATTGTAGATGATCCTGTCTGATCCCTGGGAAAATACCTTTCTTTTCATCTTCTCTGAAACCTGATTGCTTTTGTGCATCTTGCCACTACTCTCTTATTCCTCTCTGCTGTGGGCATACTGGTCTTTGCCCCAGCTATGTCAGAAGCTTATTTGTACATAGTATTAGCAGTTTTTGTTGGGGAAGGAGGTACCCCCATTCACCCCATATGGTTCCATCTTCCAGGTCAAAGTAAACAGCTGTTTTTTTCCCTAAACTGCCCAGTTGCTTGCTTTGAAAGGAACACACATATTCAGGATACTGCTAGCAGCCAAATGAAAGGAAATATTTTCTTTCACAGCCCTACACATACTCTTTTCCCTTGTCTGAGATGTACTTAGATAAATACTATATTGCATGTCCTATTTGATAGCCCACATTAAAGTCTTTCCAGAAACAACTTCATGTTTCTGCAACCAGTTCGTTACTGACTACAGGTTTGTGTGGTAGTTACAGGGCTATTTACCCATATTAATAAGTAAATAAAATTAAATAAGTTTTTTTTTTTAAAAATGCTTTCTACTCTACCCCCATTTAACTTCTGGAGCTAGATTATATAACACCTATCTAAATTATGTCAAAATGTAATTTTTGACTTCATCGTTGGAAGCCAGTAACTCATGTAGTATGGCAGGATGTAGGACGTAAAATGCTGGAAGTCAGAGGGAGAGGCAGCAACAAAAACAGAATTAAAATGGGAGAGATTGAGATGGGAGTGTGAGGAAGTATCATGTGACAGGGTGTGTTTCAGTCATTGGTACTGCTGATGTTCTTTACATTTCCAACTATAGAATGGCCTTTACTTGTTCATGAACATAATTTAGTCTGGCAAAGTTGTAAACTGAAATGTGGTGGAATTATTTCAAGGTGGGATATTTCAGATTTTTATACAGTAATAAATGGATCTGGGATGAGAATTATCTTCTTGTTTTGTGCCCATTTTCTCTATTCTCTAAAGACAGTGCCTTATTTTCCTACTAGTGGGGTTTTTTGTTTGTTTTGTTTCCTCATTCAAATTGTACCCTATACTGTTTATATTTGCCTGAAATTAGGTTTCTTCTCTTTGAAAGGAGACTTCCCGCTTATCCTTTGCTTCCACTCTTAGCCGCAAATGAACATTTAGTCATTTTAAAGAAGGAGAAAGGGGATTTACAGAAAAAGATGAGTCAAAAGTTTTCTCTTTGTATATACTGTTATATTTCTGGACCCTGTCTGGAAAAATAATGCAAAGAAAGAGAAAAAAAAAAAAGTTCTGCTGCAAACTGCAGAAAAAAAAGGACTTCTCATTTTATAGTGCATTTCCCACTCATGTTTTCCTCCTCGCTCCCTGTGAAATCACCCTGACTTTGTTGCTGTCATTTTTATGATGAGTGATGTAAACTATATTTATATTTGATTCCTGATTTTCTTAAAAATGGGAATATTTTAAATGGGTAAGGGGACTCTTTATGTAGTCAGTTTGTTTTCATTCTTGTGAGTGAAATACTGATACAGCCTTCCATCAGGATTGTAGCAAGGTGCTGCTAGCTGAAGGTTTTGTGTGTAGTAGAACTTGGTGAGCTTAAAGAAACACCTGGACATTAATAGGAAAGAGAAAAGGAAAAGGAAAATGCCAGCAGCTAGAAAATGGAGGAGAAAATGAGATAGCAGTTTCTTTGGAGAAGCAAATACTGTGTGCTCTGAAGCACTGAAGGAAAGGGGGAAGAGCCATCAGGATGTGTATAAGAAGGGCAGAGAAAAACAAGGTAAGATCAGAAAGGGGTTTGAAAGGAGGGGAGTAAACAGGTAGTGTCTTTTTCCTTATCTTCTGTTGTGCCTTTTTTTAATGGTTTATTGTTTCTTCTTTTTTTTTTTTTTAATAGAGGGCTAGCTAGCATAAATTTTCAGAACTGACTGTTTACAAGCTGTTACTTGTATAGCCAGTTAAGAGTTTGACTGTTTATGAATAGCTGCTTAGTAAAAATCAGGAAAATGGAACACTTATCTCAAGAGTAGCTTCTCTTTAACAACAGTGCTAACAGTATACATTTTTTCATTTTGGATTTTTCCGTAGAGTCACAGAATCATGGACTCTCCTGAGTTGGAAGGGCCCCAGAAGGATCATCAAAGTCCAACTCCTGAGCCTGCACAGAACACCCCAAGAGTCACACCACGTGGTTCAGTGTTGTCCAAAGGCTTCTTGAACTCTGTCAGGCTGGTGCTGTGACCACTGGCCCAGGGAGCCTGTTCCAGTGCCCAGCCACCCCCTGGTGAAGAATCTTTTCCTAATATCCAACCTAAACCTCCCCTGGCACAGCTCTGTACCATTCCCTTGAGTCTGGTCACTGGACAGTCTTTGGTATTTCTTTTATTTTTCTATATACTACTTGACCAATTAATTAGAGCACTTAGTTTTTAACTTATCTTAGGAAAAGAACAGTTGAATCCCATCCTGTTTCACGTCCTTATCTTCCTTTTGGCTGACTTCTCCCTAATAACACTTTGCCTTCGTTAAAAATACAGATTAAATTCCTATTGATAATTTTATTTTAGACTATGTCAGAGTTCAGATGCATGGAGTTACAAATAAGTTTCGTATGTCAGACATAACAATGCATACTCCAAATACTGGTTTACATTATGACTATGTGGTTGAAGGTATAATCTTACCAGTAGAAACCACTTTCGTAATTTGCATTTTCACAGAGTAGGGTATGCCATGTAGACCATGCTTTATAAAGAGGCAGAATTCCTGGATGTTTACTTCTGTTTTCCTCATGGATTGTTCTGTATTGGATAAGTTGTATTTCACTTGTCTCTGAGATTTTTTTTTTTAACTTGAAGGTAATGAATTTACTTAGTAGGGATTGTAAAAACTCAAACCCAGTTTACACCAATTCCCCAAATACAATAAACTTTTGTAACTTTTCCTAACAAAAGCTCCAGTCACCTTGCTGTTGTCTGTGCTTTTTTTTTTATGTATAAGGCCATTACTTCAATGAGCCACAAAACAGAATGTAGCAATGTGGTAAAGTACAATATTTTCATATCTGGTTTGACTCTACACCAGAATGTGAAGTGACTTGCATATGCTGAAAAGTTCTTTTTTTGCCTTATGTGTTTCCAGTGTACAGTGGGGTTGGCTCTGAGTATGACTGTACAGAAGACAATGGAGGATGCATATCTCTTATTCTGTAAATAGGACACTGGTGAAACTAATAGCTGTGTGTAACTAATATCAATGAGCTTGTGTTCCCACCTGCATGGTCAAGTAGGGACAAGATATGTAGCATACTCTTCAGGTAAAAATAAATACAGGCTCTGGCTTTTTTTCATTTCAATGGAAAAAAATTGAAATGTCTAAATAGAAAATTCTTGCTGTCACCCCACCCCCCAGAATGACAATGTCAGCTTAATTGAAAGAGCTGTAATTTTTTTCCTGTACTGTGTTGCAAAAATTTGTGTGTAAAGTGAATTTTCAAAAAAACAATAGAAATTATTAAAAAAAGAATACTCCTCTAATTCTCCAAAATTGAGACAACTAGCAAATGTTTGCTTGCAGAGTTTGTATTTTTATTAGTCTAACCAGAGGGAGAATTCTGAAGTTCTATACCAAAACAACAGAAAATAGCTTACAGTTGAAAAAGGTGATTATCCCATCTGCTTTCAACCTCCTTATACATTTTATAATGTTAACCTTAAATGGCACTTGGAAGTAACTAAAAGAGAGAATCTGGAGTCTATGCATGATCCTTTCTGCTCTAGAAATATCCTTAAGGTGAATGCTGGTAGAGTATTTGTTTCAGTTTATCATAGTTGGTTTTTCTGAATGTACGTTGTTGATTTGTATTTGTCTTGAAACCTACATGGAGTTGCCATTGAGTTGTGGAGAACTTCATGTAGAGAATACATCTTTAATATGATGCTATGAAAGTCTTTATTTCCAGAATATGTACATTTTAAAAACAGATAAAGATGCTCAGCTGGCTCTGTGAATTCTCTCATTGCTTTAGCAAATATTTTATTTAGTTGATTTTTTTATTTTCATTCTTTTTGTAGACTTGTGTACGATGCACAGGCTTTGGACAGGACAGTGAAATGAAAAATTATTAATTTCTCCATAGATTCTGATGAATTTATATGAAAATAGAACACAATAGGACTTAAAGATCAATTCTAGCTTCATGTTAGACCATAGGCTTTTGCTTTTCCTTCAGGGAGCTCTAAGCACTGAAGTATTCATTGCTATGTGTAAAAAAAATACTGTGTCCTGCCTGTGAGCAATGGATAAATACAGGCAGTATATCTAGAAAACAAAAAGAGGTTGAATACAATGTAGTAGTATGCTAATCTCTCCAGTGTAGAAGTATGCTAATCGCTCCAGTGCTTTTGAAAATTCATTCCTACTCCTTCAAGTGTGCTGAGAAAATGCTGAATTGTCATCCTGATTCTTTGTGGGATTTTTGCTGATATGATTGCTTCTAATCATCGTATAACCCTCCTTTAGCAGAGAAATGAGAGCTCTTGTACAGATGGACTTTACTAAAGATGAAGTGATAAGGAACATGAGAGGGTTTTTTTTTTTCCTAACTTGTTAGTGCATCTTCTGTTTGGTTTCCTCTGAGTTCAGCTCTTTTACCCGTTTTTCAGTTGATTCACGGAAGAGCCCTTATTTGAATACTCCAGTTTTGTTTGAGAAAAGCAACATCCTATAACCTATTAAGAATTGTAATTCCTTTTGAAGAAAATAATCTTTCTAATATATGTGAGTAGGGGAGTATTAATTTTACCATACTCTCCATTTTAATGCACAGAACTTTTTTTTCTGTTTAGTGTACTCATGTATCCATCCCCTTTCCATGTGTTGTATGTCCTTTCATTTCATGCTTGCCTTGTATCAGATCAACTTTCATCCATTTTCCTTTCTTCCCATGCTCAGAAACATACCTATGCATGCTTTTCTTTGAACCCAGCTGCGAGCCACATGCTGTGCACCTGTCTCAGAGGGAATACACCTGAGCCTGTTCTTTACAGACAGGTGTGGGAATAGTAACCAGTATGTTTATGGAATAAAAGGGAGAGGGTTTAACCATAAGGACATTACACAAGATGTTGATATAATTGTGTGTTTGCTTGACCTTATTCTTGCTGAACAAACATATCTGATTTTGCTATACTTCCACAGTGAACTCAAAATGGTATTGGTGATGTTCGGCTGCTTCTGCTTTTGTTCGTCTGCATCTTCAGCTTCTTGCAAACTTCTGACCTGGTGACACTCTAGGGTCTTACCATCTTCAGAGAAAACAGGCCATATTTTGAGCTAGCAATAGCTGATAACTTTTCTCCTTAGGGATTTTTAAAAAATGTATGGAGTTCAGAAATCCAGTTTGGATGTTAATTCATTTCTGTGTACTCTAAAATTTCAAGAAAGGGCTATACCATGGTTTTCCTTTTACAATGCCAATACAGTGGCAGGTTGAGAACAGCTGTGACAACAAAAAAAGCGCCATTTTTATTAGCACCTGTGCCACTATTAATACTTGTTAATTAGTCTGTGTAAATGATATACTAGTAAAGAATTTTTATATGCCATTTTACAGATAGTCAGTAGTCAAACAGAGCTTGGAAATAAATTCCTTATTTTTTCAGAGAGAGGGTTATAACCTGATCTCCTGACTTTGAATTTATAGCTAGTTCAAACCTGGATTCTAGAAAAATTTTGCTTGTCTTTTATTGAAAAATGTGCCATCATAAAATACTTCAGAGTTTTTTCCCTAGCTGTTTAACAAGTTACTGAAACTAACCATTGTGGTTCCATTGAAAAATGGTGTAAACTATTATTTATTATTTTGACCTAAATTGCTTTGAAGTGGGGAACAGTGCACTGTGAAATAAGTTTAATTGCTTCAGCTTTGCCAAAAACACTTAAATATTCTTCTGGTACAAGAAATTCATGATCAAATTAATGTGGGTTTTGTTTAATATATAATTATATAGCTGTGATGGATACTTGAGTTAATTACAGAAAATACATAAATTAAGAAATTGATGAAAATTGCAAATAGTAAAAATACTTCAGAAGCAGAAGAAGAAGATGAAATGACAACGACTTGCTACAGATCATTTGCAGAGCCTTAGGGTACAAGTTAAGTGACAAATCTTTTTCCCAGATTAAGTTAGCACTGCACTGACAGTCCAGCCAAGAACAGGACAGGTGCAGCTTTTACTACTGGGCAGAAAATGAGAGACTTTCTAACGTACAGAAAAATGAAGTTTGGTGAATGGAGGAAAGAGTACAAAGCGGAAAGTGTGTGTTCTGAGCCTTTTCGTGGCATCGAGGTTCTAAAACCTCTGTAAGATAAGGCAAGATCTTCTGCTGGCGCATATTGCCATAATTGCTGTAATTTAGAATATCTGCACTATTTTCGCTTAAACTGAGGATTTAGCACATTTTGACAGTCTCAGTGACAGAATATGTTATAGATATTTGCTTGACAGAATTTGTACAGTTTAGGGTTGGCTTGCATGATTAATTCTTTGTGCTTGTGCCTGCCTCCACCGACCATGCTGAGGGCTCTGTTATTTAGCTTGACTCCAGCCTATTCAATTGAGCAGTGGCTGCAGGAGGCCAGACTGCACATGTCCTAGGGCCATACAAGTGCTGTTTAGCGGGATGTACTCTGCAAAGCCAGAGGCACTCAAGGGACTGAGGAAAGAGGCACATTAGTGACAGAACACTGAGAGCCTGAGCCATGTTATGTAAATAATCATTGTGATGAAGTGTTTGGTGTTTGTTCTCATGCTGTTGTATGTGTATACAATAGGTTGCTGCTGTTTGCAATAAATAATTTGAATTTAGTGTTGTTGACAGTGCTATTGATGAAGTTTAAAAATGTGTTTGGTGGCTGCTGTTCTCTTAAAACCTTTTTTACTTTATTAGATAACTTTCCTAACTTTCTGTATGCCACTAGAGAGGAGAATGGAATGAGTTGTCTGAGGTATACAGAATGAAGGGATGGGCACACATCCAGGGAATCTCAGAGGGAAATATGGGCTGTGTGCCATGCACTGAACTTGCTACATATGTGCACATCTGATCTAGCACGCGCACACTACACAGATGGTTAGCAATTGCACAGATCAGCTCCACGGAGCATGTCCAGATCCCACTAACCAGGGTGTCTGGAAATCCTGGTCATATGGCCAGTCTGTGATTTCTCTCCTCTTTCTTCTTCCCAGTCTTGAAATTCTGTCTAAGGAAGGAGGAGGAAGAAATGAAAAAGAGGACGTGCTGAGGCAGAAAGACATACCAGGCTCATGTTAATGTTGGACATGCTGGAAATGGTGAGGTTACCATAAAGCAATGAGCTTTAGGACCTCAGCTGAGCCATAATCTACTGTGTGTGTATTTTTAGTTTGCTGTTGCAGTGTAAAAAGTATTCACTTCACTTAAGCTATGTCATAATAACTTACTGTGAATATTGAAATAAAATGCTAATTAGATACAGTTGGAAGAGAGCACATGGCAAATTACCGTAATACCACTGATGGCTGATAACTCATATGCCTATGGTGGCGTGATCAGTTTTGATCAAATGCTTTCCCTTTTAATCTACCTGCTCTTTAATAATGGGCCTTCTCTAACTAAAACCGGTACCAATTTAAAGTTCAATTAATGTAACTTTTATAAGTTAGAATGTTTTTCTTAACCAATTAAACCATAATTAAAAGTAGAATATTTCCTAAATCCTTAAGGCCTCTTCATTAAAATGGAGAAAATTCTTCTTCAGAAGACTGGCTCATTTTAATTTCTCTAAATAAAAATGTAGTTCATGTTCCCAAATAAATTCTGCCTAAAAAAATCTACTTGATACTGTTTTAAAGTATCGATCTAATTTTAGGTAGTCTGACTATTCTCCCATTGGTAAGTAGATGTTTATGCTAACATTTCGCATTGAAAATTGTGATGGATCAAATCGGAATTCTGAACTTGTGAATGTGATGCCACATCTGTACATCACAAGACAACTTCAGGAGGGGGGGTTTCCTGTTTGGTTTGAGTTGTTTTTGGTTTTGGGGTTTTGTTTGTTTGGTTGGTTGTTTTGGTTTTGGTTTTTTTGTTGTTGTTGGCGGTTTTTTTGTTTGTTTTTGTTTTGTTGTTGTTGGTTTGTTGGTTTGTTGGTTTGTTTGGTTTTTTGTTGTTGTTTTATTTGTGTGATGCACTTAAAAATCCATCTTTTTCCATCTCAGGATTTCTCCAACAGGTGTTGGAGATATCACTGATATCCATGACAGTCTCCTCCTTTTGACAGTACAGGTTTATTAATTTTCTGAAGAGTTATATATGTGAATTATTTATGCACTTCATAATCCCAGGCTATTATGTGCCCAACTCTGATTGATTACCAAAATTCTCAGGCTCTACCTGTATAAATGGCAAGCTGCATTAGTAACTTAATTTCTGTAATAGGTAAGATTTTTTTTATCTGCTAAAAGTTTTGATCTGATAAATCCTGCAATACAATCAGAGCACCAATTCTTATGGTGCTATCAGTCTCTATTAAATTACCATTCATACTTTTCAGAAAATGTAAAGATAACGCCTGCAGAACAGGAACCAGTCTGATCCAGTCTGATCCTTTGCTTTGCACATTTACTGTTCATTTTCTTAGAATCATACTGCTTTTTTTAGTCATTGATCTTTGAATTAATTACATAAAGGTCACCTATAGGTGTCTTGGTAGAATTTATTTAGTCCTTTTCTGAGGCAGTTTGGAAAATAATGGTGGATATTGTTTAGATGAGAGAAAAGCAGCTATTCCTTCAGGAACTGGAACTTCCTGTACATAGGGAAAAATAGCATCAGACTTGGCTTTCTCCCATATTATATTGCCAATAGAAAATATTAAATTTATTCAAGAACTAGTGTATGGATATTTAGGGACTTGTGTCTTTCTTCCATTACACTCTGATTCTATTTAATTTGAGGGGTAAACGGAGTTCCTTGACGCCATCATTACCCATATTTGGGCTTAAGTTGAATTCGTGTGTTGCATAGATGTAGCTAAAAAAATTCATTTTCACTGTTTGGACCAAACAGCTATTTTCTTCCCCCTTGTACTTGTTTTTGTAAGGTAGTCAGTGAAGAATAAATCACTCTATCACAGTGAAGAGGGAGTTCATCTAGCAGAATTAATAATGCCTTATACAAGTGCGATACTTGCTATGGTTTTCTTCTGTTTTTCAAATGCTGCCATTTCAACCACAGAAAGAGTTTGAAAATAGTTCTTACTTTACCTAAAAGCGTATACATTTGGATTGCATGCTTGTATGGGAATCTTCATCCCTAATCCAGAGCACAATGTTCATTAGTTCTTAATTATCTATTTGTCTTGTGTTTGTTTTCTTACTTCAAGTTTCTCTTTCACTTTAGATGCTGCAGATTTTTTTTCCTTTAAAATTCACAGATTTTATCCCTGATTCATTTCAGAGAACATGCTTTGCTTTACAGATCTATGTTGCCTATGAATCTTGACTACAAAAATTACTTTTCAGTGCAGGTAATAATGTCATCATTTATAAATATCATAAGCAGTATGTTCTTGTGCTAATTCATTTTTTGTTAACGCATTATTATTTGAGGTATTCTGAGTACAAACACGTAAGTTCAGATGCTATATAGTGTGTACATATATATATAAGAAACCTTGGTCAGGTTACAGCAGACCCATGCTGTCTTTTTTTCTGACTATACTCAATATGCTTAGTTTGGGAATGCACAGTAAATGCTGCCTTTTTTTTTTTCATATCATATATGTTATTACTACTGGTCTGTAATCTAGCAAGTACATTACAATTTAAAATGGTTCTACATCTTTCTGAAGCTTAACATGATGATTTTATAGCTGGAAATCGAACTTCAACTTTGAAAAAGCCCTTGAACTTTAATTTTAAATATGTGATTAGAACTACCAAACAGTTTAGGTTGGAAGGGATCTCTGGAGGTTATCTGGTACCACCCCCAGCTCAAAGTTGTCCTAGCATCACGGTTAGAACAACATGCTCAGGACTTGCACAGTCAAGTTTTGAGTATCTCCAAAGCTGAAAATCGCACTACCTTTTTGTGAATCTTTTGAGGACTGACTGATCCTAATATGGGGAATGTTTTCCGTAGGAACTTCCGTTTGTAGAAACTTGTGACCATTGCCTTCATGTTGATTTTGCACCTCTGAGAAGAGTTTGGTTCGGTCTTCTACATAACCACCTGTCATATTGTTGAAGACAGCAGCTGAACTCAGCCTTCTCTCCTCCAAGCTGAGCACACACACACTTTTCTTAGTCTCTGCCCATATGTCATATGCTTAAGCTCCATAAGTTGGTGGCCCTCCTCTGGAGTTGCTCCAGTTTATTTATGTATTTCTTGCAGAGTGGAATGCTCCAGAGATAGTCTCAGACATTCCATTTAGAAATGAATAATAATTTCCATAGCCCTGCTGGTTATATTCTGTACTATATTCTAGTACAGCCCAGTGTGCAGACAGCCCTCATTGCCTCAAGGATATGCCACAGACTCCTGCTCAACTTGCTGTCCACCAAGATCCCAAGTACTTTTCTGGAAAACTTCTGTCAGCCCTCAGTCTGTACTGATGCATGGAGTTATTTTTTCTCAGGTAGAGGACCTTGCATTCGTTTTCATTTGAGGGGAGGAGAGAGGGAGAGAAAAGGAGGTTACAGTCAGCCAGTTGGCTAGGTTTAGCACAATGGCTGACAAAGTGATAGCAAAGAAAGGAGCAGGAGTTGGGAAGAAGACTGGTAAAGATGAGGATTAGAAGGTGTAGCAAGTGACAGATTGTCACTGATGCCACTTGCATCCTGCTTTCGACTTCAGCCTCTTCATAATGCTTCTCATGGAGTTATGAGCATATTTCAGGTTTGTGGTTTCTTTTTTCAAATGTGTTTGCATAAGCAAACTTCTTAACAGCAATAACAAATGATGTAGTTAAAGTTTGTGTTTGATGGTTACTAATTTTGGAATCAGCACCAGGTAACTTTTGAGTGTCCCAGGATGCATCAGTTTTCATGGTTCTGTTTGCAGTTTCCAGATATGGCTTCATGCGACCTGAATTAAAAGAGCTTGTGAGTGAGGCAGACCACCTGTTTTAAAACACCACTTACTACTGTGATCCTTAAAACTCACCAGCACCTTTGTTTGGAGGCCTGAGATTTAGAGTCTTTCTGACACTCAATGCTTAGAAGGACACCCTTAGTCCCTGGACAAATATTCTTGTTAAGAAATTGCCATGTACGGATGAGCACCGTTTCTTCCTAGTGTAGCTTCTTTTTGAAAAAAATATGGTTGCAGTTGCATGCTGAGAGGATAAGGGGGGAAGATGTTCAGACATGAGCAGTAACTTCTGTGCATGAAATTTCACAGACAGAACTGCTCCTTTGCATTGAGATAATAATGGAAGAGGGATATGGGAGTGATGATCCATGAAAGCATGAAGGGTGAGGAGAATGACCTGATTGGCCAAGCAATAGAGGAAGGGGAAGATTTCCAATAAAATTATCAGACATCAGTTATAAAAGAAGTAAAAAGACATTGTGAGGTAGTAAATATATTTTACTATACAATCACTGCCCAATTCTTTGGTATTAAAAGTATATGTTAGAAAAAAAATGCATGGGTTCAAACAGAAATTGATCAGGTTTATGCAAGAATATCAACTGAAATGTTGAGCACAATGGTGTCAAGGTGGACTTTGACTTAGGATGTCCATAAAACACAAAAATTTGCCAGGGTAATGACCAGACTGTGTCCTGTTTTACGCTGGCTTAATTGTGTATTAAAAGTGTTTAGTGACCTGGATCAGGTAGCTCTTATAAATGGAGTTATGGAGTGTCATGACTAAAATTTTCTGAGTATTTTTCATCTAGATATTTTTTGTAAAATTAAATAGTTTTGAGATTCACAGAAGCTTAGTAATAAAGCAGTAAATATTTTAAAAGAAAGATAGTGTATGAATGGAGTAGTTTCTTAATGAAAATATGCCTGGAAACAGGAATTCCTTTCTACTGAAAGCAGAAAGCTGTTGATATTTCAAATTGGCAGAAAAGAAAAAAAGCAAAAGAAAAATGCAAAACATGGCAGAACTTCTCAGCTTTTGTGTCTTTTTTTTTTTTGTCTTTTTTTTTTTTAATTTCCTATTAAGAAATAACAAAAATACCTACAAAAATGTAATTAGGAACTGCAGTAGGGGCTGTACCCTAATTCAGTCTCAAAATGGCATCTTTGTCAGAAATCGCACAGGGCTAGCAGAAGTTTCCAGGAAGACCTACAAGGAAGCTGGGGTGTGTCAGCAGTACATGCCTGTTTAGAGAAGTTAATTGGCTTGAAAAAGTAATATTCATGGTGAGATTAAAACATCTACATGTAGTCCTTTGGCTCTGTAGCTGAATCTTTCTCTAACTTAGGTGTCCTCAACATATATTCATCATCTTAGTTCCTCTTAAAGCAAAATGAGATTGGAGAAACACATAGAGGCTGGGAGCTGCTCATCTCTCTCAGAAGTAGACATTCTCTATCTGACCACCTTAATATCCTTCAGGAAGTGTTAACTGTCTTGACTAGATTTTCACTGACTACAATGGGATTTCACCACCTACATGTGTGTGTCTTAACCGTAGAGTGAATCCTGCTTTCAGATGCAGCTTTTGGAAACAATTTATTGGCCTTTTCCTGCTCTATAAATTCCTTTGCAACCTTTTTGCTATGATGCCTCTTTTATGCCCCATCCTTTTCTAGTCTCCTATTTCTCCCTTAATTTTTTCTCATCCCCTTAGAAGGCACACTTATTGCAGGAGATCTGTTCTTCTGAGTCCTGTCATAGAAAAAAGCTTGTTACAACTGTAGAACGTATAGTAGCAACAGGGTAATAGGTTGTAATCACAATGTTAAATCTATGAATTTTGTCACAAACCCTTCTTCAGCTATCTTTTATTTAATTGGTCATCTTCTTTAAGGCGTTTAGAACTTCAGATCACATTTTTTTTGCCTGTGTGTCCATCAAGTCTTTGATTAAGCCAGAAACCACTGCATTAATGCAAATAAATTAAATATATGTGAGTAGGCAGCAGGACTTCTTAATGTTACATAGTTATCCTCCACTAAAGTATTAGCTGCAATTTTAGGTCCAAATTCAGCAAAGAATTTAAGAATGTTTCTATGCTAAAGTCATCACTGGGAAAAGCAAAGCATGCAATCTGAAAAGATTTGTTTTTTACTTGCCTGTAAAATAGTCCCCACTGTATGTTACACATGCCTTGGACTTATGGTAGTCTTTTCAAGAAGTAGATTTAAGATTGTAGTATTTTCAAGAACCATGGAAGCCTTGAGCTTGTTAATTTTGTAAAATAATAAAGAAAACTACTTTCTGCCAAGTGTATGTGCTCACTTTTAAGCTGGAAAAATTCTAAACTTTCTATAAGGCGTTTTCTTTATCTTATTTTTTCTCCATTTGAGATTTTTAATTCTCTTTATGGATTCTTCTTTAGTCAAAAGTTTTTACAGTGGGGACTATCACTTAAAGAGGAATAACAACTAATAATAAATAGGAGTCGTGAAAACTAGAAGCTGAAAAGACTTATTACATTGTTTAAACCTTTCCCCTGCTATTTTAGGATTGTTGCTTGCAGTATAATTTCCAGTGCTTTCTTTGGTTCAGTTTTACTTTCTTACTCTACTCTCCTAAGAACACTATCACAATATTCAATGCCTTCTTGTCATTCCCCTGCTTCCAGAACTCAACTACAACAATTTTAACTTATCCTGACTTCTCATATATGTGTATGAGGTATCTCCTTTTGGTACCTTTAACTTCTCTTTTTTTGCAGTTTTGGACGTTCCACAATCCTTGAGGTTTCTGATCTTCTTTCAGTTTGTATTCGCATCCTATGAGTTTAGTTTTTAATATTTTCTCATAAGCTGTTCCTTCCATTTCCATAATTGTTTTTATTGCTTTTTTAAAAAATTCTGAATTCTCCAGTTTGTTAATAGCTCTGTGGGCTTGCTCCTCCTTCTTCCTTAAGCCCATGGGAAAAAATGAAGGCATGCTACTGCTCATAACTCTTTCCTGCAATTTTTATCCTGTATCCATAATCAATATTTTTTTTTCTTCAGCTGACTGAAATGTATGAGTATTTTGCAGTTTCTGTATCCAATTGGACTAGGACTATTATCTATCCTGAGTGAACATAGTCATCACCTAGCTCAGATGATTCTTCTAGCTGGCAGGCCTCTTATTAACTTGACTGTGTCTGACTGGCTTCCAGACCAGACAGTTCGCATTCTGCCAGCTGGAAGCATGGGCAAAATTTGCAACTCAGTGTGCCTTCATGGAAATACTTTGAGGACATGATCAGTAATTTTGAGCAGCTGAGACCAACAACACTGATGAAAAGTACTGCTTAGAATCGTTTGCTAAATATTGGAACTACTGCCTAAATGAAAGCTCCAGTGTGAATATTCTGTAGCTGCCGTCCTTGAGATATCTGCTCCTTTAGGTGCTTTCTCTCCAAAATAATGCTAAGTGTTCCTATAATTGTAGACAGTAAAATGGTTTCTTCATATGTATGGTGCCAAATGGAGAATGCTCAGGGTAAGTGTTTAAATGGAGCCACCAACATTTTGGCTGGGAGTGGGCATTTGATCCCTGTGATTCTTTTCCCCATTTGTAATGGCTTTTGACATTTCAGACCATGTATCTGAGGAAGATGTTAGCTTGAGGGCTAACAGAAAGCAGTTGCTCAATATTCTATGGGATTTCTGCACATACAGTTGCACTCACATACATGTTTTGTTTTTTTCACTCAGTGGTTCATGGGGACTAGACACTAGACAGTTCAATATAAACACTTCATAGTTGCAAGAACAAAGTAGTGCACCCCATTTTAGATGCTAAAGAATATTTATGCCCCACATGCCTGTGAATTACTAGTTTGGGTACAGTGCGAGCTGTATTTTGTCTCATGACTGAGACAAGGTCTGCTTGAAATAAAATAAATTCTTTTCCTCTGAGTCTTACCTGTATTTACAGTTTGTCTGGGTGAAGCCCACTTTTTTAGATATACTTTCCATCATGTCCCTGTGCTGTGCTGGAGCAGTATTTGCAAGATGTTCTGCTGAGCCTCATCAAAGTGATTTTTATAACCTTTTACTGGAGGGTCATATTCAGTGGTACAGGGTGTAGTTGGAGGCCTCTCACTAGTGGTGTTAAATACTGGGCCCACCCAATATTGTTGAACATATTTATCAATGGCTTGGATGAAGGTGCATATTCCTCCTCAGTGAGTTCTCTGATAACACAAATCTGTGAGGAGTGGCTGGTACCCCAGAGGGCTGTGCAGCCCTTCAGAAGAACCTCGATGGGTTGGAGAGATGAGCAGAGAGGAACTGTGAAATTCAACAAAGGCAGGGCAGGGTCCTGCACCTGGGGAGGAACAGCCCCATGCAGAAGCTCAGGCTGGGGGCTGATCTGCTGGGAAGCAGCTCCACAGAGAAGGACCTGGGGCTTCTGCTGGACAACGAGCTCTCCATGAGCCAGCAGAGTGTCCTTGTGCCCAAGGAGGCCAAAGGTATCCTGGGGTGCGTTAGGAAGAGCTTTGCCAGCAGGTCACAGGAGGTGATCCTGTCCTTCCACTCAGCCCTGGTGAGGCACATCTGGAGTGCTGTGTCCACTTCTGGGCTCCTCAGGATGAGAGAGACATGGAGCACCTGGAGCAGGTCCAGTGGAGGGCTACGAAGATGATTAAGGGACTGGAATATCTCTGTTATGAGGAAAGGCTGAGGGAGCTGTGCCTGTTCAGCCTCCAGAAGAGACGACTGAGAGGGGATATGATCAATATCTATCCCTTTCTGAAGGGAGGGTGTCAGAGGATATTTCCAGGCTCTTCTTGGTGGTGCCAGGCAATTGGACAAGAAGCAATGGGCAGAAACTGATGCACAGGAAGTTCCACCTGAACAGGAGGCAGAACTTATGTACTGAGCAGGTGACTGAGCACTGGAACAGATTGTCCAGGAAGGCTGTGGGGTCTCCATCTCTGGGGATACTCAAGAACTGTCTGGATGCAATCCTGTGCAGGGTGCCCTAGGATGGCCCTGCTTGAGCAGATGACCCACTGTGGTCTCTTGCAACCTTACCTATTCTATGATTCTGTGAATACTGATCTGCTGCTTTAACAAAAGTCACTAGGCTGGGAAAATACCAGAAATTATCAGTATATTGGCAAGACTGTTACAGACTGGGAAGGACTATTTTTCAGATACTCATGGATTCGGAGGTAGGGACTGAACTACTGGAATGGCCAGTGTGTGCTAAACACTTTGTTAGAACCGGCTTTGCTGGTTAATCCTTGAGAAGAATTTAGCCAATCAGCCTGTGGTGCCCTTTCCCATCTAGAGATTTCATAGGAGCCAAACATTAATTACCAGAGGGTTTGCTCGACTTCAGATCAAAAAAGTAGTTACCTGATGTACAAATACTCAGCAACTGCTCAGGCTTAGTGGCTGTCCTAATGCCCTGGGCTGGTGTTTCTGGGCATGCTAAATGCCAGTGTTCATTTTCACTGATATTAATAAATACAGCATGAGCCAAGCTGTAATACTCTAATAGCTTCATTATGTGGAAATCTACTTTTTTTCTTTTTTTTTTTTTTTCTTAAAACAATATAAAAAACAAACACATTTTACAATTGAGGTTATAGTTCAGACTAATTTCATATTCCAGGACAATAGTTAAACTGTATGCTTTAACTTTTGCCTATGATGCTGTCTTTGTTCATCAGTCTGATTAACAGTCTACTGCTAGGCTGGGCAAGATACCTTCTAGCTCTTGAAAGCATACACATTTTAATGGACAGCAATTACAGTACTCACACAGCCTGAGATTTCTGTCCAGTAGAAAAGGGGTTAAAACTTAATAGGGGTTGGGCAGGAGGGAGGGAAAAAAATCCTAGGCAGAATGTCTCCACACAGAGAAACCGAGAACAGTTAATTTGTGCTCCAAACTGCTAAGGACAGCAGAAAAAAGCAACTAGTATAAATAATTAAAGCAGAGATTAGATAAATATTTGGGGAGGGGGTACTGTGGTGGTGTAATTGCTGATGTTAAGGAGAGGTGGACTTCTGTGCTTCCCTTTTGTTCTAAGGTTTCCTACAGCCCATTACTCAGTAACCTGCCATATGCCATAATTTTAAACCACTTTTTTTTTTTAAATCTTGCATAAGAAAGAACTCTTGAACATAGGCTGGGATGTGACTTTGTCATGCAATATGGCTTTATGATTCATTCATTTTCCCAGACTTTATTTCTCCAGAGCAGGTCCTGGGTTGGCATCCTGAGCCCTGCAAAAAATCCACAGGGCTGAGTGGAAGGAATATAAATGCTTCACTGGAGCCAGACTTTGGCTGGGGCAGTGGCTGTCAATACACTGAAGTTGAAACACATAGACAGGGAGGTGGGGGAGGTATTCTGTGGTGGTGCAGGTCCCAGGAATACCTTATTTTAGGAGTAAAGAATTAGGATTTTTTCTATGTTCACTAACAGGGTTGTTTCTTGTTTCAGAGATAAACAGCAACAAGCTCAGGAAACCAAGCCTGAGATTTATTTTTTAAAAGGGGAAAAACCCAAACATGTTTTAGTAACAAGGGATGGCTTCATACATAAATATCTATATAAAAAATACTTGAAGAACATAGAAAATTAAACTGGAGACTAATATTCAACAAATTAAATATTCTTCTGTTGAAGAAGGGGGAAGCAAGTGATTTACACCAATATATTAAATGTTCAGTTGATAATTTCTAACAAAGCCCTTAAAAATAAAACTTTCATTAAAATACTCTTCAGAGCTCAGAAATACTTGCGAACACATCAAAGGACACTCTAATAAAAAAGAGCTCTAATAATCCATCAGTTAAACTGCTGTGATTTTTTGTGTCTGTTTTCCTATGTTCGTATTCTTATCTTTCACAATGTGAATGGGTAACCTTATAAAAACATCTGGTATGAATTGTGGGGTTCTGTGCCCCGTCAGTTTCTGTGGTAATCTGGGGGTGTCCTCTGGTACCTGCACGTACCCCGAGCTGAGCTCTCACTCGCACACTGCAGCCAGCCTGTGCGGCGAGCCCAGCCTGGTGCTCTTGGAGACAGGGAGATGCAAGGTACCTTTTTTTTTTTCAGACTGTAAATGATTCCTATTCTTTGCTCCACAGAACATCCGATGTGGTGCCCAATCGGCTGAGAAAGCTGCACAGACGTCAGTGTGTGTGTGTGTGTGTGTGTGTGTGAGTGTGTGTGTGTGTGCCTGCACAGCCAACTGCAGCTGGAACCTCCATTAGAGCAGCCCTATTGATTTCTGGTTCACACTGCAGTAACAGGGCTAGAGTGCAGGGCGGGGGGAGAAGAAAGCGGGGAGGGGAGGGGGGAGGAAATAATCCCAGTGGTTTAAAAACAAGGCTTAACCGAAGGCACATCGGGCTGTATGTGCATATGTATAGCACATACACGCCAGTTTCCAGAGATACGCCACTGAGCTGCTTGCTTAAAAAACCACCACCAAAAATCCCCAGGCACAGCAATTCCCAAATCTCATGAAACAAGTCTGCCCAGGTTTCAGATCCCCCACACACATGGATTGATGTTTGATGCTTTGTCGATGCTGGGTTTGCACACCGGAGCTGGCCGCAAAATACTTCTGTTTTGTTAAAGGACTACAGGAGATGCGCACTTTAAATGGCTCTTTCTCTATGCACACGTTCATCTGCTTGGGGACTGTGGGGGGGTTAGAAATCCAGCTTGAGTGTGTCAAGCACAGGGCATAGAGAGCTCCAGGAAGCTGCTCTGCGCTTACTGGCAGTCATTTTCTCGTGATGCATAATGCACAAGGTGCCAATGCAAGCTGAGGTGTAAAAAACAGGGGTGGGAGGGTGGTGTGGTGTGTGTGAAAATGGTGTGTCTGGTAGTGACTGAGCTTTCCTCTTCATCTGAGGTTTCTTTCTCAGCTAATATCTGGGAATAATTTATAGCTGCATGTTAATATGTTTTCTTGGTATTTCAGCACATCTGTGAAGAAAATCCTTGCAAAGCAAGTGTGTCTTTTCACAATCACTGCATGTCAGTCTGGCAAACTCTAGCTGTGAGCAGTGTACAGCGAAGGGGGGGAAAGCCCCCAGCACCGTTATCTGTTTAGGGAGTGGGGGAAGGGGCGACGGTAATACCTTTAAAAACCCGAAAGGCGGTAAGCCATTATTAGCAAAAGCTATATTGAGCATGCTTGCCAGACAGGCAGTGCAGCGCAGCTCAGCTCTAGTTCCGCCCAGACATGTGCCTTGCCATTTTCATTTTAATCAGTCTGCTCAGGATGGCTGCTGATTCATTTTGCGGGATGGCCCCCTGGGAGCCAAGGTGAAAGCCTGAGGCGAGCTGCTATTGCATCAATGCAGCACTCCACATCAGACACAGGGAGGGGAGGCAAAGCTTCGGCAGCAGATCGAGTTCAAAATACCAGCCTCACTATTAAAAAAACAAACCAGCACTCCCCTTCAAAAAAACCCAAAAAACAAAAAAAACCCTCAACCAAACAAACACAAACCCCTCTGTGGAAGTAATAATATTGAAAATAAAAAACGAAAAAGAAAAAAATAGGAGTATACATCCAACATCCCCCCTCCCAGAATCATTAAATAAAACACAGTTATTGGAGAAAAATCTCTTCTGCTCCTTGCTTCCCCTTGTACCCTGGAAGCTCTGGAGCTACATTTTCTTTTCAGTGCCTTGTTTAAAAAGAAAAAGGATGCTCTCTATTTCTCTATTTACCTGATAACTAGCGGGGGGTGGGATACCTGATTTAGCTGGAGACTTTGATTTGTGGGATTGACAACCTTATTATGCAGTGAGCTTATTATTGATATTATTCTGCTCTCGGTTGCCATGACCACCTTGTGAGAGACATTCAATTTTCTCTCTTCCATCATCATTATCTATGAGGCCATCTGTTGTGGAAAATGAATTCAGCCTCATTTGCATGACTGATAAGCAAATTTTTTTTTATCTATTTAACAGAAGGTCATATGCCGGGGATTTGGAGCTGGTGAAAAAAAAAAAAAAGTGGAGGAAAAAAAAAAGGCATCTCGAGAGGATGAGTGGGAGTGCGTGCATTAGAGGATGTATGTGGAAGTAAAACAGATCCCTCAGGCCTGCTAGCCTATCCTACTGCATTTGTCATTCCTGCCAGGGCGACATTTTTTCCCCCTAAGCTTCTGCACACTAAAGAGAGTGAGAGCTTTTTCCCTGCAGTCTTCTTGAAGCCCCCCTGGTTTTTTTTACTCAGTGTTGGTGGGTGTATTTTAATATATATATATATATTTTTTTTTAATTCCCTGGAACATGGGGTATCTTTTCAGTGTTCAATGAAGAAAAAAGCAGCCTTTTCTGGGTCTCTGTGGTATGCTTCTTACTCCTCATCCTTTCAAAGTTGTAGTAAGCCAGGGCGTTTCTTAACCATGCTGAAATGTCTTGCTTATGTTTAACTTGTAAATGGTTAACAGTGCAGGTGTGGGCTGTGTTTTGTGCAGGGAGGGGGTTGATTCTTGCAGCTAACTGGGAAAATTATTGTGATTTTTGTAGTCATTCTGTAGCTTGTACTTAAATGTCCATTGTTTGCTCTTTTCAAGTTCTTTTGGCAATACTGCTGTGCAGCTGAAATTGTATTGGGCTGTAGAGTAGCTGATTAAAAAATCCTAAAGAATGTGTTTACTATATGACCGCATAATGGTGCATGCATTAAGCATGTTGTTGTTTATATAAACTTGCTGCATGTGGACAGTACTTGTTTGATGTGGAGAACCCGAGACAGAAACTTCACAGATTGGAATGCTCAATGACAGCCGAATGCAATTGAATAAAAGATCATAAGATACTATATTTTGCACTAAAATGACTTTTGAAAACAATGGATTTGTACTTTTAAGGGGAACACTTGTATAAGAGTAGCATTTTTGAAACAACACTATCTTAAATGTTTTGTATCTGTAATACATTTTCTTTAAAGAGAAGAAGCTTTGTAAATAAGGAGTGGATAATTCAGTTAACTCTCTGAAAGCATCAGTATATATTTCAATTTTAAAATAGTTCTGATAAGTAGTACATGTACATTTAGTGCAGATATGTTAATCCTATTAATTTAGTGCTAAAATGTAGCCAAAGAGTATAAAAGAAAACAACTTATATCAGTAAAAAAGAAACTACTTAGTGTCTCATGGAAGAGGTGTTACACGGGTTTGTTTCTTTTAATTGTCACTAACAAAGATTAAATTCAATGGAACAGAAGCATGCCATTTTCTTCTGAGTTCTGAACAACGTGCACAGCCTCATCTAGGCAGAGGAGGGTTTTTTAAACCTTTATTTGTTTTCTGAAGAAGTAATGTGTGGATAAAAGTAGGCTTTTTACATGATAAATGCTTTGCCTGTTTGATAATACTCCTTTAAAGGTAGAAAAGGGGAAATGCAGTACTCTCTGTCTTGCAAATAAATACTTTTGGATTTTATTTGTAATCTATGGGGAATATATTTTTTTTGTATTTCATGCTTGCAATGGAGAAATGGTCATGGGTGCTGGATTTCAAGTGGTGAGAAGTTTCACTTTTATTGAGGTCAGCTAGAGACTAGATCTCTGACTTGTCTACATTAAGTAACTTACCCTAAATTACTTGATTAAAATTCCTAATTTTTATGGGTTTATTTTTGTTCATTTAAGAAGACACTCTGCAACAGATCTAGCATTCATTTGTTGTGATAATCTATTGCTGATAGTTGTTTAAAGGGTACTCTTTTCTCCTATCCCTCTGATTTTAGAAAGAATATCTTTCTTGAACATTTTTAAAAGGGAGTAAGATTTAATGCTTTTTTGGCATCCGCCATATTTATCATGCCTATTGGAATCTGTGGTGGAAGTTAGCTCACAGAACTAGTTTCACACTCCGAGCTCAGCCCAGTGCAGCTCTGGCAGCTGCAGGGAGTGGAGGGTGTCTGAAACGGTGCTAGTTTCCTCAATGGACTTCAGCTGGAAGTAATGGGATACTGTGCATTAGCAGGCTGTCTTGTAGCACGCAAAGGTTGAGGTCTCCGTCTTATCCCCACCTCCCCCCTCCACTTGAATTGTCAGCATCTTCCAAAGGCTGGTGAATAAAACCTGCTAAACTTCGGGAAAAGCCTAACAGATAACACAGTCGATTCCCTTCCCCTGCCCCCCAAAAGTTAATTACCGAGCTTGGTTGGATTCCTCCCCGCCACCCTGACATTTGACTGCTGCTAATTCACTGATTAATCTCATTAATGTGATTATAGCAGGATTTGGAGTTGGCTGCCATTGTTCTGCAGACAGCGCTATTCAGCCCCAGCCCTCGCCACCCCCCTCGGCGCGTCGGCGCGGTTCCTTCAGCACCGGGAGCTGTCCGCACCGGGAGCTGTCCGGCTCACCGGGAGCTGTCCGGCTCACCGGGAGCTGTCCGGCTCACCGGGAGCTGTCCGGCTCCCCGGGAGCTGTCCGGCCCCGTGCCCAGCGACTGTTCCCCGAGGTAAAGGCAGGAGAGGCTTCATGCCTTCTAATTAGGTGGCGGGAAGGTGGCTGGGGTAAAGCGCCAGTCTCTTAATTTGAATGCATTTAAATTCTTCCTCTCTTCCAAGAGCTGTCTTCGTCTGCATTCTTGTTTTCTGGGATCAATCCATGGGGCAGTGGAGTTTAACAGCACTTCCTTTCAGCAGTGCAATTTACCTCTCAGAAGGTGAGGGACATTACAGGTGTTGTCATACTTAGCCAGACTTTTTCGTCCTAGTAAAAAGTGCTTTGTTGAGCTAAATGCTTTCATTTATCTGTTTGGGGATAACCCTTATTTTGTTTGTTTGGTTTTTTGTTTTGTTTTGTTTTTTAATGCAAAACCCCCCAGCATACTCCAGCTCATCACCTCAAAAATTATGTTTGCCCTCACCCACACGATTATGCCCAGGGTCTTTCCTGCATCTGCACTGCAAATGCCCATTTTCCAGAGTTTGACAATAGGAAGCATTTTATTGATTTAAAATTGATCTGGAAGATCTTTTTAAGGTCTTGTTATACATATAAATGGCTTTTGCAGTCTTCAGTTGCAGCACTATTTTATATTCAAGTTCACAGGTTAGACAGTTTTAAATCAGACTAGGAATAACTTCTTTAAAGTCAGTCACTTTACGTAGCACTCGGGCTCAGCCCTATTTGTTATTTTTACTTTTATTATTTAGAAGATACATGGTTATCATTTAATAACAGCCAATTGCACATGCGCAGTAACTTTTTTTTTTTCACCATCTTCTCCTTCATTTGTGTTCTTTATGAGCATGACCCTGCACTGGAAAAACTGAAGCCACACATTAAACTCTAGTGTGTGAAGGATTTGCCAAGACAAGCAGCAAACTCCCGCAAACCACTAAATTCAAAATACTTTTAAGAGAAAGTGTCCTGCTGAAAAAAAAAGGTTAAAGAACACACTGGATTTTAAAGGATTTAAGTGTAGTAAATATCAGTGAAACATCTGCAGCCATTGCAATCTATGGATAAATAACAATTTACGTTCCAAACTGAGAAAGTGCACTTAACCCAAAAAAGTCTGTTGCTATTTTCTACTGTGACTTTCACATAGTTTCTCAATCACTGATATTATATTCTTAATAGGGTTTCTTATTTTTTAAATTTTCTTTTCTTCTCATTTCTTTTTCACCCAGAATCAAAAGCCCAGTGAGTGAAGTATTGTCTCCTTAACTGCTTTAGAGAACTATACGTTTAAAGGATGTATAAAATAGGATTGCATAGGAACAGGTTTTAACAGTGACAGCCACAATATGCAAGCCAATTAAGGCTGCTCGTTAGCGGGTATATTCTTGTAATACTCCTGTCAAGCTGAAATTGTACTCCCTTATTGACAGTAGTGGGTTCGTCTGATGCTTGAATTCTGCTTTCCGTGTTTGTCTAATGTTTCAAGACTCACTAGAAACTGCTACTAGCCAGAAAGTAAAAGAAATGAAAGCTTTTCAAGCATACTTTACCTGAAGTTTGCTAACCTGGCCAACTTAACCTGCAGGAAAAATACTGTGCTCTCATTAACGCTGCTTAAACATGACCTGCATCTCCTTTTCCCCATGGATAATGCACACTGACGAGACACAGGCTGGGGGAGGGAGAATCCAACCCACAGCATTAAACCCATACCCTAATATCTCGCGGAGGATAATTAGGCCAATGAATTACCAGTCTCCCAAATTTCTTTCCAGACTGTTTTTTTTTTTGTAAATGCTTCTAATTTACGCAGTGGCCTCCCTCACTCCCCTTAACACTCACCAAGATTTATATACATCTTGTCCTGATTATAGAAAATACTGTTTTTGTCTTCAGTGGGAGAAGCACTGGGCCTTTTCTTTGTGTCACGCCAAAGGCTGGATAAGATGATGAGGGTTTTTTTCCCAGATAAATCACCTTCCGGAAGTTTGACAACACCTGCCGCGATACATGTACCACATAGTTGCCTTCACCATCCTACTAAGGCTAGCTAGGATCTAACATAAGGAAGCTAGCTCTAGCAGAGGGAGAAGACAAGCCTTGATTTTTCAAACGCAAATACCATTATTCAAAGTTTCTGCATGTAAACCTGACGTTAGAAAACGCTGGGATTCATCTGTAGTCCTGCTGAAACCCTATACACTTACAGGGGGGCCCTTTCATCGCCACGTGTGCATGTGTGCTTCTCAGGCTACGTTGATTTGTGTGGAAAAAGCCCGAACTGACATGCCCTCGCTACGACACAAACATGGTAGCTCTCCCTCCCCGCTACGAGGAGGCTTTTCTCCCCGCAGACCGGCTCCCCCCTCCCGCCCCCGCCCTGCGCGGGGCCCCCCCCGCTCCCC
>VZTG01002653.1:999841-1177444 GCA_013397845.1 Melanocharis versteri | reverse complement strand
GGGGGCTGCAGCAGCACAATGGCAACGAGGAGGGCAACGAGGCCGGCAGGCGCGCGTGTGTGCAGGGAGCGCGTGTAGGCTGAATGCGTGCGCTAGCCAGGGTCCTTCCCGTGCGGAACAGCCTGCCTGCGGGGATGGACGCGCAGGGCGGGCGGGACCCGGCGGGAGGCGCGGCGGTGCCCGGGGCAGGGGCCGGGACACGACAGGGCTGAGCCCGCGGGGGCGTGCGGAGTCGTGCCAAGGCAGGGGGGAGCCGCCGCCTCCGCGTAGAGATCACAGCCTGTCACGCTGCTACCGAAATGACATTTCGGGGACGGGTTTAAACGAAGCGACTCCCCGCTGTCAAGCCGCTCCCGTCGCAGGGACATCCGGCAGCCCGGGGGCGAGCCCTTTAGGGACGCTGCCCATGGGCGGGCGAGCGGCGGAGAAAAGCCTCTGCACAGCCGTGGCAGGCGGTGAGGTGCCTCTTCCCAGTCATTGTCTTTGTGACACGTTTAGTAAAGCGGTCCCTGGCTAAGCGCAGGCAGCGACAGCCATAGAATTCACGTCAAATTGCTGGGGAAACGCTGTTAAGGGTTTGTACATGCAAAGCTGGCCCTTTATGCGTACGAGCCCTGGTTTCTGGTTGGGGTCTTGATCCCATAAAGTTGAGCCGCGCAAGTTGCTAATGGTGTAAGGCTGCAAATCTTTTCTTCTGCAAATAGTTAATTTCTTTTGTTTCAAAGGGGAGAAGATGGTGTGAGCAGGTAATACAAGCAAAGCTTCAGCAAAAATAACTCTAGAAACCCTGGTGAAGTACCCCAGCAGAAAAACGATGGTTTTCGAACATTATTTTCTCTGAAAGATACATTTAGAAGCCTAATTNGCGCCGGGCACTGCACCGCGCCGCGGGGCCGGGGCATGGATGCGCGCCGCGCTGCTTAAAGGATGCGGGCTCAGGCGGGGTAAGTCAGCAATCTGCTACGGATGCTGTTCTGCTGCAGTAATGTGGTCTCTAGGGGAACTAGGGCTTGATGCATGCTACGCTGCCTAGGCTTCCTCCAGCCCGTCGCCTCTCTGCTGCTCTTAAATGGAGGTTACAGCTGATCCATCAGCCACAGAGCTGCACGCATGCCCACCTTCTCAGCCTTCAGTGGTGGAAACTTATTAATTTCTGCCTTCGACTTCAGGCCCGTTGGTTTCCTGTCTGAAAGCATTATTACTTTTGTCCATGTGGCAAAATAATTAGCATACAGATGAGAAGGGATCCTGCCTCTGAGCCTCAGTCGCAGGAGAAGATGTGCAGTGGAAAGTTGATTGGATGAATGGAGAACAAATGGTGGGCGTTCAAAAGCATTAGGAGAGTTTTGTTGTCGTGGAGCAGGTTTGTCAGTTTTCTGGGTGAATCTCGTAAGATGGAAGGCAGGGTGGCTGGTGCCGAGACGACTGCTTGACAGACTGTGGCCTACTTGAAGGTGCACGTTTGGACTGCATGCATAGATAATTCCTTTGGACTACTTTGTTTTGCAATTCTGCGGCGTTCCCTTTCCTGTTCCCTCAAGGTAAATATGTCCTTTTATCACCGTTGTTGTTTGCAGGGCACTTTGCTGTTGTTGACAAAGTGATGGAAAGTTCAACTCTTTGGGCAGTTAACAAAGGAATAGCCTGTACTTCTCCCACCCGAGCTCCACAACACGTACTCCTGTGCATGGAGCTGGAGGAGGCTGAGCAGCTCGGAGCCCGATCCTGCTCTCCCTGAAGTCGACGGGGAGTTTGACATTGCTTCCAGTGAGAACAGGATCGAGCTCTCAGTGATTGTTGTTTCAATAACGACTGCTGGAAATGTCAAAAATCTGCCTCCTATTTTCTAGAACAATGTGGGCAGACTTGTAAGATTAGCAACTACTGTTTCAATGAAAGCCCTGCTCTGATTAGTTTTGATTGGTGTGGTATGAATTTTCTTGGTAGAAAGGAAAAAAAAATGCTTATTTAACACAAACTCGCCAGTAATGCTACAGCCTAAGTTGCAGATTGACAAATTGCTAGTGATTCTCTCAGCTCTGTATATCTCCGTTACATATCTGTCCTTATAAAGGCTTCTTTTTTGAGAGAAGGAAACAAAAGAAAAAAATAAACAAGCTGTCTGTGAATTAGATATTTTTTTTTGTCAGATAATAATACTGAGTCAGACTGGAATCCCACTTCTCGAACAGAGCATCCATTGATAGGCATTTCTTATATAATTCTGATGTTGTGTATAAAATATGAGGTACTTGAACATTTAGTTGCATTTGCTTTTTTTCGTGTAGTCATTTAGGAATATTTTTATTCAATTCTAATGATTCCTAATCTCCTTAAATATGGTGATTTTCATTTTAACTGACCTAATTTTGGAACTGCATTTAAGGTTGGGTTTAAGTAGAAATTATTATCTAGTAATTGTCTTTACATAGTTCTTGTGACTACTGTAGAGCAGTTTAATAGATTATTTGCTTTAATTTGTGTGGTGTGGGGTTTTTGTTACCTTTAATTATATTGTTGGGGAGAACAACAGCTACAGTTCCAAATTATGTTTAGTTTTTACCTTTTCCTTTTTTTTTTAATTGCAATTTCAGTTCCATGTGATAGTTTATTTTCAAAAATTGCCAAACGAATAAAAGTCTTTGTCATGTCACTCTGCAAACAAAAAAACCCCCCAAATATTGGAAGAAAATATTAACCCTTGCTAGGCAGTTAGCAGGTACCCTATATGATTTATTAAGGTTGATCAAGTTTGGAATGATAAGGTTAAACTTCGTTGCTGTAGTGTAGTCTGATGACTATATATATTTATATATGTTTGCAATATGACACATTTAAAAACAATTAAGATGGCAACATAACACTTTGAACATTAGAAATACAGAGTGATGCAAGACTATGTAAAAACCCAGGATCTTTCTAAGTAACTATATTTTTCTAAAAACTACATTGATTTATCAAGTGAAACAAAGAGAAGAGTAAATGATTAAAATGAGTAAGTGTAGAATTAGGTATATTTTAAACTGATCTTAATAGTAGATTCAATTTTATATGTATTTTACAGCTTGAACTTTCTGAAGAGTGAATGTTCTTCCTCCCACTTTCCACCCCCCTCCCCCCCCCCTTTTCCCCCACAAGGTGGAGNCCCCCCCCCCCATTTTCACCAACAAGGGTAATAGTTAAATGCTAAACATTTGCAGCGGTTTCTTTGTTTTAGATTCAAATACCCAGTTATATGCCCATATTTTCAAAAAGGGCATCAGTTTTATTATAGTAGTTCTTGGTTCATAGTATGACTTTGTTGTTTTACTCTACAGTCTTGGATGTTACATATTATAAAATTGAGCAACTGTGTGTTTGGAGACAAAGACAATTAAGAAAGAAGAGGAGCTACTTCAGTATAATCAGAGATATATGATTTCTCCAGATTTGTTAAGGACTATTTTTGAGCATTTCTGTTTTTCCTGTTCTCTTATATTTTGTTTAATTCTTGTGTTGAGGAGATGAGTAAGATATGCAAAGGAATATTTTGATTATATACACATACATGCTACACATATGCAGCAGACTATTAGCAAGGCATAGAAACTTTGCTGTATGAATGGTGGAAAAGGAACTGTTTTGAAAACTGTTCTGTGCTGGTCAGGCTTTTATATGGACTCTAAAAGAATGAAAATATAATTTCCATCTATTAGCATTTCCATGGGAAATGAGCATGGGTATTTCTTTCTAAGTGCATTGCACAAGCACATTTATAAAACAAAGTTGTCTGTGTTAGGATAATTTCTTGATCAACTTTGAGAACACTCATTGTTTTGTTGAGAGAGTCAGTGGTGTAAAAGTACTTCGATATTAAATAGGTATACAACATTGAATATCCTCATGGAGATACTGAGTTTAATATCACTTTGTCTGAGCTTCATAAATGTTTGCATCATGTTGATCAACTTTCAGTAAAGATGTGAAGTTCCTGATAGTATAGTGCCAGGAAACTTTATGGCTGTGGATTACTTACTGACCTTTTCTTTCTCATAATAAGAGTGATGAGAAATGCTAATGAGATTATCAGTGGTGTTTTAAACAGAAGTGCAGCCAGATTTCTATGGAGTAAAAATGGGTGTAAACCAAATAGCATCATCTTCTCCACATACCCTAGATTAAAAAGTCACAAGGAGAACAAATCAAAGCTTTTGTAGCTTGATGACAAAGATTATCTCTTTAGAATCCTTCACAGTATTTTACTTTGATTAGAATCACTCTGCCTATTTTAGCCATAGAGGAAAAAGCAGCAAATGAAACTGAAATGAAGGAGAAACGTCTTGTGTGGGGAGGGGGAGTAGAATGTGGAGACAGACAATACAAAAATCACAATAGGATTTTTGATCCCTTAAAAGGGATCATACTTCTAGTCATGAAAACAGTAAACATTATTATTAGATCAGATTTAAAATCTGATCTCGGATTAGATTTTCAGTGTGTATATACTAGTTCAGCATGTTTGCACTGAAGCTGCAGGTGTGGAACACAGTCACCAAGTAAGGAAACTGACCAATTTGGTTGTGGAAATAACCAGGGCTGCAGGGTGCCCCTGAGAGAACCCTCAAATCAGGTCAGTATAAAACTGTCTGGTAGGTTGTAAACAAAAAGAAATCAATGTTGTGTCTGCCAGTAGACCCTTTGGTTTGCTGGAACTCCTACCTGCCCAATGCATCTGGGCAGTTGGTTTCAGTAACCAGTTTCCTTCAAAATAAATTTTATGTTTCTTGAAGATCTATCGTAACCAAATTGATTATAGTTCTGCACCCGGCAAATGCATAAACATCTGTAAGGTCACAGATTCCCAGCTGAACCAGCACTGGGATCTATTACTTTGTGAAGTATTAAAGGTCTGCATTTCTCATACCTTACATCTTCATGGCATTTTTTATCAGGAAGTTGATTAAAAAGGGCATAGTATACAGCACATATATGTTTACTTGGTATGGCTTCAGCTGGTTCAATCTGAACCTGGCAAGTGCTCTCCCTTGCTTGATGCAGTAGTGAAGAGAATTAGGGCAAATCAGCAATTAAAAAAATATTTTCATGAGGGGTTTTAAAAAGGTTGCTGTTTTGTTCCTACTTTGCATGATCCTACTTCTGACCCCAAAGAAAACTCACTCCAGTGAGTTTTGGAACAGGCTTGTAATATCATTTTATAGAATGACAGGCCAAACATATTTCTCATGCGGCTCCAGTAAAATCTAAAGAAAACATCTCCTCACTCTCTCATGGTTTTGTTATTAATAAGATTGTTTACAGGCAGAATGTAATGGAGAGTATAGTTACCATTCAAAAAAGACTGAATGGCTAATTTTTTCTGGGCTCTCTGGTGATGTCGTCTTCCTCACGTCCCGTCCCCCCCAATAGAAATAGTGATACTATTGCAGATGTAATACTGCAATATTAGTATTTCATATCAACAGCTTGCTTTATTTTTCCAAGGGAAATCCCCTTTTTTCTTCCTGTCTCTAGCCAATACTGGAGGATATTACCAAGGGAATAAAATTTTATGCCTAATTTTAGTGTTCCTCTGCCTAATGTACTGTGAATAAGTACCATGTTACAGCATTTAACCTAGTCCATCTTTGTCACTTTCTGAGCAGTTCCTCAGTTCAAATAAAATAGTCAAAATGCAGAAAGAGAAGATCTCCAAAGATCTCCAAGGTTTTTTTGAGGATAAGCTGTAGGGAGTAGATGTTCTGGCACTCCTTCAGAGCTGCAGCAGGGTATTCTCTCACATAAGGAATACTATTGAAAGGGGTTTCCCAGGCCTCTTGTGATACTGTAAATCAGTGGCTCATCCTTTTATTTCATATCTCCTATGCCAGGATTGTTGAGTCCAATGTATTAGTTTTCAGCACTGCTGGTTTGTTTTAGTAACATTTTCGGAGATACTAGCAATTCTTCTGTTGTTTGAAGAGGAAAAGGCCATGTTTAAATATGAAACTATGTTTATAACAACTTTGCATACATCGTGGCTGTCATGTCCTATGCATAAGTACTCAAGATTTTTTGGGGGGGTATGTGCAAATTTAGAAAGAAGTAATACTGTTATGTCATAGAAAATGATAAGGTTGACTATGGGGATTTTTATTTTCTTTGTATCTTTATAATGCTCTTGGTATGTCTAACACAAATTGTTATGAATTTGGAATTATATTTCTGCAGTGTCTTGGTTATGCAGCATAGTTTGAATAAAAAATCCAGAAAAACAGATTCCTTGGGCTGGGAGTAGACAGTAGTAATGCTTGTGTTTCTTCAGCACATGCAAGCACAAAGTCCATTCCGGGTCTTGCTAGGAAACACCCAGAGTTTACACAGGTCGAGTTAAAATATCCTCACGCATAGAAAAAGATGTCTGTTCCAGCAGTGGTAAGATGCCTGCACAATTGATATGTTACGTATTTACGAAGAGAAACAGATTTACTGTTCTTCAAGAATTTCACAATCCTCTGATCCTTTGGCTGTGATCAACCTGCACCCAATCTCAGATTCCAGTTTTCACCAAACTCCAGATCTCATCACTTCCAGTGATGAATAAATGTTTTTCTCAACCTTCTAAAATACTCTGCATATTTGGATCTACTTGAGCTTTAGGGCTTTACTGCGTGTGGAGTTACTGGACCTCCATATTCCAGGAAAATAGCATACTTCAGTCCTCAGAGATAGGTGGTGCAGGCCAGGCTGCAGTATTCTCACAAGAACTAAGGTGGTGTTTGGACATCGCACTGGTTAAATGGAGAGGTTTTGATGAGAAGGATGAGTAACAATGTCACAGCAGGGAAAAAGAATCAAACATTCAATTATAAGGAAACTGGTAGTGGAAAAACTGAGGTTCTGTTAGCCAACATACAGAATTTGGATGCTAAGAAAAATTAGAATTCCATGACCATTGGACATATGACCTCAAAAAAGAGAAGGAAAATAACCTGAAAAGTTATGGATATGGACAACAAGCTTGTTAAGAAGGATTACGTGGAGTCAGGAGATGTATGTGAATGGAAGTCAGGAGTACTTCAAGCAAAAAAGCTCAGGTAAGTTCTTTTATATATGCTACTTCTGCTAGTTTGTTCTGTTTGTTTTTTTCCCAGACTCAGCTCTAGGAACATGTTCTTTCTCTTCAGTTCTTTCATCGCTCTCTTAGAGTAGTGTCTGATTACAAGGGGACAGGAAACAAAGAAAATGCCTTTCAAATAGCCAGTTTATTTTAGCACTTCTATATGCACTGTCAATTTTAAGTAAAAAAAACCCAAAAGATAAAATACACTACAGCCAATGTTCATAAATATGTGCTAAATATAGATAAGTATATGTGGGCATGTAGAATTTCTGTGACTAAATATCAGTTCTTTGCATGCAGGGGCAAAAACAATGGCAATGAAACTGACACCTTAGTATGCCATTAAACCAGATGGGAAACAAGACTGTGAGAAATAGTCTTGTAATTGTTTGCTAAAACGGTGTTTTCTGTGAATAAAATGTATACGTGTAGTAGAACCTTCATACACGCAGTCCCTTGCTTTCTGAGAGTAAACCAAATTCAAAACATCTTTTTTTTTATTCAGGGAAACCGAGCCATTTTGATGTTGGTTCAGAGAAGCTGCTCACTGAATTAAACAATAGCAGCTATCCATTTCCATTCATGGATTTTCAGGTTGATCTTTGCATGAACATCCCCTTTTATCTTCAGGACTGTCAGCATTTTTCAGCAAGTATTCTTTAAATGCTGAGAGTGAGGAAGACCTCTTTTACTTCTCCTTTTACAGTGTGCTACTGCCTCACCTTTATCAGCTCTGGAGAAGTGTTCATAGTGGAAAGGCTGGTAACGTGTTTGGGTGAACTCCAGCTGCTCTGAAGAACATTCTCAAAGCTCTCTGCACTTTCAGAACAGATTGCTGTCTGTTCAGTCACTTACTGCCATGTTTCTACAATTGGTATCTGTGGTAGTCCACACTCTGTATGCAAGCTCTTCAAAAGGTGCTAAATTTAAAGTAGCCGTCATTGACAGACTTTCTGAACTGCCCACTATGAGGCTGATCCATTTCATATCTTAAGAGAAAAAAAAATGTGGGAAAAGGAGAGATTTTTATCTGTGACCTGTCCAATCTAACAATGCCTTTTTTGTTTTGTTGTTGCTTATCAGCGACCTTGCCTGAGAAGAAGCAGATGATGATCAGAAGAAAGAAAAGAAAGAGAAGGGTAGATATTTTCCGTAGGTCTGTTTGGTCTTTGTGACACAACATGCTGGAGAAAAGGCACACTTGAATAGTTTACCTTGAAGACTGAGCATCCTGATTTAGCAAATGCAGGCGCTGCAAAGCAGTATGGGATAAAACACCCAGTCATTTCACTGCAGCAGTCACTGTGTTTCATAGGCAGCTCTGCAGAGCAGGTCTCATCCCATATACCTTCTTTCTTTACCTGCTACCTGCCCAAGAGCCAGCACAGATTGCCACAGTGTTAATTCCAGCCAACTCCAGTGGAAAATAAGGGCATATGACAAGACTGCACATATGTTAATGACTCATGCACCCTGCACTTTTTATTTGTACTTTTATATGTTGTTTGATATAGTTAATAAATTTTAATTTTGCAAAAACTGTGATGGATTTGTTCTGTTTGAAAAACTGATATGGAACATCCTTTTCCTATGCCCATGCTTCTTGCCAGATTCAGTAAAATGTGGTTAACTTGAAATTCAGGTTTTTTTAGCAGTCATAAGTACAGCTTACTCAAAGAGCAGGACAATCAGATTCAAAGCAGTACTGCCAATAACACATATCAGAGTATGCTTCTGGGGCTTCCAGGAATTGTATTCAGATTGACTCCTATAATTGGTCTTCTGGATTCAGAATCATAAGTATTTCTACTCTTAGTGAAAGCATCTTCAGTTTTGGTTTTAGAGGTGTTTTTATTTTACCAAATATAATCAGAAGCTACTGAGCAATACATGTATCTTTGTTTCCAGATGCCGGGTGAATCACTTCAGGAACTAGGAAAAAAAAGATAGAACAGCTTTTAGAGAATTACAGTTAATGAAGTAGCTATCTTTATAAATATTTTGGTCTAGAAAACTGTCTTTGCATTGCAGTATTGCAAAAGGATTCCTAAAAATATGAGCTCTGCATAGATTTCATAATTTAGTAGAAGTTAGTGAGCCACTTCTTGCAACTACTCAAAAGTTTCACTTGTGTTTATGTACTTGGAAGTTAAGAGAAGTGTGAATGGTAACTAATTTGCTTGCTTTTGTATACTTTAGAAGAGTCACAATTACATCTTTATAGTAATATCTGTATAGATATATATATATATATCTACACCTTTTTATAATATGTAAGGTTGGTCAACACCAAGTTGCTAACCACTGCTAAACAGTCAGGGTTTGCAGGTTCCCAGAGCCATCATGCCACTAATTTCTTAGTGTATAAATGCTTTTGATTTTGCGGCATATCCATTGAAAGGTTGATACAAACTTGGCACAGAATTTAGAACTGGAATGGTAATAATGTCCTGTATCTAAAAGCTTTGCTTCTGCTGTTGATGATGCTAGATTTGCACCATGGTTGTACCAGGGGCTAAATGTCATGAGTCTTGGTATGTTTAGATCAGTCGTGGAGTGCTTCTACTTCATAGCAAGTTTTATTTTCTACCTCCATCTTCCTCTTTTCCTCAGTTTTATATGTTTCTTTAAAAATCTGATAAAACTGAAACTCTCAACATGCAGGGAAAACAGGTACTAAGATATGAAAAGACATAAGCATTCCACTGATTTGTTCCATATGTTTGTAATGGTACTATAGACTTGAGTATGAAAACATGGAAACATTAATATGGGGAAATGAAGGAAGAACAAGGGGCTTTCACAAAAAACAAACAAACAAACAAACGAAACAAAACCAAGACACAAAGAAATCAGGAATTGGGGGAAACTGAGTTTAAACTCCTTAAAATTCCTTAAGTAGAGTTCTGGAGTCCCACAGTGCCAAGCATTTCCTTCCAGATTGTCTCCAAATTGCATAAACTCCTCCTGTCTAATGGAGTCTTTTATTTGTATGGAGCCTCATGACTCCCTGTATGGAGTTCAAGGAACATCTGGGGGACACTCTCAGGTTTATGATTTAGTCTTGGGTAGTCCTGTGAGGATTAGGGATTTGGACTCCATCCTTGTGAGTTCCTTCCAACTTGAGATAATCTATGGCTTTATGATTCAGATAACTTGAGTTCTAGACAACCTGTATTCCCAAGAGCTGTTGAGTGGCACAGCTGCTTACTGGGAAATATTTCTGCTCTAAACTGAAGTTTAAAAGTATTTGCTGTAGGAGAAATGAGGCTTTTTCTTACTCCTCTGTAGTAGTTTGATGTGAGGATGCAAGATAGTCAGGAGATTCCACCTGTTGCTCATTTTTACTAGCCAATGAATGAATAGGAAACAAAAATTTAGGGCTAGAAACTGAGAAAGCAAAATCAATAGCTTTCTTGAGAGTTTTTTTGTTAATATACACACTCTGAATTTTCATATATGAGAATTACAAATTTCAGATCACAGTTTAATGTTTTTAAAGAAGAAATTTTGACCTCACTGTTAATTGTAACCCTTAAATGTCCAAAAAGTATTTCAGCGTTCAGTCGTACACTTAACTGTTATTTTTCTGCTGAAACATCAGAATATTAGAGCCATGGTAACAGGAAAAAGAATTTGCCAGATATCTATTAGTACAAAGAGACAATACGTTTGCAGGGCTACATTTACACAGCCAGTGGCCTAATCCTCTTCCACTGAAGTAATTGAGAATTTCTTGAAGAGAAGAAAGCATTCTGTGTTAATTTCTAGGTTTTTCAGCTGTTAACTTACTTTTCCGGTATGGCTTTCAAAGCAATTCCATTTAAGACAGAATTATTAACCCATGCTTTAGAAATTGAATTCTTGATTGCTTTATTGTTTTGCCCAAAGTTCTGATTACTAAATTTGAGTTTGGCATTCATTGCTTTAAATCGTCCCTTGATCAACCAGTACCTTGGTTGTGGTAAGCTTAAAAACAACGTTCCCCAAGAGGTATCACACCCATGACATAAGCCAAGAAATATTTTTCTGTCCTCTCTGGAGGCATGTTGCTGCCGCTGTTTACAGGTAGCCTGAAACACTAATGATCAAAACAGTATCAAATTGAAAGGCATAGGATATCAGTATTAATCAACCTTTCTCTTTACTAAGAAATGTGTAATTGATACATTCATAATCATTTGTGATAAGATCCTGACTATAAAATAGTCTTTTAAATACAACCAGCCTCTTTTCCTTCATCTTCCTTGAAACGGTTTTGTTTACCTTGAACTATGCACAGAGATTTTACTCACAGAATTAAAAAAAAAGCTGAATGCAAATGGAAAACATACAATTCGCTGTAAGTGCATAAACTTTTATATTCATCATACAAGACAGTAGATAAGTTGGAATGCATTGCTGCAAATTTTGAGAACCAGCTACATTATATATTAATAATGCTGGAAACATTGGGTGCAATCTCGTGCCTTAGAAAATGAGATGTCTCTTTATTGAGCGGACATAGTAGAATAAAATCCTCATTCTTGTATGACATCCTGGCCTGGGTATTCATCTTTCATAGGTCTGTCAGTCTGCTGCTCATAACTTAAATATTTACAGAATTAGGGCCTAAGCGTGTGAAGTTTTGAGACAAAATAAAATGCATATTCACTAAAATCAGTTTTGAGTTCTTGTTGTGAAAAACTGTAAGTTGGACAGTAATGGAAAAAAAACCCACAATGATTCTCCTTTCAAATGAAATAGTTTGATTTTCTATTAGAAATGGGTCTCTCAGTACTTCCTTAATTTTGGTTACAAAATAAACTACGATTAAGTTCAAAATTCTTTTTTTAAATCAGAGGATCCAGTTTGACTCATATGACTTTACTACTGTTTGGTTTGCTGAAGATCTCATTTTAAATTAGTGAGAATTAATACATTAGCCTCATATGACAAAAAATTTCTGGAGCTGAAATTTGAGGAATTTATATATTTCTGTCTCATACAAGTTTGCTTAGTCCAGTGATACTGAGATCTGTGCATTCCTAAATTTTGCCTAAGGGGCTTGTTTTTCCAAGCACTCAGCAGGTACTGCTTGAAAATCTCATCTCTCTGGTTAGAAGACACAAGAGGAAGGGGATTTTTTGAATATTAGACATCTACGTTTTGGCCTGTGTGGTTAAAAAATTGTTTTCAGTAGAAGAGCTGTAGTCGCTTGAGGATCATTTACGGTTGTAGAGATTCCTAGTTTGTCTCTGTGTGGCAGAGATACAGAAAATAGATTTGGATACACCTCATTGCTTGTGTAACATTGTGCAACTTCTTCTATCTTGTGATATGCTTATCTGAATTACAGTTAGCTTTGCATATAAATTAGCTGTAAAGTGCTTCGCAGTACACCATTATCCTGATCCTTTTTCCCTTTTTGCACATTTTTAGATCTTAAGAGAATCATAGAGTGGCTTGGGTTTGAAGGGACCTTCTAGCTAAAGACCATCTAGCTCCAGCCCCTCTGCCATGGGCAGGCACACCTTCCACTAGACCAGGTTGCTCAAAACCCCATCCAGCCTGGCCTTGAACGCTTCCAGGGATGTGGCATCTACAGCTTCTCTGGACAAGCTGTTCCAGGGCCTCACCACCCTCACAATAAAGAATTTCTTCATCATATCTCATCTAAACCTACTCTCTTTCAGTTTGAAGCCATTCTCCCTTGTCCTGTCCCTTGTAAAAAGTCCCTCTCCAGCTCTCTTGTAGGCCCTTTTCAGGTACTAGAGGGGGCTTTAAGGCAGAACAACCCCAGCTCTCTCAGCCTGTCTTCAGAGTGATGCCTAAAAGAAGGCTACCTGGAACAGAGGCTGGACAGAGTTAAAGAATTAAATAGATATTTATTGAAAGGCCCCCACAGGACACACCCTGGGAGTACAAAAGTCTGGCCAAGACTACACCTAAGATGGACCCCCAAGATGGACCCCGGGTCACAGGTTCTCGCCCTTTTTATAAGTTTTGGCCCATTTACATATTCGGGCCAACTGTCTAACCACAGCTTCAGTCTACGCAGTCCCATCCTTTCAGACTGTCCCCTCTCAATCCATGGCTGTTTACATTCTTGGGGTCTGAAGCTTCAAATGTCCTTGGTTCTTCGGGCTGGAAACGGTGTGTTTTGTCTAACCAGGCAAGGAGAAGAGCTGTTAGCACTACACATGAAGCCCAGAGTTACAGACACACTAACGCAGTATAAAATCTAAAAAATATGCAAGTTTAAACTAAAGGTATCAACAGGAGAAGTTCTCTTACCCTCCAGTTGTCTTCATGGCCCTCATCTGGACTCCTGCCAACCATTCCATGTCCTTTTTATGTTGGGGACCCCAGAGCTGGATGCAGTGCTCGAGATGGGGGTCTCCCGAGAGTGATGTGGAGGGGCAGAATCATCTCCCTTGATCTGCTGATCACGCTGCTTTTGATGCAGCCCAGGATGTGGTTGGCTTTTAGGCTGGAAGCGCACATTGCCGGCTCATGTCCAGCTTTCCATCCACCAGCAACCCCAAGTTTTTCACCTCAGAGCTGCTCTCAATTCCTTCTCTGCCCAGTCTGTATTTGTGCCCCAGCCCAGGTGCAGGACCTTGCACTTGGTCTTGTTGAACTTCACGGGCCCACCTCAAGCCTGTCCAGGTCCCTCTGGGTGACATTCCTTCCCTCCAGCCTGCTGACCGTGCCACACGGCTTGGTGGTGTTGGCAAACTCGCTGAGGGTGCACTCGATCCCACCGTCTGTGTCACCAACAAAGATGTTTGTCGATGCCTGTACCAGCTCCTGAGGAACATTACTTGTCACTGGTCTCCACTTAGATATTGAGCTGTTGACTGCAACTTTTTAAGTGACCGTTCAGCCAATTCCTTATCACTGAGTGGTCCATCCATCAACTCCATGTTCTTCCAGTTTAGAGCTATGGATGTTGTGCAGGACACTGTCACAGGCTTTGCACAAGTCCAGGTAGATGACATCAGTCATTCTTCCTTCATCCACCTACACTGTAACCCCATCATAGAAGGCCACCAAATTTGTCAGGCATGATTTACGTTCAATAAAGCAGTGTTGGCTGTCTCCAGCAACCTCCTTATTTTCCATGTGCCTTGGCATGGTTTCCAGGACGATGTTAGATTTAGTCATTGCATCTCTTTTAATACTTTATATTAGTAAAAAGATACTTTGCAAATTGACAGTGGGGCTTGAGAACAGATCTGCAAGTGTTAACACTGACATCTCTAAGCCAGGCTACTCACTGATTTTAGAGACTTTTTTTTTAAAACTCATTTCTTTGGGCCAACAAGGAAAAGAAGGTGAGGAGGGAAAATAAAAACAGGGTCTCCTTGATGGTGGTAAATAGTATGGTGTTATTTTTCAAATCTATGACAGGCACTACTGCTTGAAAGGATTTCAGTTTGATGGTACCACCTGAGAAGTAATCTGAAGAATAGCAAACAGGAGTAAAGGTGTTAGATAGCCTTTGCCTGCTGAGCTGGGTGGAGGGGTGTGGTTCCTTTCTCATTCCATTTGGTGGGTTTTCTTTTCCTTTCTGTAATCTCCTTATTTGCCAATAAGCCAGTAAAATTATGTCTCCATCAAAATGGTCAGTGTGGGTGCAGGGTGTGCAAATACACCTGAGCTGGCATTCATCACTGACTTTGGGCTGGAATAGCTGTAGAAGGTGCAAGGTGGTTGACATGATCCTCAGCTAGTTTTGTTTTTGTTTTTTTTTTTTTGAAAAAAAAACCTGGTAAGAGTCAGTAATGTGAAATTTTATGAGGCTGATAGACTTATCAAGATAAGCAATCCAGTTGGTTAAATAAGCATAATTCATATTTCCCTCCTGTTGTGTGTTTTGCTAATAGGCTTTTTTGAGAGCGGATTGATTATTAAGTGCCTGAGATAGCATGTTATGATCAAGTGACATGAAACATTTGTACCTGTTACGCTTTAATGAAATGTTAAAAGTGTGTATGCTGATCTAAGAATTAAAGAAGTGTAGAGGTAACAGTGCTTTATTTGATGACAAAAATAAAATTATATTTCTACTAGTCCTTGTGGTTAATGCTCATCTAAGAGCTCATTTTTTCCTAGAGACCATATTGTGTATATTTTGTAGGTTTGTAGAAAAATCGTACTGAAAAGGATATCTGAAGGTCCAGTCCAATCATCTGCTCAAAGGTGTTGAAATCAGGACACAGCCATAATAATGTCCAAAGTTCAGTCTACAAAATAGCACGCAAATATTGTGGAGGCACGTGAGAGACTGTGAGAAAAAAGGGTATTTGAAGTCAGGTTGTCTAACTCTATTTAAAATGTGATGATAGAGTATGCTGATATATATATATATATATATAATGAGTTCACCTGATATTGCCAAGTACAGGTAATTTTATTTCTGGCAACTCCACATGTCAGTGGGAATAGAAACATCCCTAGAGCCAAGAGCTGACTCTTCTGTTGGATCAAGTGGCGGAAGGGAGTACACAACATCTGCACAGGTCAGAAGGGTGGGAGGAAAATGCAAGCTGAAGGCCATTGTATCTGAAAAATATCTTTAAAAAATTCTCTACCTACTTCCTCTGTTCTGAAAAACCATTTGGGAAAGGAAATTCTATTTTTAATCATAGAAACACATTTCTGTTGCAAGTTAAGAAAGATGCAATAGGAATCAGTTCAATACCGATGGGGAGATACCATGGTTGGCCAAATAGGTCCTCCCATTTTAAGGTCACATAAATTAAAGTCAAAAGTTTGAAAAAAATCCTTAATGTCAAGAGAAGTGGGACAAAACAGGTAGTCATGCGCTTCATTAAACACAGCTTGGAAACAAGATGGAAGTAGGACATTTCAGATTGGTTGCTTAATAAATCTCTATTTTGTATTAAGGAATACATTGGCTTTAACATGAGTAGTGACCCTGTGGAATAATGAAAGCTAGTAATTTTTGTGTTTCCGCAACTCAGCATCATGCTGCTATGTTTCGTGCCTGTTTTTATGCTAGTCAGTGTTGACCCTGAGCATTCTTGGATTCATGGGTCAGAGATGACACTGAGCTGCCTTGATATAAAAATAAATGGAAAAAACCAAGATTCTATTTCTTTTTCTGTGCATAGGGCACAGGTAGGTTCATGTCGTTTTAGAAGGGCAGCCTTGGACCACCTTGGACAGGTAGGACATTAAGGATCAAACTTTTCTCTTTGTAGTACTAGTGTAGATATAGTATGTTCAGTGATTTCACTGGCTGTTTTGTAAGTATCCAACTGCTGCTGCAGGAATAACTCAAATAACCTGGAAAGGACTGCAGGCCTGGCAGAATGCTCAGTGTGAACACAGACTAGAGCTACAAATTTTAATTAAATATACCCCCCCCTATAATTTATGGTTGAAATTAAAAATCAAAATTCGGGAGGTCCTTTTAAAGAAACAGAGCTTCTTTCACTAAAAGCTCTACTTTTTAAGCAGGCCTTCAGGCACATTTCTAACCTCAGAATATTCTGAGGTTTGACATGATACAGCAGTTTATAGAATCGTCACTCACCTTTAAGGTTTAGATATTTTTTCACATGTCGCACATGCTGTGACATCTGTTTTGCACTCATAATAAAAATAAGATTGTTCTCAACAATGTCAAGTGGAGATAAAGATGGAGTCATAGAGGATAGTGAGATGTAGAATAACTTGAAGCTGTATTTTAAGACTTTCTGACTGACAAAGCAGATGTGCTTTTTCCGCAGAGACTGTCTTTTTCTTCTGTGCCTTTACAGCACTTAGCACAAGGTGTTCAGTTGCACAATTTGGACCGCTAGCAAGAATAACATATGCATGTTAGAAATCCTGTAGAGACGAGGCTGCTGTTTCACTGTGAGTCAAGGTCAGCTGTGGGTAAAGAACATGGTGTCGGGCTTACTTGGCTAACTTGTGGGAGATGCAACTTAAGCTGTGTCTCTCACCATGCACTTGAGAATGAAACAATTATGGGGCAGTGTTTTAAAGGAAACAACATACTTACTCGTTGTGTTGTCCATATCAGTAACTACACAGCCAAACCCACTGGAGATTGGTTTGTATATAGTTACAGATATTTTATAGTTGTCTTGTATGTGGATGCCATCCTGCTGAGCTCTCCATCATCAGTTGTGCTTTACAACAGTGTGTTCAAGAGAAGGTCCAGCCCCTTACCAGCTGTTGGTAAGGTAAAACACACTGTTAAAATTGTAGGTGAGCCACAATTCCCATTTGCCTCAAATGCAGGTATGTAAGTGATCCTGTGCAGGGGATTGCTGAAGATAAGCTATTCCAGGACATCTTTTTGACGTGTACTGAAGACTCGGTGTACTTTCATCATTCCAGAAAATTTCAGCCATAATCATCTCTGATTTTTGTAATGTATGAGTGCGGATCTCTGTGGCAAGCTGAAAATTCAGCGGAAGTGTTAATTAACTAAAAAATTCTTGAATATATGATTTTTTCTAAAAGTATTTTTGAAATGAAAGTGTAGCAATGTGTCAGTGTTTGTAGTTACAAGCTATGGTTGTTATTTATTCTTGGAATGAGTGACACTGTTTGTTTCTTGTACCCTAGGGAAGACTGTGTGGTTACTCAGTTTTGTAGATAAGTGGCAGGGAAAAAAAAGTTTTTGTTTATAAAGCAGAAGAAAACCTTCTGTTAATGAGGTAATACAATCTCATATATTTGATCTTTTTTTGGGACAGAGAAGTGAGCTAGGTGACCTTTTTCCTGTCGTCCTGTTTCCTGTGACTGCATAGCTTCAAAAGAAAATGTGAGAAATAAAAAAAAAAGAGAAACCAATGCAAAGAAGTGAAACTGAAGTATTTGGGCTGTTGAATGAGGCTGATCCTGCCTTTCTGTGAACATGGAGCAGGTGGAGACTAGCTAGCTGCTGCAGATACTGGTAATGATCTAGTCACAGCCCTGTGGAGCTTTGTGGCAAGGAATTTATCAAGGCGCAAAGTGAAAAAAAGTCTTATTTCTGATAAACTTAAGCTTTGATTTGGGTCAGTCTCTTAGGAAAGCAAGCACTTTTGAAAACTAAGGAAGTTTTGTAGGAGAAAACTGCAAGTCACATTCTAATAAAAATATATTCAAATTTGCACATGTCAGGCAGAGTTAGTTGCATCATAGTAGCTGTGATAATCTAGGACTATCATAATAGACAATTTTAGAGAGAAGGATAACCATCTTCCATTATTTAGCTACTCTAGCTAATATATTTGGCAAATAGACAAATCCTTAAAAACCAGAGCTCTTCTTTGATTCAGAATTGAAACATTCTCTTTCACAAGGAAGCAGATGTGGTCTGAAAGCGTGAGAATTGTAAGAATGGTGTAATGGTCCTCCTGAGTCAATCTCCACATGGTATTAGAGTTACTTACGGTCACTGGGATCTGTTGGTGGTTTAATATTTGTATTTTGGTAGTGCTTAGGGCATCAGCCAGTTTTAGACTTAGGAGGAGGTTCCTCAAATATGGTAAGTAAAATCCTTTTTCCTAGTTTGCGCTCAAGGAATGCAGGCTGAAACTATGAGTCTTTGGGGATTGATCTTTAAGCAGGCCAGTTCTTTTAGTTGCAGCAACAGATGACAATTTTTTTTATATCCAGTATTTGCAATGGGTATTTAGAGATTCAAAAGTGAAAGGTATCTCAGCACCTGTACATGTTTGCATGAGTGGCATAGCTTGTATCCTGCTGGCCTGTTTTGCTTATCAGTTGGGCCTCTACTGTACATGTCTAAAGAGACTGGCAAACTGTACACATGGTAGTCAGTATTTAAAGACTGATACTTTATTCTTTAGACCGGTAGAGAAGGCAAGTAGTTTGAGGTGATGAGGAGAAACAAAGACAAGATAGTAGTTGACCCTTTCGAATATGTGAAAGAAAGAAGGATTTCTGCTACAGGCAGAAAGAGTTCAGACCAAGTGAAGTGAAGATGATGGATCCTGTGGCCAAATTCTGATAGCAGATCAATGTGCCTGTTTACATTGGTGATTTAGCATAGCAGCCTATTGGTGACTAGAACTTTCCTGCACAGGGTTGTTTTGCTCACTGTAAGCAATTCCGTGTAAAAATTGGGCCAAAACAGTTGCCTCGGACAATCAAATGGGTGTCATCTGCATATGTAAGTACTGCGTAAGTTTTTTTGCCCCAGTTGCACAGTTTTTTGCATTTTGAGGGTTTCAGGAGGCTGATTGTGATTTTAAGACTGCAGCTGTTGCTGGGCAGCAGTGCAGGAAAAGGAAATCTGTGCATTCTTATCCCAGAGTAACAGGTATTTGCATGTTCATATATAAATATTTCAGACAGTTTCATTAGAAATAGAGAAATCTATGTATCTTACTGGTTGGTACAAATGATCTCGAGTGACTTACTCAGACATGCAAAGCTGTGCCACCCAGAAAGCTCACCTCTGCCTCTGGCTTCAGAAATGTGGCAGGCATGACCTGGACAGATACTCTAGGTAAAACTCTGAAAGTCACAGGCAGTTTTGCTAAAGTCACAGGCAGGTTTGCTATTGACTTTAATTCTACCAGGATTTTATCACCAGAGTCCAGCATCTTTCAAACATTTTACTGATCAATTGGTGATGATTGCTTTGAAAAGAACATGCTCACCAGTTCACGTTAGGAACACTGGGCAGCATCTGCAGCATCGATATCAGATCCAAGGAGTGTTGAATACAGTGGGAGGACTCCCATTGTCATCTGTAAATTTTGGTAAATAAAATGTAGAGGGCTTCCAAAATTTGTAGGAGTTAGAATGATGTTTATTCCAGGGACCTAGAATGCTTATAGAACTAAATTAATTTTTCAACACTTTAATTAATGCTCAGACATACAGAAGAAAAATATTTAATACACAAGGCAAATGTGCAGACTTTTTTAGGCGTTTTTCCTTGCATATGCTCTATTTCTTTCACATAGTTTCTTTCATATCCTCCCTTGCTGATATTCTCCTCTTCCTTTCTTTTTCTGATGGTACTAAATTTTTCCATTTTACAGGGTGGCCTAAAGATACCTGTAATTCCATTTTTGGTTCTTGGTGCCTCATCCTGTGGCCACTGGCTATTGGGAAGACTTTTACCTATAGATAAGGTCTTTTTCACAGATCTGTTGGAAATATATTATTTTCCATGTATCTATTTACTTTTCTCAGAACTACCATTTGCAAAAATCAGTTGTGTTTCTGTTATGCAATGATGCCTGTTGAAAAACAGAGAAGATCTAAAGAAAAGACATGAAGCTATTAAAAATAGGTCTTTTTGCCCTGTAGAATGCAATAGCTGTTACTGGATAAAGATTGCGGGGCAAAATCTGGTCCTTCGAACTTGTGTGATTGACTTCCCATCAGCATTTTCTGCAGTGTAGGAGACAGACCAATCATCAGAATCAGCAGCGTGTTGTCCTTGGACCTCTTGGGGCTGGAGAATATTCCAGGACAGCAGTCAGGTTGTACTGCAGCTAGGAGCGATGATCACTCTGTCCCAGCCCACGCAAGGAGCATTTTGGCATCTGCTTCTGATGAAGCCCTTCACCTTCTCCCCTGCTATGAGCAGAGGTGTTGCTGTGACAGATGCCTGAGGTCAAGGGGCATGGCAGACGTGAGAGAAAGGGCAGACATGAGAGAAAGGGCTCCAGAATAGAAACCGGCTTTAAGCAGTGAATGACTTCTTTGGCTTCCATTAAAAAAAAAAAAAAAAAAAGTAAGCCCATACCAGCAAGCCCAATGTTTTAGTACAACAGTGAGGATAACTGTAATTGGAACAAATGTCTGCACTTTCGTAATTAATTAATCATTAATTGCAGTGAACATTTTATAGGTCACAAATCGTTTAAAGGTAAATGCTCCCATTGTGTGAAACAGGTATATCCAAGTCATATACCCTATCAGTTTCTGCATTGATTTTTACCATTAGTCAGTATTTTGAGAGGAAATGCACATTGGTAGATGTGTCTTGGAAATGATTAGTGTTGGCTAGAACTAAGTATAGTGCAGGTGGGAGTCTGCAATCTCTCAACCAGCACTGCTCATGCACTGTAGTGCTGGCAAGGCAGTTCCCCTAATATGCCACTGTTGAACAGCTATAATTTTGCTGCAAGCTGAGTAGGGCTTCTGTGACAGAGATAAAGCCAAGGACTATAAGTAATGTCTTTACATTCAGCTATGCCTTTTATGCTAAACTGGACAGGGACCAAATGCTTAGAGGTGAAGTACCAATCTATTAAAACACTGCACCACTTAGATTTCAGAGCCTGCAAGAACATGCTCTTGCACCTCAGTATAAAGTCTGCTGTCCTCAGACATGCTGAACTAAAGCTTGAATTTAAGAAAAGTGCTAAGAGGGAGGTAACAGCTCTGGTAGGTAGCAAAGAGCTGCTCTGAATGCAAAGCAATTTTGTATCTGAAGGCAGTGCTAGTGATAGGACTACTTTGGGAAGTCCGTACTCTAAAACTTCGCACAGGCCTTTATTCTCAGAGAAGTCTTCCCTTGAGTCTCAGGTAGAGTGGCAAGAGCATAGTCCACCGCAGCCTTCTTTGAATCAAGCTTTCTGGTGTGTATCTGGGGATTCCAGTTCTTGTGTGTTTTCCACCAAGGGCCCAGTAAAGGCTATTAGACTTGGAAGGAGGCCACAATAGGCTCAATTAATATTTTATTCAGTATAATCCTGAATCGGGTAGAATTTGGCAGTCCTGTAGTGAGAGGCTGCTGGCCTTAGTTGTCTTGCAAAGTCTCTTCCTGTCTCATTGGTTCCCTTCTTTCGCTGTGTATAAAAGCTGTGTTTTTGTACTGTCTGATGGTGATAGCATCCCCTTAATTATCTCCAAGACTGTCACTCAGCCAAAGGGATTAATTCTTCCTTCTTGTGGGATAGTAAAATCTATGCCTTGTTCATTGTTATCCCCCAGCAATACCCATCTGATAACAGTAACTCGGAAAACAAGTTTCCCCATTTTCAAGGAGAAGACAAAGGGTTATGACTGATTAACCAAAGGATAATCCATCTCTGAACTTTGTTTCTAAGTGATCAATTCAAAGTGCAGATCTTCACCTGCATTCTTTACACATGAAATAGAAATTACCCACAAGTCTTCAACCATTTCCTGTAGTTTAGAGATCTTAAGGAAAGAAGAGGACTGTGAGGTCCTAGGTCTGGTCTGCTCTGTAGTACACAACATAGATCCTCAGTATTTTATACTTTGAGCCTAGCAAGTTCCAGCTGAGTACTTTCAGCTGGCATTTCTGAGTTGTCATGTTCGACCAAAGATGTAAATACTATGAAGTGGGTATTGATACTATCCATTAATGCTATTGATGGATATCTAGTGGATATCCACTGGATAAATGGTTGCATGGAATTGAATAACTCAGAATTCACATAATCACAGAATCAGTTAGATTGGAAAAGACCTTGGAGATCATTGAGTCCAGCCTGTGACTTAGCACTACCATGTCACCTAGACCCTGGCACAAAGTGCCCTGCCAAGTCTTTCCTTAAACAAGTCCAGGTGCGGTAATCCACCCCCTCCCTGGGATGCCCATTCCAATATCTAATCACCCTTTCTGTGAAGAATTTCTCCCTGTTGTCCAACTTAACTGTACCCTGGCACAGCTTGAGGGCGTTTCCTCTTGTCCTGTTGAATGTTACGGGTCTACGACCTCCTTTCAGGCAGTTGCAGAGAGCCATAAGGTCACCCTTGAGCCTCCTCTTCTCCAGACTAAATAACCCCAGCTCCCTCAGTCACTCACAGGACTTGTGCTCCAGACCTTCCACCAGCTCCATTGCCCTTTTCTGGACTTTCTTCAGCACCTCAGTGTTCTTCCTGAGTTGTGGGGCCCAGAACTGGACACAGGACTCAAGGTGTGGCCTCACCAGTGCCGAGTACAGGGGGACAATCACTGCCCTGGTCCTGCTGGCCACACTATTGCTGATACAGACAAGGAGGCCATCGGCCTCCCTGGCCATGTGGGCACACACTGGCTCATGTTCAGCTGCTGTCACCAGCACCCCCGGGTCCGTTTGTGCTGGGCCACCTTTCATTTGTGTTGTGCTTATTCTTTCACATGGCCTGTTCATACTTCTTGGAGCAATATAAATATACAAGTCTGCATTTGCATTTGTCGCTTTGAATGCTGTAGTGAGTTTTGCTAGTTTCTGTGGCCTCTTGTCAACTGTGTGGTGATGTTCTACAGACTGATTTGGGGCAGTTTACTTTTCTCAGGTACCCATCTGAATGCATCAAACTTTGTCTTTCTTGGAAGAAGTGAAGATTTGTTAGTAGTAGGAGATGTCAACTAGGGTACTACTCAAATATTAAGGTTTTTCAAGGTTTTTTTTTTCTATTCTTTTTTAGTGATAAACATGAGTATGAATGCTGATGCAATGCTAATGTATGTGAGTAGGTGAGTGATGTAACCATTTAGCTTGCAATGCAGTTCATGAGCACGAGCACATGCAGAACTCCAGAAAGTAGTGATTGGGAAGCTACAGGCCACTTATTTTTCCTGTTCCTTCCTTTTCCATTGGGTAAATCTGAACCTGGGCCTTGTAATTCTAACATCAAAATAGCTTTGCATTGGAGAAAAAATGCTGCTTCTTCTCTTCCTTATTACTCAGTGTTTTCAGAGAAGTATCCCAACAGGTCAACTGCCAATGAAGGATTCTTTTTATTAAAAACACACATCATTCATCTATGTTTTCTTAATTTCTTGGGCAACTGTGAGATTAATCTAGGTGCCTAAGCTACTTCACTGAGGACTCATCATTTTCAATAGGGAAAGAATTGTCTTAGTTTACAATTGTCATAAAATAAAGCTTCACATTCATGCAATTAAAGTGGGTCAAGTTAACTTCTTATTCCAAAGCAACTTGTTCATGCATGTGGCTATGTAGATTTTAAACCTGTAATTTTTCAAGATGTTGTAATAGTTAATAATTAAAGACTTTTTCAAGCATCTTCTGTGATCTTTGATATCTACATTGAAGTTGGAGGATTTTAGATATAGTACTGATAAAATTATCGATATCTATAGAGAGATAAAGGAAAAAAAACCATTATGTTTTCATGGTGATTTAATTTGGATGACAATTTCTGGACATGACAAAATTCTCAAGAGTAGTTTTAACATATTCGTATATTTTAACATATTAGTATTTTTAACATATTAGCAGATACTTTATATTAGATATCCTGTAGCCAAAATGGTGCACGTCACTCTTAGATCTCATTTAGGATACACTGATGTGAAATGACTGAGTTTCTAAGTATTTCTGGTCAGGACCTGGTTACGTTTCTTTATTGCATGCTAAATACAACACCAAGAATGATACTTAAACTATTGAAAGGAAGAGGAGATAAGGGATATATGCTTAATCTGGTATAATTTAGTGTTTGTGCCAGCTTCTTACGTGGCTATAAAAAAACCATGGTTATAGGTAGCCCATTTTCCCGATAAAACATTCAAAGCAGTTTAGTAATAAATGCAGAGGATGTGTTACTACTATGGAAAAAGCAGAATCACCTGGTCTTATAGTGACCATAGAGCAAAATGCACTTGAATTTTGTCAAATGCATCTATATGAACAGGTGAAGGAAGTCTTTAGGTAATCATTCCAGAATATGTTCTCTGGCTTGTGTACATACACACATATATGCTGTGACTTATGTGAAAGAGAATAATGGACTAGTGTGTAGAATGGGGAGCCTGAATGGTTTTGTTCGTGTTCTTGGATCAGACCTGTGTATCAGCATTACCTCCCACATACTCAGTTGCTGGAACTCTGCAATATCGTGCCTCAGGACTTGGTGCAATTAGCCAGTCCTTTGTATGGACAGCTCTCTCAGGCATGTGGAGTGATTCTTGGGGTTTTCCAGTGCAAGGCCAGGACTTGGACTTTGATGATCCTTGCTGGCCACTCTTCCAGCTCAGGATATTCTATGATTTTGAGCTATGGGTTTTTTTGTAATTCATTAGCACAAATGTTTTCTGAGATATACCTCAGATATCCATGGTTGGGCACAGTTAAACACAAGATGCTGAACAGGACAGAGCATTGTTTTAAAGCAAAACACGATTTTTGTTTCTGAGAGGCCAGGCCATTGTGTCTTGCTCACAGTCTCAAGGTCAAACTCATTGCCAAGTAAGTGATCAGTGAGGAATTTTCCCAATGTCATTAAGAGAGTCTTCTGTGGCAGAGGCTTGGAGGATTTCTCTGGAATGTGAGGCTTGTTGCACTTGCTGAATCATCTTGGTGTGTTCTGGCTGATCAGTTTCTTGCCATCTCTGAAGGCGTTTCTTATTTGTGGCAATGTTATAACCCTTGTGTTTTCCTTTGACACAAAGCAGATGAAAAGGTGATAATACTATTTCTATCTGATACCACTGAGGCCACAGTGATAAGCCTGAGCTTAGACTACATGATACAGTAGTTGTTTAGGGTTATGATGTCATTGAAACCTTTCGGCAGTTCGGATGCTAATAGTGAAAAATCTCTTGCTTGGCCCAGTGTTATTCTTTTGGTTCATTGGGAGTACTGGAAAGACCTTGTAATTTGCTTTGTTTCATAAAAACACTGGACTTCACATTCATGCATACATGTGCAATCAATAAAGGCAGAAATGCCCCTGTAAATAGTGAAGAAGTTGCCTCTGATGAACAGAAATGTGTTCTTTATATTTCACAGTATTGTTATAAACAGGATTGTCATAAAAAGAAGAGTTTATGTTGAACTTACCAAAGATGATCAGTATTGAGAGAAAACAAGAATTGGCTGAGTGTAAACGCTTACACACATTTTGGAGTCTGGCAGCAAGCCACTGGGGCCATTGCCTCATGCTAGGAGTCCACAGTGATGAGCCAAGTTCTAAGGGAACTGAGAGGGAGGAATATTTCTGGTGTGTTTGTTGCGTGCACCGAGGGAAAAGTATTTGACCTTTTGATATGGTTGATAGGGCAGACAGTGGCCTCTAGAGGAAGTTTTTGGGTACAGACTTTCATTCTCACTGGTCCTGAGAGGCCAGGGACTCCTGTGCTATTTCATACCTTCTTATGAATGACCTGGTTAGATTTTTCAAAGCAGCTGGGGATGATGAGAAAGTTTAGAGACTGGCAGACAGACAGGAGAGGACATGACTACAAGGGGGCAGTGATTGTTTGGGAAGAGCAGTGATCATGTACTACTTGGTAGCCTGCAAAGAGAGCAGAAACCATGACGTTGGGGTTGGGGTGGTCCAAAGCAGCAATGAACTAACCCACACTATGTCAAATAACAAACATGCCATTAAATTAAGTTAATATTCAAGACATGCACTCAAAGTTTTACCTGATAGCTGATGTCTTCACAAGCATCCACACGTGTAGCATATCTACTGTGTATGGAAATTGGATTTGTCAAGTAAGTAAAAGAAGAAAGAAATCTTTACGTATTGTTTGAAAGATAAACTGTCTTGTATTTAATGTGGTTTTCTTTGTTAATTTGGGATTCAGTCTTTAAAATGTGTTTATTACTGCTTTTCCGTTTACCTTTATTTGACATTTGAAACATTTTAAATGTAGGTGCCAAAGAAAAGAAATCTAGTGTCATGGTATAGCATTTCAGCATGTCATTAATCTGAAAAATGTTAATAGTCCCCTTGAACAGAGAGAGGGTGTTAATGATCTTCAAGCTGAGTATTTTGGTCTTTGAAAGATTTAAGACTTACTGTCCTTACCTTAATCGTCTTAGACTGGGTATCCAATAAATTCCATCATGTGCTTCAAGTAAGAAATCTGAAAAAAAGGAGAAAGAAATATTTTGTTAGGATTTTTTTGGTAGTTACGGTAATTTTATGGGCTACTTGTAATATAGTGATTACAAAATTTTCAAGCAGAAGTGTAATTTTCAAGCTGTTCGTACCCATTTGATGCACAAAATGTTTATCCTTCTCTTAAGAAACTGAGTACCTAAGATTTAGTAGGTGATATTTTTTCTCCTCCAGCTCTGTGCTGTTAATCCAGGGCAATGCTATTTGCTTCTGTTTCTCCAAGGGCTGTTTGATGCATTCTGAGGTGGTAGAGAGGGCTTGTTTACAAGTTACACATGCACTTTGCTCTATTTGTTTGTGCCCCAGCATTACTTTAACAATAAAGCTGACTGGCTATGATAAAAAGAGCAAGATTGGAACTGATGCAGCTAAATTGCATGCAAATGTCACTTCAAATTGAAAACATTTACTATTCATATGTTGAGAATTGGTGAAGCCCTGTATTCTGGCTCTAGTGTTTGCAGCAATTCCAGTCCCAGCGGGGTGAACAGCCTGCATGATCTGTCTCTGCTGACTTCTGTCTCCTGCTGCTTTCTGTGTTTTAACAATGATGTCTGACCTCCCTGCACTATTTCCCCCCTTTTCAAAATGTAAGTGTACCAGAACCTTATCAATACTAGGAAGAATTAGAGGGAAGGCTGTGTGGTTATTGCTAGCATGGATGTTGCAATGCATCCTTATGAAGTTTAAACAGTACAGTATTGCTCACTCCATGGGACAGATGTCTCCAACTGGGATTAATGTCCTAATTTTGCAACGTAACTATACTTCTCTTACCAAAATCTAAACAGTGCCAGAGTGTCAATTTCCTAAGCATTCCCCTCTCACCTTTAATTTACCCTGTAAGTGTGCACATCCATGCACATATGCCTTCTCACATGTGATCTGTTTGTATTCAGTGTAATCCCATTACTATGGTTCCCATGCATCTGGCAGTCTTTAATGTATTTATCTTCACGACAGTCTTTCCAGACAGACATGTATTTTTGTCCTACACTGCAGAGAGGAACCTATGTGCCTTTTTCCAAAGTTGTGACGGAGTTGGCATAGGTATTGCACACGGCACTCGCTTATCCATCTTCCTTTTAGCAGCAATATTGTAATATGGCAGGAGATTTGGGTACCTTTAGTTTCTGTTTTAGGAATTCTGAATTCCTGTATCTGTTTGCAGCAGCCATTTTACTGGCACTTATGACGATATCACACACGCAATGAGAAAATTTCTATGAGCTTTTGTGAAATGTTTAACAGTTTTGTGATTTCTTTCCGAATGATCTGAAAGAAAAAAGTACAACTAAAATAAGTGTCAGTGAAAGAATGAGTTTTTCAGGTGGAGATATGACCGTGCCTTTGAGAAAACATGTCATGATAAAGGATTTGATGACATTGGGTAAACCAGGCAAGAGGGTAGAAGTGCAAGGGAGATTTAAACAAGATAAGTAAGATAATGAGGACAGCTGGGATATCTATGCATAGCAAACAATTTGCTTGGCAAATTTGTTCTTATTCCTTCTTTGTGAATTGTGTATGAACAGATTTTTCTCGATTTTTTAGTTATTCAAAACTGTTTGACAAATGTATCTTTTGAACAGATTTAACATATGCATTGCTGGTGGACTTTCTTTGTACCATGTTCTCTTTACTACTGTCAGATGGCTGGTGGCCATAGCCACATGGTGTTGGTTCTGTTCCTTCACTAGTCAGGGCCCTGAGCTGCTGCTGTGTGACCTGGGTGACCACTCTCAGCTGCTTATTCCTTGCAGTGTACATTTCAAGAACAATTCATGGATATAATTGTTTTTAAGAATCTCTCTGATAAGATTTAGGAATACCGAACACTGTTGGTAAGGTCAAGGTCAGTTTACATGGCAGAAAAAAAAGGGCTATTTTTCCACACAGAGTATATTTGTAGTGAATAACTTAGCTAACTGTAGACACTGTAAATCCATTTTGGCAGATGGTTAAGTCTATGTTGTGACCCTCTTTTCTGCCCCAGGGATTGTTTCCTGAGTATGGCCTCATCTGTGTTGGCATTTTAATCTGAAAATATTTGTTAGGATGTTACAAAGCTGTCTAGATGAAGTCAGAAAATTTCAGGGAATAAGAAATTTAATTATTACTGGAAAATTAACATACACCTCACTTGTTTTAATTTTTCATATCTCTCCCAACCTGCTTAGTGAGTATTATAGTAGTAAGCACTATTTATGTAGAGAACCTTATAGGTTTTATGGGGAACTTATTAGTTTCATGTGATTATCCATCTGTCACAGTGAACATTGTTTTTATTATTTAAGAAATGCAAATAATGTGGTAGAATCTCTACTGAAGTACTGCAAGCTTTGGCGATTCTAGAATGTCTTTTTTTTTTGCTTACAGAATGTATTTTGTAAAGAAGGCCAGAATACAATGTTTAATCTTTTTTGCCCTTAGCTCACAGATGCTACTGTAGGAGTATTGCAGAGGCTGACGTAGTTTTTAGCAGTTATGTTGGTGTAACTTTGTCTCTGTATAAAAGACACAGTGAGGAAGATCTGTTAGGCAACAAATAAGGAGAAAAATCAAGTACTGTATAGACTTCAGCAGCTTTCATGTTACCGAGGTCTTTGGTATCAAGAAAGGAAGAATTTGTTTAAGTAAAGACCATAATGTTACTCAGCTGGCTTTTACTGTGATGGTGGTAGAGACTCTGTGAAGTCTCACCAACTGTGTCGAGTGGTGCAGTCTCTACTGGGAGACAGGTCTTTCTTTCCAAAGTGAAGGCAAGGCTGCATAATACAGCCAGTATCAAGTATCTCCTTCTTTAGCCTGTAAAGGACAATCAACATCTTTAGCAGTGTTTATTGAGTGTAGGTGGCAAGATGTTGGTGAGGGCTGCAGGGCTGGCCTCTGTGGGAGGTGTTCAGGGTCTGCTGTGCCGGTTTCAGGTGGCTCTACAATGTTCCCACTGCAGGACACAGCCGAGCCCGTCAGCCAAGGTAGTGGCGTCTCTGTGATAACATAAGAAAGGGCAAAAGCACTGCGTAGGCAGAGAGGAGTGAGGGGAAAAAAAGTGTGAGAAACCTCGCAAACACCAAGGGCAGAGAAAGGGGAGGAGGGAGGGGAAGCACTTTTAAGCACCAGGGCAGATACTCCTCTGCAGCCCTTGGAGGAGATGATGGTGGAGCGGGTATTTTCCTGCAGCCAGTGGAAAGGACCATGGTGGAGCAGATACCCATACTGGCTGTATTATGCAGCCCATAGAGGATCCCGTGACAGAGCTGCTGGATACTTCCAGATAGATCTGTGGTCTGTGGAGAGCACATGGAGGAGAAGGTTTATCGTGAAGGCCTGCAGTCTGTGGAAGGAACCACACTAGAAGAGAGGAGAACCAGGAGGAAGAGTGGCAGAGAAGAGCTGCTTGGACTGACCCCACCTCTGCTTCCTGTTTGCCTTTAGCAGCTTGGGGCAGGGAAGACAGGAAGTAGAGTAGGAAGTGAAGAAGTGAAGTTGAGGCTGGAAAGAGTGTGGAGGTAAAGGGAAGGTATTTTAGTTTTTGTGTTTGTTTCTCACCATTCAACTCTATCTTTAATTCCCAATACATGAAATTAATTTTCCCCATATTAAGTCTGTTTTTCCCTTAATGGCTATTATTAAGTGATCTCAATGTTCTTGTCTTGACCTATGAGCCTTTTCATCTTGTTTCCCCATTGTTTTGAGGAGGGGGAGTGCAAGAGCCATTGGGTGGTTGTCATCAACCTACAATCATATTACCAAAGGTTGCAATTTTGCATTTCTGAAAGTAATGTATCGGAAAGAACGGATCAGTTATTTGTGCTGAAGAGCAGTGTTAACAGTATATAAACATTAACAAACTAAAAAAACTGGCATTGTGGGATGGTTATAATGTTCCTGCAGGCATTTGGAAATGCAGGTTGAGTTGTCAGAGTTTGCATTCTGAAGTGTTCAAGGATAAGTTCTATGCTTTAACTTACACGATAATGTTGCCCTTTGGGTTGAGAGAATGAGAGGAAGAAGCAAGCTTTACTAGAGAAACTTTGTAGCAGGAAAAGAGGAGGAAATATAGCCCAGAAAACATGATTAAATTTGCAAATTAGTTGTGTTTGTGGGTTAGTTTTGTCCCTGTTCAATTTGACATTATTGAAGTCTAGTTCTTACAGGTTGAATGAGGTTAAGAACTAACAAGTTTGGATAACTGAAGTTAATAAGAGATACAACCTGTTTTATCATGTAGATCAGTTTACAGACCAGCTGTTGAAATAAACATTCACAAACATCTTAGACTTTTCTGAAGTTGGTTTGATAGATAGATAGATAGATAGATAGATAGATAGATAGATAGATAGATAGATAGAGGCCTGGCCTGGAGGAGGTGTGCAGCTTGTGGATGCCCCATTCCTGGAAGTGTTCAAGGCCAGGTTGGGTGGAGCCCTGAGCAACCTGATCTAGTGAGTGGCATCCTTGCCCATGGCAGAGGGATTGGAGCTAGATGATCTTTAAGGTCCCTCCCAATTGTTCTGTGACAGTCACACAGACACATAGGTATATAAAAGTATTTTGAGAAGTTTTATTTCTCTGTATTTGTTTTTTGAAAAAGAAGCATGAAATCTGAACACATGTGTACACACACAGAGACTGCTTTCTCTTTGGTTCATCTTTTCCAGCTACCTGAGAAAAAAGTTTGCCTTGTGCAGTTTCTTGCATCATTTTGCTGACCAAGAGGCTGAGCTATTTTACTCACATGGAAGACTTATATTTGATTCCATGATAATAAGAGTAATATCATGCTACAGGTACTGCTTAAAGAATATATGTGATTGGCACACGTTTATATGTTTTCTGTAGCTTTTTATGATCACAGGGGTTTTTAAGTGCATTTTACAAAGCTACATAGCATTTCGTAGACAACTCTTTTAAATCTTCCACTTTTTTTAAATAAAGGCAGATATCTTGGTATAAAAAATCACACTTCATAAGCTGAAGCCAAACTTTTTCTGTATGAGGATGACACAAGGAGTTACCATTTGACAGTTATTTCATGTATTCTGTGAAAAGCGTGGATGATGTTACTCCAGTGTCTAGTGAAGGGTTCCAAATCACAAATCCACTACCTTGATTAGTGCTAATTGGCATCCTTGTTGAAAGTATCAGTAGAAAAGCCAAAGACTGAATAAGCATGAAGAATGAATTAGCCTCCTGCTCCTGGGGTGGTATCCTCCAGAATACGAGGCACCCATGCTCAATAGAATGTAGACTAAATGTTGAGTTGAAAGTGCTGCCAATCTTTTACTTTTCAGGGGAAGTACAGTTATTTATGAAAAAAATTATTAGAAAGATTATAAAAGATAACTGAAAACCTACTATGATTATTAGATTAAAAAAATAATATTTTAATCTTTAAAATACATTAGAAAATAGCCTGAGGGTCTAGTAGCCAAGAAAGAACAGGAGAACGGAATAAAACTGTAGAATTAATCTGAGTGAGTAAAACATGTAACACAAATAGCCACGTGGATGAAGGACTTGTTTTTAAAAAGAGGAGGACTTATGTACGTGATGGCTGCCTATGCAGTTGTACATACATACAAAAAAAAAAGTGTGAAAACAAGTCAAAGTGTATTTTCTACATCTAAACTTTTTTTTCTTTATTAATTCTGCCTTTCTTTCTGTAAAAGGACCCTATCAGGGTGTGTTGTGGCACTAATATATGATAAAATATAGTAGTGGATAAGGGTGGATATTAGGGTGCTAAACTGATGAATACTGAGAAGATAACATAAATGAACCAGAAATATATGCAGGAATGTCAGTGCTGTGATACCTGATACTGCACCTACCCGCTAATATGTCTGTGAGACTTTCCTGTGTTTATTATGTTTCAGTGATTTTGAGTTCTAAAATTTCAACAATTTGGATTTCGTCTTTCAGTGATGTTCTGTTTAATGACTGTACCAGCTTTGAGTGGTCTCACTGCTGCCTTAGAAGATACTTGTGAAATCAGCTAACTGCATTCATTGCAAAGTGGGAGAAAATACATTTATTCTAACAACTGCTGCCTTTAAAGAGTTGCCAACTGAATATTTGTGGGGTGCAGCTTAGTGGGCACCTTTCCTGTGCATTTGATGGACTGCATAACAGCCCCGCTCATGAGGTCTGTGCTGGCTTCCATTCCTGTAGTTGACTTAGTCTCATTAGAAATGTTTATTTCTCATGTTTGATTAATAAATCTCCTTCCAGAGCTCTGGCTGCATGAGTGGTAGCAGTAAAATGCTCTTACGAATCAGAGGGAAAGTCTGCCTAGATCCTTGAAACTTAGATCTCTCTCTCAGTTTCCCATTCACTCTTCCTTCACCCAAGAGAAAGTCAGGAAGGATAAAAGGGTTTTGTGATGTGACTTAGAAGTTAATGAACTAAACTAGCAAAGCACCATCTTTTAACAGCACCGTCTCACTCAAAGTGTTCTGCCTTTTGGTCTCTCAAATTGTATATCAGAGAAACTGCTGACTTGAGTGCATCAGTTCTCAGGGAACAGATCAGCTTTCAGACATTGTCTCACAGCACTTGGTTTCTCACACGTTTGAAACTGTGTACCATAGGCCCCCTTACTGACATGTTGAACTGGAAGAAGAAAAAATGATTGTTCCAGTTCTGACATTCCTTGCTGGAACCTGCGAAGACCTGTGCTTGCCCAGCAGCTGGTACTTGGCAGTTCATTTCCTTCGGTGAATACACTGCAATGTAGATAGTCACATGCAGCAGGGAGAAGAGCTATTTAAGGTAAAGACCAGTACTAGCACAAGAGTTAACTGGAAGTGAGAAGAGGATTTCAGACTAGGAGGTCTGTAAGTCTGTGGGCCGGCTTCCCAGAAGGAGTTTTATGGGCTACTTGTGGGTTAATTTGTAGCTATAAGCTGTCTTTACAATAGGAAGGGCCTCTGATTCATATCTATCCTTAAAAGTAGCCAAAAAGTAGGAATGGTGTCTGCCTTGGCCATGTTTCTGCATTGAGCTTTAAGACAATAAATATCTTTCGGTTACTTCTGTCTGATTAAAAGCTTCATTATTAATTCAGCTGCCTACTTGAACACTGTCTAGGTTTTCAGACTGCTGTGGCAAGACTATTGTCTTGTTCCAGGAGACAGGACTGTATCACCGCATCCTGTGTCACCTTCATTGGCTAATTCACCTGATCTCTCCCAAATCCAGCTCTGCCTCTGTTTCTTCCCAGACTGTCTCTGCTTGTGTTTTCTGTTCTTTTCTGACCTTCTCCCTCCAACTTTTTTTCCTCACAAGTTACTTGAGTAGTTTTTACTCTGGCATATTGTCCCTCTCCTCTTCTAATGACAAATAGGGACAGGTCACAGGTGCTGTCTTTTTTACGCCTAAATATTTCCCCAGCTCCAGTTACACATCTAATTTACATCTACAGTAAACCTTCCCTTTTATCACTTTAGCATATGATGAACTTTAAAAGTTGTTCATTTAATTTCATCACTGGAGCCATCTGATATGTCAAGTGAGTGCTTTATTGCTTTTCTTTTCAGCTTTTTTTTTCTCCTCAATCTTGCTACTATATGTTCAAAAATCTCTTATTTTTTTAGCCTTATAGCATTATTAAATGTGTTTTTCTCGAAAGGATTTACCTTTTTTTACGTTGTTGGAAGGAGCCTGCATAAGGTGCATGTGCACCAGAATCATGTATTATAAGAATTAAGTTACAGAGGTATTATGTTTTATGTTTTATCATTCTTCTGTGTGGAGGTGAGAGAAACAGAAATTGGTATATGCAGACATATATCTACACTTGATTAAATGAATTTTGGGGAAGACTAATAATCTCATTTGTATTTGGACCCACATATATACTGATCACAGTTAAAGAAAAAGGTCTAAATATGGGAATTGCATAAGCAGCCTAATTTTCATTCTTCAAATGAGGAAGTAGTCTGATTAGGGACTTGGTTACAGGAAGAAATAAAAGCTGTTTCTTGTCTATATCAGGGGATTTGGAAATGGTGCAAAGATTGTCGTAGTTAAGCAGTAAGGAAGATGTAGTTTGGAGGCTTTGAAGAGCTGCACAAATGCAGTTGCTGTCAGCATCGCTTCCTAAGTCCTGATGGAGTGCTTTACTTGACACTCACATTGAGTCAGTTCCTGAGTGAGCAGCCTTAGACCCATTACAGAGTTGTGCGCTGTGTAACTACACTGGCTTCAGTTTAGTTGTTCTTGATTTCTGCTATTGCTTAGAACAAACAAGAAACATCTTGTCTCACAGATATGCACGGAGAAATGGCAAGGAATCTATCTGAAGTGTGTATATAAAAATACTTTTCACCTGTCTACTTAAATGTGTGTTTGGTATCCAAGTGATACCACTAGCAGTTGTTTCCTCACTCAGTGTCCTTATGAGCTGCGGTTCAAAAAGGTGCTATCCTGAAAGGCAGACCCAAAAGTCTGCACACTCTCAGGCCTGTATGCAGAAATTTCTGTTAGCCATTTCCTATTTTCCCTAGCAGAAGACAATTGCTCCCTGAAGGACACTGGAGCAACATCTGGCCTGTTTAGTTTAATGGGTTTTGTTCACATCTGCAATGGTCTGTTCTGAAGTGACCATAAATATAGTAACGAGGAAGAAAGGCCTGTGGCGTAGACAGCACTCAGGTGGCCATTTCAGTTATCCCAGAGCCTACATTCAGATCACATAACATTGTTTTGAAAACAATATTGGAGTTCTTAATATACCATGCACAATTATTTTTTGGTCATTTATTATGTAGTGTATATAACTCTTCATAAAAACCAGATTTCATTCATATAAAATGATCATCAGTCACCTTTCAATGTTGCTTGGATCAGCAATCCTGCTGACTTTTGAACTGAAAAAGAAATGTGATAGACAGAATGGTAGAGTGCTGATATTCAGAAAAAAACCAGCGTAATCGGTTAATACCTAGATGAGAAATAGAGATAGGATGATAAAAAAAAGTTTAGGAAAGGAATTATTTACCAGAGAGTAATTAAAACAGGAAAAAAAATAAGGAAAGAGCTAGTGTATTGCGGTAATTAACACCTTTTACTACCCGTTGTTTCATCTAACAAATTCCTTCTGTCTCTCCTATTAGGCCTTTATTTTCTATAACACCTGCCTTCTTGCCACCTGCATTTGAAAGAAAATAAGTAATCGTTTTCATGTTAATGCAATTTAGAAAAAAAGACTTTCTGGACTTACAAGCTCATGTGTTTGCTTGGGCACTGTTAGGTCTGCTGGTGCATACCACTGAAGTCAACCTGGAGAATAGGAAATTTTGTTACATTCCCTACTTCTTTCATTCAAATAAAGGGGAGTTAAATTGGCTGGAACTGATATAAGATGCATTACTATTATGGGATTGAAAGCAATAACAAGTTTTCTCTTGGAAATGAATTTCCTAAACAGACCTGAAAAGTTACATAAACCAGTCTTTAGTAAAATGCATTCAGAAATATTCCTTCTTCACACTGCGATATATTTAACCCACCTAATATACAGGAAAAATACTGTGTGCAGTGAACAAAAATAAAATACACAAAAGAAATGCAAAATGTTGGTTTGAAAGATTTGTAGTGGAATTTAAAGATGTGAAATTAATTAGAATCAGAATGTTGCTTATATGTAGGAAAGCATCATTTGATAACTGAGTGCAACTCAGTCTTTGTCTTGAATCTTCCAGGATTTAGGTTCATAACTCCTTTGTACAGCTTTAAAAAGATGCCCTGTGTGCCACTCTGCAGTTTTAGTTTGGAGAGCTGCTCCTTTTGCTTCAGTGTAATCTCTCTGAAGAACAGCACCTTTTATCTGGAACAACAGAGTCTGCAAACTGGCTGCGAGACAGAGGCTGGAAATCACACCATAGCGTGAGCAGGGTTCATGTGTTAATATGCTGATCCACTGTGTCAGACACCAGCTTAGAACTGAATCTTGCCAAAAAGCACAGGTGAAATATGCTTGGTGAGCTGAGTGCTGCCCTGGGTGAGTAGAAATTCAGAGCTCAAAAGCAGTTAATGCCAGCTGGGAAGAATAAGCAGGAGCAAATTTAGGTTGTAGGGAGGAAACACAGGAGCAAAAAATCATTACTTTTGCTTATAGAGAGTGCTGTGAGAACGTCACGTAGGCAAGGAATTACGTAAGAGAATTTGCTTTTATCTACCCACATAAAATTTTGCCTGTGGGTGCACATGAGGATTTAAATCTCTGTGCAGTGTTCAGAGCTCTTTACCTCTCCAAATTAAATGTAATGCAAGTTTTGAGCCTGTACTGCCATAGCTTCCTGATCTGAGAAACAGGACACAGTCTTAAGTTAGAAACTTGTCTTTTTACTCTTTGGTCTCTAGTTTCATTTAAAACCAATACTTAAATGTGTTTGTGAAAGAATTAGTACAGGGACAAAGGGCTTGGAGTGCCTAGCTGGATCCTTTGGAAGTTCAGATAATTTAGACACATAATGAGTAATTTATTAGCTGCTAACTAGATTTCATCTGTATTTTGATTGTGTTGAGGCTAGCTTACAGATTCATTTACATACAGTTTATTTCTCAGGAGGCTGATCTGTGTAAGGTCCAGCTGTCTTTATAGATACATACATACCACCATTTCCTTCTACAGCCTGTTCCAATGTTCGATAGTCCTTTCAAGGGAATAAAATTTTCCTGATACCCAATCTAAACCCCGTCTGGCACAACCTGAGGCCATTTCCTCTTGTCCTGTTGCATTTTACCTGGGAGAAGAGGCTGTCCTCACCTGGCTACATTTCAAGTAGTCGTAGAGAGCAAAAAAGTCCCCCTTAGGCCTCCTTTCCTCCAGGCTACCCCAGCTCCCTCAGCCACTCCTCACAGAACTTGTGTTCCAGATGCTTCACCAGCACCTTTGCCCTTGTCTGGACTTGCTCGTCAATGTCTGTCTTGTGGTGAGGGGCCCAAGCTATGTGTACCTTATGGTGTCCCTCTAAGAAAGGCCAGGCATATGTGTTAACACATCATAGCAATGATAATAATAAGCCTTAGATTTTCACCTTCTACCCTAGCTGCCCAAACTTGCTCTTTAAGGCTGCTTCCTGGGCCATATCATCTCCTGGGAGCCCAGCAAGCTAGAGGAATAAAAACAGCATGGCCAACTTGATCCTGAGAAAGAGACGCTTCCTTGGACTTCCAGGAGATGTTGCCATGGCAGGTGCAGAGGCACACCAAAAACCTCTGCTGATGTTCTGGGGTCAGACAGTGCCTGGGAAGAGTGAAGACAGCAACCTTCCACTGCAGTGCCTGTGTCCGTACGATTTGCTGCTGCTGCCATTTGATTGCCAAGCCTGTCTCCAGGATCTTTGTTCTGGACTAAGGATCTGCTTCAATCGCTACACCATTCTGAACAATTTGGTACTAAACACGCATGTTGTTATCTAGGCACTTCTGTGAGATTTGGCTTACCATCTCCTTCCCCTCTCTCCTGAAACCAAGGCTTCCAAAGGCTTCCTCCCATTGCATACCTGGAATAGCCCTGAGCCTGGGGGCTTTTGTTCAGCTTTTGACTATCCAGTGTGAGAAGGCTATATGTTTGTATGTGTAGGTAAATACATTTTCTTCAGAATACTATACCTTTTTTTAAGTCTGAGAAACCCGCACAACAAGCAGATTTTATAGGTAACTTTGCCACTTGTTTTCCTTTCCCTTAAAGGCACTCCAGCTCTGGTTTTGAAAGTTGATGTATGCTGGGAGATAAAAACTATGACTGGATTAGGAATCCCTGAGAGTCACATAACTGGAAAGATACTTCCCAAAGGCTTAGATCCCATACTAGAGTGAGTTCAGTATATAGATACTGAATATTCAGACCGATAAATGAATTAAAGCTTTTTTTTTTGCTGCCTAGTAACATGCCATTTTTTTCCATGGTCATTTCTTGGTTGTTGACTATATTCCATGGTACCTTGATTGAATTATAAAATGGTAATATGAGTTTTGCAATTTTGTGCCATAAATTGATATTTTTGAGTATTCAGTTACTGAAAATTTTCTACTTATCTTGCAGTAGGATTGCTTTACTTTAAACAATTCTGAAACCTCTGATGAGGTTAAATTTAAAGAACATTCTGCTAAGGGAAACCTTTTAGGAAGTTTGACAGTGAGGTGAAACTACAGGGATGGAGTATAAACCTGGTGAAATCACTTTAAGGGAGGTGGTGGAATAATAATATTCCTGGTGAGTTTTCGATGGCAGTCTGGTGGTAGCTTTATAATAGATATTTGAAAGTAAGTATGTGATTTTGTTTTAATAGAGTATTTTCATGTCTACAGCTATTGGTATATTTTAACTACTATATCACGGCCACAATGTACATGCCAGGGACAATCCTGTTTTTTTTTAAGTAGTGTAAATTATTGCAGAACCAAGCAACGAGGTCATGTAACCCAGACTTGTGTTTACTATTCAGAAGTGTACAACGGTGTATGGAATGCCTGTCATAGAAGAACTTATGAGTGTGTGTGTGTGCACAATGTACACATTTCTCAACTTGGAAGAATTAAGCCCTGAGTATTAGTAATTGAAACACTTTTTGCAAACCACTGGAGCTGTTCCACGTTTCACTATTGCAACTGTTTCACGCACTTGTGGAATAAACAGTGTGCCTTCTCAGGGGCAGAGACAATAGAGAGCTTCTGCCAACTTGTGATTTTACATAGGTTTAAGCTAACTCAGAGAACTAAATATGAAATGTTTTACTTGGGGATTCTGTATATTTGTGACAATGGAGAAATTGTTAAAAGTGGATAGATTATAGACTCTTCTATCTGTTTGTTTTTTTTTTCAAATTGCAATGCAGTATTAGAATAAACCAGAATGGGGTGAGTCAAAGTGGGTTATCAATATAAGTTGCAATTATTAGTAACTTCATATAACTGTGGAATTCAGAAAATCCTTTTAGAGTTCAAAATTGAACAACTTATTTGTGCTAGAGAATAATTTACAGTAAATACTTTATTCAGTGAATTATTTCTTACTACATTGGCCAGCTGATTGTTTTCAAAAATTTTGTGGTTTGATGTTGGCAAACACTTCTTGGCCAGTAGCACTTATGCAACTAAGATATACCATTTATTCATCAGAATATCTGATTGCCTGCTGGCATTTTTTTTCAGTGTTAGTTGCTCCGAGCTGTTTATAAAATTAGGCAAAGAAAGATGAAATACATCCTGTATTAGGGGAATCCCTTCTACATGCATAATTTTCATGGCATGTATCTCTTAACAGATGCAGCAGAGTATAGGTGTCCTAATTGCAATCACTCAGGTTTATTAATTCAAGATATGTTTTGCAGATTGACTTGTATTCGTGATAAGAAATGTGTACTTGTACACTCCATTACAAGTTACAGTAGACATGCCTGATAGGAGAGTAAACACATAAGCAGAAAACAGGTTTTGAAATAGCAATGAAAAAGAATATTCTTTTACTATTTGATCAGTATTATTGCTTAATAAAATGTGTGGGAGGAGTGGAATGTTACAATATTGGAAAAGTCCTTGCCAAGTGAATGGTCATATCACCTTCTGAATTGTCTGCTGAAGCATAGTGCTGCCAAAATAATCCATGTTCCCAGACTCAAGTATAAGTTCAATTTCACTCAGAATCACGGCACACCATACAAAATGTGCTAAACCAGGATACAAAGTTAAAAGGACATTGTGTTGCTCAGCTATGAGTGGTTTATGATGATTAGAGTTCAAAAATGCATGACAAGAAATCATTTACGTTTGAAATTATTGAAATTCTTTTGTGAAAGAATGTGGAACCTGCAGTGTCAGTCACTGGTTTCTTTGTCGAGCAACAGTAATCTCAGTGTGTCATGCCAGAGGAAGAGAAAAGGATGTGTACAGTAATCTTTGTGTGTCATGCCAGGGGAAGAGAAGAGGATGTGTATCATATCCATGCAAAATGTGGAACATAGGTCAGATAGTTGAGTTTTTCAGTGCTTTTGTAAGACTCATGAAATGCCTGAGTTCACAAGAAAACACTATTACAGTCATATATTGTGTGTGTATGGGATACCACGGTGATCTTGTGTGATTCAGGCTGAGGAGAGGTGTTCCTGCATATAACTCCATGGACCACAGGCAGAGGAAGCCAAATGAAATCGGTACCATGACCCAGAATTGAGCAAACTGCCAGGTACTATTGCTCTTATCTTCTGTACTGATATATCCAGCTGCCATTTTCAGTGCTCCATTTTGATGAATTGGTAGAAGTGCGTCTAAAGTCCTATTTTCTCTGTGTCGAGGCATGTATCTAATTTACTGGGGACACAAGGTGAAGAATATCCTCTCACTCTCGGCAAATTCAAAAGCTTTCATGGGCTGTACCTATAGGAATGTGTACTTGCTTTTTCGTTATACCCAGTCATGACTGATAATGAATTGAAGTGCTTCTTAGATTGTATCAGGAAGGATTTGATCACAAGAACATAAACTGAGGTTATGTGCCCAGGAGTAGGTTAAGTATTACATTATGTAGAGTTAGAGATGCCAAACATACAGCTGCTTGTAAAGGCTGGTATATAATCAGAAAAGCAAACCTCCTGTTCCACCAGCTAAGTTTTCATGTTAAGATATTTAGTAGAAGCTTAAGAACTGGGATTAGCTGTTCACCTCAATTCGTAGACTGTTAGCCTGTTAACCATGTGTATGTGTGTGTACTTGTGTGTGTAAATAGCATCTGGGAATTTTTTCTTTCTTCCTTGTCCTCTGATTTTTTGTCTTCCCTCTATTTTCCTACCTGGCTTACTTTTGAATTGGAAGCCTTTTGCTCCTGTCTTCTTAATGACCTTTCCTCCCTCTTCTCCCCTAAGAAAATTTATAATTTAGAAGTTGCTCCTTCTCTGCACCTGATCTCATAGGACCCACAGTAACACCAGAAAAAAAGGGAATGATGGAAGCGGTTTTGACACTGTATTTTAGTAGACGTGTAGTGCCAGGAAGGGAGGAGGAAATCCATTCTAGCATGCCTGTTTGGAGGTGAGAAGTGGCAGGAGGCTGGAGAAGAGGGATTTTTTGTGCTCTGGCTCCAGAAGATTGTTGTGAACACACTACGGGGACAGAAAAAAAAAAAAAAAAAAGGAAGGAAAAACTTCTGTAATCCTGGCTTTTGCTCTTTTAAGCCTTGTGGAATTGCAGATGAAGTGTGGATCCTTTTATAAATTCTAGGAAGAACTCTGGTACTGTGATCCTTTTCCTTAATTCACCTTATTTGGAGCAGGGGTGTCAAGCTTGTTCTTTTAGAAGATCTAAGGGCTCCACCCATGCAACTTGACTAGTTGTCTTACGTGTCTTTGGGTACTTCTGTGGTACAAAAAGTAGAAAAAAAGGTTGAGTCTGGGAGAAAATATCCCGTGTTCTAGCTTCATCACAGTGCTGTTGCATTTAAATTTGAAGTGAACATACAGGTAATGGACTTTGTGTATTGACACTGTGGTGTTGTATAAGGACTGTGTTTAAAGATATATGTAACAAAATGTTGATTACAGTTTCGGCTTTCTAACATCCTTGGGGTCGAATTCTGCCCTAATTTAAACATTGCTTAACCCTTCTAATTCTCCTGGTATAGCCCAGATTGAAAATGAGAGCAGAGTGTCTGTTCCAGTTTCACTACCTGCCCTACTTACCAAATATCAACCATGTATTTAGCAATATTGTCTGTCTCACACACGTACACATATCAACAATTTCAGTAAATGCTGACATTCTAACAGGAATGACATGAACCATTTGGTTAACATGCACATAAACACATCTGCTTTGTTTATATCTTTTTTTTTCTGTATTGACTGAATGAGTAAGGAAATGGTTAAGGAAAAGTCAGAGAGGGAGACCCAAGCTGAACCTAAAAGAATCCAGTTGGATATACTGAGCTTTTGTTGGCTAATAATTTATTTATTTATTTAGTTATTTATTATAAAAGAAAGTTAGGTTGTCCATACTTCTTATATGACTCGTAGGCAGCTGAATTCAGTTCTAACTACGGACTTTTCAGGAACATTAATGATCCAGTAATGAAAACTGAATTGCCTGAATCACCTCTGCCTGCCACTCAGGCTGGTTCTCTGTAGCACAAAATTAATTCTGAAGATTAAATATGATATCTGCACAGAATAAAAAATCAATGTTCTTTTCCCTCTTTTTTTTAAACATATCTTCAGTTTTCCCAGTTTTATTTGTGAATGTCTTTCAAGTTTGGAAATTCAAAACTTCAGGGATTGAATGAAATCTTGGGTCTAAAAAGTCCTAATTATTTGTTAGAAAACATGAATCATGCAATATTGACTAGAATTAACAAGGAGATAGGGATCTGTATCTGTCAGGTGCTGAAACTGAGCATTTGCCTCCTTGCCTGTTTTATAGAATTATTTTACCTTGTTTATAAGTATAGCTGCAACATTTAGAAACTATGATATCTTGAAAGCATGATATTTCAGTGAGAATGAGGTAAATTCTTTACTTCATCTATTTGAAAGGAATCACTTTAGCAACAAAATGTAAAATCATACGGGTTCTTAATTTTACACATTGTTGACTTAAATAAGTCTTACCAATGTTTTCAGCACTTGAGAAGTAGTAGGTATAATAGAAGCATTATGTATATCCTTCTGTTACTGGGAAAGCTTGTTGCTTTGCAATCCTTGTGGGAATTTCATTGCAGCATTACAGAATCACAGAATCAACTAGGTTAGAAAAGACTTTTGAGATCATTGAGTGCAAGCTATGACCTAACACTACCTTGTCAACCAGACCATGGCACTGAGTGCCACATCCAGTCTTCTTAAACACCTCCAGGGACTGACTCCACCACCTCCCTGGGCAGCCATTCCAATGCCCAGTTGCCTCTTCTGTGAAGAAATTCCCAATGTCCAACTTAAACCTCCCCTGGTGCAGCTTAAGACTGTGTCCTCTTGTCCTTTCACTGTTTGCCTGGGAGAAGAGACTGATGCTCACCTGGCTACAACCTCCTTTATGTAGTTTTAGAGAGTGATGAGGTCTCCCCTGAGCCTCCTCTTCTCCAGGCTAAACAACCCCAGCTCCCTCAACCACTCCTCTTGAGCTCCAGACCCTTCACCAGCCTTGTTACCTTCTCTGGACACGCTCCAGCATCTCAACGTCCTTGCTAGATTTGGAGGCCCAGAACTGGACACAGGACTCGAGGTGTGGCCTCACCAGTGCTGAGTACAGGGGAAGAAAGGCTTTCCTGGTCCTGCTGGCCACACTATTCCTGATACAGGCCAGGATGCCATTGGCCTTCTTGGCCACCTGGGCACATTACTGGCTCATGTTCAGCTGCTGTCGGTCAGTACCCCCAGGCCCCTTTTTTCCTGGCCCCTGTCCAGCCACTCAGTCCCCAGCCTGTAACGCTGCAGGGGGTTGTTGTGACCAAAGTGCAGGACCCAGCACTTGGACTTGTTAAACCTCATATTGTTGAATTCAGCCTGTCCAGCTCCCTCCTGTCCTTCAGCAGATTGATGCTCGCACCCAACTTGGTGTCATCTGCAAATTTACTACTGGTAGGCTTGATCCCCTCATCCAGATTGACAGTAAAGGTATTAAACAGGACTGGGCCTGACACTGGTCCCTGGAGGACATCACCAGTGACTGGCCACCCACTGGATGTGGCACCATTCACCACCACTCCCTGGGCTCGGCCCTCCAGCCAGTTCTTAACCCAGTGAAGAGTGCACCTGTCTAAGGTGTGGGCTGCCAGCTTTTCCCGGAATATGCTGTGGCACGCTGTGTCTACCTGGACTTGCTGAAGTCCAGGTGGACACAGCCTTCCCCACATCCACCAGGCGAGTCACTCGGTCATAAAAGTAGATCAGGTTTGTCAGACAGGACCTGCCCCTCCTAAATCCATGCCGGCTGGGTCTGATCCCTTGCCTGTCCTGTAGGTGCCATGTGATCACACTTAAGATGATCTGTTCCATAACCTTGGCAGGATCCAAGTTTCCTGATTCCTCCTTCTGGCTCTTCTTGTGGATGAGCATCACGATTGTCCAGGTTCCAGTCATCTGGGATCTTCCTGGTTAGCCAGGACTGCTGATAAATGATGGAGAGTGGCTTGGTGAGCTCTTCCTCCAGCTCCCTCATCACCCTAGGATGGATCCCATCTGGTCCCGTAGACTTGTGAGCATCTAAGTGTCTCAGCAGGTCACTAACTGCTTCCTCCTGGATTACAGGGGGGCTGTTCTGCTCTCCATCCCTGTCTGCCAGCTCAGGAGGCAAGTCATTCTGAGGACCACCTGTCTTATTGAAAACTGAGGCAAAGAAGGTGTTAAGTACCTCAGCCTTTTCCTCATCTTTGGTGACTATATTCCCCCCTGCATCTAATAAAGAGTGGAGATTTTCCTTGCCCCTTGTTTTGCTGTTAATGTATTTATAAAAACACTTTTTATTATCCTTTACAGAAGTGGCCAGATTAAGTTCTAATTGAGCTTTTGCCTCTCTAATTTTCTTTCTGCATGACTGAACAACATCCTTAAACACTTCCTGAGTGGCCTGCCCCTTTTTCCAAAGGTAATACGGCCTCTTTTTTTCCCTGAGTTCCTGCAAAAGGCAATTCTTGCTCTGCTCTTGGCATATATGGAGTACTTCTGAGCTGGGTTTCTCCAAGATTTTTTTGGTACTAACCTGGCGTGGCATGTATTGCTGCCTAAAGAATGAAACAATATTCTATGAGAGTTAATCTAACAGTTAATTGTATTTGCTTCCTTTGAAATAGAACCTTGTGTAAAAAGTGTGAAATAAGGTAAATTTCATTCATGCATTTATTTCCTGACTTTAAATATTGTCCTTAACAGTATTTATTGTGTTTGGACCAGTGTTTTCTCCTCAGTTCTGCAACATGCTGAAAGTGAAACTTATTCAAGCTGCCTAATTATAATATCATACCAAATAGCGTTACTTTTCATAATCATAACAGTTTAGTAATGAATTCAGGCCTTAGTTCAGGTAAAATCTGTAGCTGAGTAGCTCTCTAAAGGCCTTAGCAGAGGAAAGTATGTCCAAATGGGTAGAAAAAAAATGCAGTTCAATACAGAGAAGTAGTGAAACATCACTGTTCATTCATATAGAATGATAAATAGGCCTTCTAGTATGTAGGTTGCTAAAAAATGAATGGAGCAATAGGAATAGTAACTACTTAAAAAAAAAAAAAAAACCCAACCCAACCTCTTTCCAGATTCAAGTGTCAAAGGAAGGAAAATGCTGGAGAAGAGGAAAGGTGTGTGGACACATACACACATGCACACACTCTTGGACTCTAGAGAGAGAAAATAAATTGTGTCTTTGTTACAAGAAAGAGTCTATTCCTGTGATCTTTTCTAAACTCAAGTAGTCTTTTATTAGTTCAGTCAATATCACACTTTCCAATCTGTGTAAAAAGAAATCTTCAATACACAAATGCCAGAGTGCACAATTTATCTTTCAGCTCACCTGTGAAATGCCAGCTACCATATACCACTTGAGTTAAATGTCCTCAGAGGAGATCAACCAAAATTTTGGCAAGCTTATAGCTAGGCTGGGAGCTCCAGACAGAGACACAGCTGGGCTTTATCTGTATTGCAGTCGCAATACAAATTGTGGTGAGACACTGTAGTGAAACATAGAGATGCTTTATCTTTAAACTATAGCTGGGCTAGTTCAGATACTGATAGAAAGGAGCGGACTGTGGGCTACATGCCATGTTCCTCTTCAGTGTAGCGAACATACTTTGGATGACAAGCAAGATCACAGCCTCAGAATTTATTTTTATTTGTTTATTACTGCTTCCTTAGGAAAAAAACCTTGTGCAAGAAATCACAAGAAATTGTCGGTACAATACAGTAAATTAGAAAGAAGTCAGGTTCTGAGAATCACATGGCAATCACCAACAGATATTAATAAAGGAGGGGGATGATGTGCATACAAATTCATCACACTTTGCCTTTTTAGCTAAGCTGCATTGTCACTCTGTAAGAAAATACAGAGGATATGTTAAATATCTTAGATAAATTATGCAATTAAAGGCAAAAAGTGAAGTATTCAGTGATATTCATCCTTTTTCATGTGCGCATATGCATCCTGCAGATGTTTAGAAAAGAGCTTGGCTTTTATTTCCCTAGCAGCATTAGCTCAAACCCAGTATCAGTTAAAACTAATCTATTATGTTAAAGCTTAGAGACTCTGTGCTCCTCTAGGGGAGCTGTACCCTTGGGTTATGATAGTTCTTCCCCAAGCAGGATCCTAAAGTCCTTAGAGTTACCTGTGCTGCAGATGTCTCTTCTCTTTGGTACTTGTGTTAACGAGCCTCTCTGGACTTCATTTCCCCATTATTCAATCCCTGTTTTGAAGTGGGGGTCTGTCAGAACAGCGGCTTACCCAGACTATTTGCCAAGTCTTCCTTCATTTGACTTCTGCTTCTTTCACCTCCATCAGAATGGAGGCACCCTATGGAAGCCTCTTTCATGGTCTTTCTTTCTCAGATTTGAATTTTAAAGTGTCTCTTTTTTACTGTGTTATACTGCTTCTTCCTTGTACTTAATGCAATATTTTTCTCTAAGAAATGGGAATAAGAGGCTTCAGTTGAACATCAAAACTTTCTATGACCACTGCAGCTTCAGTTAATAGTCACCTGCCTCTTTGCTCTTGTCCCTTAACCTTTTCTGTATCACATCAACATGCATCACTCTACTTTGAAAGTCTCTCGTAAGATACACTCTTCTTCTCCGTCATCTTATGGTTATTAGTGAGCTGATTCTTTCCTCCAGACACACCGTAAGTTTTGCCTATATGGAAGCATATGGGCAGTTTCTTCTGTGCTTTTCCTTCATTTTGAAAGCACTATCCTAATGTTATCTCAGATTTCTCTATTATTCCTCTTCAAATCCCTCTTTAAACATCTCCTTTGTTGTGGTGCCTGCAGAATCTTCTCCCCTTTCAGCCTTCTGAGCTAGACAGATGCTGTTCATTTTTTGTTTTCTTTGCTAGGGTGCTTCAAAATCAATCTTAAGGTATTTCTGGAGAGCTTCTGATTCTTGTTTGGAAACTTGACATATTTTATAATTAAGTGTTTTATGCACTGAGGTGAAAATCAGCCCCACACAGAGAGCAGGCAGAATGTGCGTCATTTAGATCCCAGAAATGCATTAAAGTAGACTGAATGACCGACGCTACAACAAATACTAAATTCTCTGTTAAGTGCATGTAGGTCTAACAGGCTGCTTTGGCTACTGACCCAAGAGATTTTGACTATGGACAGCTGATTTCAGTAGTGTAGATGGATTTTAGGAAATTCTCAGGTTTAGTTACTTTAAAAGTATCAGCTCCTTTGAATACAGAGGTAGTAATACTTGAAGATTCACATTTTTTTTAAGAATCTTCCCCACATCATGGATTTGCATCTGATTGATGTGCAGAGATCAAAGATTCATTCCACACTGAAGCAGTAGAAGCCTTGCTGGTTGTAGTGAAAAATACCTGGACTTCATTCCTGGAGTTTCATACCCCATTGCTGTTGTAAATCATAGAATCATAGAGTGGTTAGGGTTGAAATGGTACTTAAAGATCATCTAGTTCCAACCCCCCTTTCATGAGCAGAGACACCTTCCACTAGACCAGGTTGTTCAACGCCCCATCCAACCTGGCTTTAAACACTTCCAGGGATGGGGCATCCACACCTTCTCTGGGCAGCCTGTTCCAGTGTCTCAACACCCTTTAAACAGATAATTTCTTCTGTATGTCTAACATAAATGTCCCCCTTTTCAGTTTGTACCCATTCCTCCTTTTTCTATCTCTACAGTTCCTGATGAAGGGCCCCTCTCTGGCTTCCCTGTAGGCCCCTTCAGATGCTGGAAGGTTGCTATGAGGTGTCCACTCAACCTTCTCTTTTCCAGGCTGAACAGCCCCAACTTTCTCAGTCTGTCCTCATAGTGGAGGTACTCCAGTCCTCTTACCAGCTTTGTGCCCCTGCTTTGGATTCTCTCCAACAGTTTCATGTCTTCCTTAATTTTGGGAGCAACAGAATTGGATGCAGCACTCCAGATGGGGTCTCACAAGAGCAGAGTAGAAGAAGAGAATCACCTCTCTCGACCTGCTGATAGTGCTGCTTTCGATGCAGCCAAATAGATGAAGGCAGACTAATGCAATTTCGTGTTTCAAACTGAACTTTTACTTTTTTGTTTGTTTCTTTGTTTCTGAATCCCTTAAAAAATGTTGCAAGCTGGGATAATATTTTGAATTAAAGCATGCCGCAGGAAGCCTGCTTGGATGTGTACTGCTGCTTTCTACTGTGTGAATATGCATGTCACTGCAGGGCAGTCTGCTTCCCCATTCACCCCTGCATCCCACTAGGCTAGCAGTACTACTGTGGGAGCAGCTGGGCATGCTCAATGCTCTTGCCTGCTACCTCCAAATCATGATTTATAGTAGAAAGGTGAGACTTGTACAAATTATCCTCTGTCTCTAGATACTAAGGGCCCTATTAAATGAAGCCCCATCAAGGTGTATAATCTTCCCCATTTATTTTTCAGAAATTACTCTGTGGACTTTTTTTCTGACTAATGCTAAAAATTAGCAGAGTTAGTAATGATAGATGCAGGTTACTTTAGTGACAACTTTACATGCATGCAGAATTTGATTGTGTTTTTAAAATAACATGGTAACTTCCTGTCATTCTGCTGTAGATTTTGAAAACTGCCATAGTCCATAGGAATGTTAGTTTTGTGGTCTTAGCCCTGGGAAATCTGGGGTTGATTTGAGTACTGGCTATTTCATTCTATCTTGCAGCTTTCAGTTTCTGTTGTGTTACTTGTTTCTGTGGTTTGAAGCTGTGCTTGTTTAGTTCATGACTAAAAGTAGCAATCAAATGTGAAAAAGCAGATTAATACAGTAAAATAGATGGACCCTGCTGGTCACCAGTTATGCAGAAGGCAGTAAAAGACAGGCTACATGTTGCCACTGAGATGAGCTCAGTTGGTCAGAGCTGATAACGCCAAGGTCGTGGGTTTCATCCCCTTATGGGCCATTCACTTAAGAGTTGGGCTCAACGATCCTTGTGGGTCCCTTCCAACTCAGAATATTCTGTGATTCTGATTCTAAGGGAAAAGCAGTGCATGTTCCCAGTTCATGTTCCCAAAGAAGTGTCAATGGCAGCTTCATGCTTTCCTATTGCTTCACAGAGACAACTGGAAAATCAATTACTCTTCTCATGTGGTCACAAATGTATAAGCACATGCAAAAAATTACACTAACTACACTATTAATTGAGTTTTCAAAAAGCATTTCTGTACTCTAATGAAGTAGTAGAATAGTCTTTAACTGCAGAACTCAGGCATACTGAAGCCTGGAAGTTTGTTTTCAATCCCCTCTTAAAAACAATAGTTTTGAATGTGAAAAGAGATAAAACTTTGCTGGTATAGTAGCATTCCAAGGGTGCATATGTGAGCAAGATGTATTGTATTTACATGTTATTTTCTGTCTTTAAGGGTTTGATGTAGCTTTTGTAGGTATACACAGACACAGTTTTATATATGTCTCATTTATTCAGTCACCATGCAGATTCTAAAATGGATCCTAGCCAAGTTGGCAAGGTACAAAGCAGTGAGTGCCTGTATTTTCAAAACTAGAAGTGAGACCCAAGGTTGTAAAGAAACCACAAACACACACCCAACTAGAAACAGAAAAAAAGAGAGACATTTTGTGTATCCTTGGCACAATACAGATTTATGACAGTTTGAAGGTGGAGTTGAAAGCAGATACAAGAAATGTTAATATTTTAAATTGGCCATTGAAGTTTTCAAAGAATCATCAAGGTTGGAAGAGACCGTCAAGATCATCCAGCCAAACTGTCAGCCCAGCACCACCATAATCACCCATCAACCATATCCCCAAGTGCCACATCCAGACACCTCTTGAGCACTTGCAGAGGTGATGACTCCACCACTTCCTGGGCAACTTACTCCAATTCCTAACCCCTCTTTCAATGAATTTTTTTTTTCTAATATCTAATCTGATCCTCCCCTAGCTCAACTTGAGGTAATATCTAATCTGATCCTCCCCTAGCTCAACTTGAGGTAATGTCCTCTCATCCTGTCACTTGAGACATGACAGGAGAGACCAACCCACACCTTAATACAACCTCCTTTCAGATAGTTGTAGAGACCAGCGTGGTCTTCCCTGCGCCTCCTTTTCTCCAGGCTAAACAATCCCAGCTCCCTCAGGCTCTTTTCATCAGATTTTGCTCCAGATGCTTCACTGTATTCATGCTCTGTAGGTTTGTAAGCCAAGGCAAAGCACTTTACTGTTCTCTTCAAATTGCTCTGAAGAGAGGAAAAAAATTACAATGTGGTGTTCACAGACCAGTTATGAGAATTATTAAATAAATATTTTTAGAGGACAATTCTAAATATATACACTGGTGAAAATTTTCTGCCACTGGCTTTGATTTCCAACTGAATGTTAATATGTTCAGTGTGACTTGATCTCTGTACTGAACTAGCCATAACTTGAGTGAGATTTTGTGCAATGTAGTGTTAGCCCTTTACCTTTATTATGTGAATTGTCTCAAAGTGACTTCTTTAGAAAGAACTGTATTTTGCAACTCTTACTCAAGCTTTCATTTAGCGCTAATTGTCTAAAGTTTCAGACCTCTGTCTTAATATAGTGCCATAATGATGAGTATCTCTCTCCAGTGTCTGTAAAGAAAGCTTTTAGATGACTCTTCCTGCAGAGTTTACCAGAGAGCCAGCTTTGTGACATGCGTGGTCTGAGGACATAAATGAGCCAAGCTTAGCGTGAAGAGCTGTCCTGTTTTAGGTCAGATCAGTAGAGAAATATTCAAGACCTTCTTTGCTTCTGAAGTATAGATACCAATCTATGTTATCCTTAAAGTACTTTAGCCAGAATATCTGACTTTTAGACATCCATTGCTTTATTAGGGGACATGAATAGAGGCTGCAAAGTCTACACGAAAAGCGGCAGAGAAACAAAATATATCCTGGGAATTAAATTGTGTTAAGTGTCTCTGAAAATAGGAAAAGTCTTGATCAGATTTAATCCAAATGTATATTAGATCAGCTTGGGATAGGGTTTAATCTCTTGTTGTAGTTTTACTGAGTAGAAAATTAAATAGCTGCCGGATGCTACAGACAGGTGTTTGCAGAAAGTCTGCTTTTGCACATTTATCACATACCAATTAACACTCAGATGTGGTAGCACTCTCCATCCTCTCTGTGCTTCCTGGTTTTTAAGTGATCCCCACATTGTTCAGTTATGCAAGGAAGACGTGCTCTGCTCTGTCTTTTTAGAGGCACAGGATTGAAAGGAGCTGAAGGAGGTGACTGTAAGAAGACGTTCCACAAACTGAATTAAAATGCAGGCAGAGTGGCCCTAGATAAAGGAAAATGTTTATTTGTAGAGTAGGGATTCAACTGCAATTTGAACGACTTCTGCTACTATTTCTTTATATTAGATTCTCACCTAGTAAAGAAAATGTGTAGGAAAACTTGAGAAGTGGTTTACCTTTGGTCGAAGGCAGAGGTAGTCTTTGTGGAAGAACAAAACAGCCATTTATGCACAGAGGTATTTTCTGATGTAAGCCAAAACAGACTGGCTGCTCTTTTTAATTTCAGTCAACTAAAGTGAAATTAGGCTTCCTGTTGTTTTTGTTTGTCTTCTTTGAGCAGAGTCCAGGACGGGAGTTGAAATCTCTGCAGCAACAAATATTGGCAAACTCCAGGGTCGAGATCCTGTCTTTTTCATTTATTAAAAATGAGTGTTTGTAAGATCTTGCAATCATATTACTTAAGGATTTGATTTAATCTTTAAATTATTTTAAATTAATTGATCCTGAGTGTATTTATTTGCAAAACCAGGTTAATTAATAAATATGGAAGAACACAGGAATATATATCTACATCTGCCAAAGCTCATTATTGGTATGTCCTGAATTTCTCTGGAATTCACATTTAATGCTTCTTATTTTTGTCATTTCTTTTGCCCTATTATCTAATTCTGTGTGCAATGTATTTGAAAGTCTGCGGTCTTCAGATTTCTGGCGGTAGGTGTTTGTATGTATACTTGTACTCCCAGTGCTTCTGTTTTAATTGCAGTCCCTTTTCCCCTGCAGCACTCTCTTGCCGCCAGCAGGATCAGCTGGTGGTGCTGGGCAGTGCTGTTATAGCAGGGCTCCTCACTGTGGAACTCCTGCACTGAGTCTCCTGTGCTGACTGCCAAACAGGCAGAATTTTTAGAGCTATGTTAATTCCTTCCCAAGTTCTACAAAGGCGTTTGTAGATGTGTGGGGTTGTACCTCTGGCAACGCTCACTAGCGAAGGAGGGAACCCAGCAGTTTCATCTTGAAGGCGGCCTTGCATACAGATACTGTGATGGTGTGCTACCAGACGGTGCTGTGAGCACCTACCCTGTGTCCTCCATGCAGAGCAGCACATAATATTTCACAACAAGCATCAATTAAAACTGAAGATAACACATACTTTTAAAGAATCATTTACAGGAGTTGACTTGGGGAGATAAACAGGGGAAGAAATTACAGTTACACAGAGAAGCAGAAATAAAAGCGTGACTTCTAACTGCAAAGGAAGTTTTCATCTGTAGAGGGCTAGGGGATATCCCTACTCGAGAATATTACACGAATTGCTTTTAGGAAAAGGGGTCTACAGGTGTCAGGGGTTCTTATACCCTGCTGCTGATATGGCATCACATTTTCTACAAAGTATAGATACAAATAAAGTTTTCTGTTTGTGAAAATAATACAGGCTCTTGCATACAAAAAGAACAAGGCTATAGTCATTAGGCATCAGAAAACGTCAAAAACATTAATTTGTGAATTTATTTAGTTAGAAAATAAGTCGGTTTCCTCTATATTACATCACCAGTACATACATGCATATCTTCCTTTTCTTGAGCTTCTTGACTGTTATTGGCTACAACAAAAAAAGCCTACTTCTAGGTTTGGGGGCATGCCAGGTAGGATTTTCCTAGCATGTTTATAATGTCACTTTAGGATGTGAAATGTATCTTCTTCTTTTGCCTTCTGCCTTACCTATATACATGGAAAAAATTTCTTGTGCATGAGGACAGAAAAGCATTGAAAAATGAGTGTGCACACACATGCATGTGGTTTCGTAAAGATTCTAATCAATCATTGCTGCTGCTTTTCCTGTGCTCCTCCGTGGTAATAAGAGCCACCACATAGTTTTCGTCATGCCACTCAGTGCATTTAGACATTCAAATGCATCATTCTTTCGTAAAATATGAGTAAGTAAAAGTGCATCTCAGGTAATAGCACTGGAAGTGCAGATAGGAATTCTTCACCTCCAGTGCAGATTTGTTACTGGATGCCAAACTGTTGCTTTGGTGACAGTGAAATTTGTTCCACCATTTCATCATGCAGGTTCAGAGCCTGCTTTTTAGCTCGCTTTCTCTGTGCAAGTTGGTCTCCTAATCATACAGATCACAGATAATTGTTCCCACCACCTTTGTCTGTAGCATCTTTGAAATTGTTTTCTTCTCTCTCTTTTAAATGTGGGGTTTTTTAAAGTTAGAGACCACACGTGAAAAAAAGGGATACAGAAAAATAATTGATTTAATAAGTAAATAACTGATGTTTTAAGTAGTATAAAAGCGTAAAGGAAAGATAGCATCTTTTAAAAAATCTATGTTAAAAGCCATAAGAAACTCACCAGTTTCAGAAGAAGTTGCACAGAACCTCCAACAAGCAGAAAAGGATGGAAACACTGTGAGAATAAATACATTTGCTAACTTTCTTGAAAAGGTTGTTTCCAAGTGTCATCACTTCTGTGAAAGTTCCTGTGTTGGCAGAGCCATAAAAAACCATTAATTTGTTGTTAGTTGGACAAATGCAACAAAGCCAATTGTGATATGAGGGGATGAGAGGAGAAGTTGGTGAGTTTTTCTTTTCTATGTCCAATACCACCTGAGCCTACAAAGGCTGCTGCTTTCCCAGTTTCCTAAATACCAATATGTGTGTCAATGTAAAAAAATGGAAGATGGCTGAACATAAATTTTCCTCTTGAAGTGGTTAATGTGGAAAAGAAAAAAAACCCAGAGATAAGTGGTCAGTCTCCAAGAGAAATGCTTCAGTTCATTCACCATCATCCTGAAAGCGATGGATCTTTCAAGAATGTGTCTGTAGCACTGTGTAACTTTGCAGAGATTGTTCTGAATTCTGCAAAATTTTCCTGCAGTTCCCTTTGAACTGCAACATCTGTATGCAATTAGCAATGTAGAGTTACATATAAAATATTAATTAATATGTACAAATTTTTAGACTTGACAAAATAAATGGTAGGTTCTTTAGGTACGGCCATAGCTGGGAGTGGTGCAGTCTGGTTCCACACAGAATACTAGGGGCTGTGTCAAGTATTTCCATCACAGAGTTTGAATCTGCAAGACCCAGTTCAACTCTGATGTCAGGTTGGACTTCAGTGAAATGGTGCCCACTTCTGCCAGATCAGAATTTGATTTTACAGGGATGAAAAAGCTGGAATTTTCTTAAGAAATTGGGCTACTGTAGTAGTGTATAGTGAATTTAGAGCAAACAGAAATGTCAGAAAGGTTTCTTTATGACAGAAGTTTTTAGCAACATATGCAGAAACAGAAAGCATCAAATTCTTTGCTTTATAGGAAGCCCTTGAGTATGCTGTTAGCATCAAATGCAAACAACATTTAGTCATTAGTGACCTGCTCAGCTGCTTGGTGACTTGAAGGGGAGAGACCTATTACCAATCCACTGAAATAATGCCTTCACTTACAGTGAATCTTCAACTCTGATACATTAAGAAAAATCACTGCTGTGTGACCATCAAACTCATACTTCTGCTTATGTGATGGTCTGTGATGTCTGTGTCTCAGCTTGCAAAATGAGGTATGGGTAAGCTGCTTCCAGCTATTGGGAATTCATTTCCTCAGCCTGCCCTGCCTGCTCGCGCATCAATGCCCGCTGCGAGACAGACCTGTTCAAATTTACCAACTTTGCAATTGTCTCCCCCTCTAGTGGCTTGTCTGGGAAACAGGATGTAAATGATGGTTAAATTTGAGCACTGGTACTTAAATTCTAGGATGTTGTTCCCTGTATGTTCAGCTGACAACTGTGTGTGGATGTACTTGCAAACTACGCTGTAGTAACTAATTTCAGTCTGCCTAAAATTGAGATGCTGCCCACTATGCTAAAAATCTTGATTACAGGGAATGTCAGGTAGAATAGGGTTTTCTGCTGGTTTCACCATTTATATAAGCTGGCCAGAAGTGTGTCTATGGCAGTTTGAAAGGGTGGTGTTTCGATATTATTAATATGTAACATAAAATCTCTTTTAGTATGTGCCTGAGACCTATGTTGTTGAAATGAGGCCATGGATTTTATTCTCAGAGAAGCATACACCCTATGAGGTTAAGTGAAACAGTATCAGTGTGAAGCAGTGCTCTTAGTTTGTTACTTGCATAGCTTCTTTATTTTATTTGAGCTCTGTCTCTTCAGGCTTATAGAAGGACATTCTTTAAATCTTCTGAGGTCCTATTTATTTATTCATAAGATCTGTATGGACATCTGAATAGTGATACCTGAACAAAAGAATTAATGAAAGCATGAGTGTGGACAGGCTATTGACTCCTCACTGCTGCAGACTCAATTGGCATTCAAAATTATATGACAGATGATTTTGTACCTACAATGGAGGGAGATAAAATATTTATTACCAGATGGCAGGTGAAAATCAAGGTGTTAATGGAGTTACAGAGATTTGGAAGTATGGGTCTGTTTTATACTGATCATTTTTTTGCCAGAAACATAGGTTGTGTGACAACTTTGCTGAGAATGTGTTGCTCATGGAACAAGCAAAATTGACACTAGTACAGTATAGTAGTTAATTTGTGATATATTATTTGTTTTAGCATTGTTCCACTACTGCTCTTGCATTATCTATTTAGGTAGTGTTTTTTCAGGGTACAAGGAGTTGGTCAACTGAAAAAAAATCATGAGTTAAATCTCATTGTTCTGCACACAAGAAAAATTTCAAATTGTTTAGATTTAGATAGTAAATCCTCCACTATAAGCAGAGTGCTTTCAGATTTCAGACTGTTGAAATTATTAAAGTACTGTTTCTCCCAAAATACTGTAACTGATGTTCTTTATCTGTTTCCATTGCTTCTTTTGGTCAATCTAGGATATATTTGTTATTGATTGCTCCTTTGCTTTAACAGTACCAGTATTTAGGAGAGAAAACACATAAATCTCCAAGTCCAGAGACAAAATATGGCAAGGTTGTAAAGCTGGGAACTCTTGCCAGAGAAAAATTTTCATCATTAGTATTTCTAGCTTCTATAATCTTTCTTAAACTCTCCATCTCCTTGCAGACAATGCTGAGATAGTTTTTCCATTAATCAGAATATGCAAACAGGTGCTCCTCATTTTTTTTGCAGGAACTGTTTGTGGAAGTCAGGGGTTTGTTCTACTTATGCTGAGAATTACTCCAAGGAAGCAAAGAAGAACCGGTCATTAAAATGAGCAACTACCTTTAGCAATGTAAAGCACAGGCAAGAGTTGCTGTGTGTTGCAGAAGGAGGGATGTTTGCATTTGGCATTCAGCACTTCTGTGTCCTGCTGTGTCAAAGGTCTGAGCCTTAGTTGTAAGGAGGTCTGAGGTGTATGAATCGGCCAGTATGGGATTATTTTTTATTTTTTTTCTTTTTACACAGAGATCTCTATTCTGAAAGGCTTTTGGATAGAACTAGCACAAATCAGGTTGTGAAATGAGTTGCCATGTGTTCCCTTATTGCAGATCATCATAGTTCGAAAGAAGATGTGAATTTTTAAATCCAGTAAGGGATGCCAGAAGAGAAGCAGGAGAGGATACATCTTCATCTGAAAAGGTTGCTATGTAGAGTAGGCTAACTGGCTTCTGCCTCTGTCATGAGCTTAAGACTATAAGTGCCTTAAAAGTGAGATATGTGTCTGTGGAGTTTTGTTTGTTTATTTCCTAATAAGAAGTGTGTGGTAACCAGAGCTTCCCTGAGTGATTCAGGTGCTTTCCCAGGCTCTGATGATATACTGTGTCTATTTGCATCACAAATTCGAATGCAGTACAAATAGAGTAATTATTCTGTCTCTAAAGAACTTGATTAATCTTCCTGTCTGCACACAGCAGAACTATTCCAACTCAGCTTTATACCAGAAGTATACATACTGTACTTGGGTATAGGGAAGCCCCCATTATGGAAAATGTGCAAGTCACTGGAAGCGGTGGGCCATAAATTTTGGATTGAAGTTTTGTTATTTACAGGTAGAATTCCTTGGAAATTATGTCTTTTTGAGGCTTTTGGATAAGGATGTGTGAAAGAGTGTTGACTGACAGATCTCATTTGCTCTAGCCAGTATGACTAGATCAAACAGGCAAGAGGAAAAGGAAAAAAGAAAAAACAACAAAGGAACAAGTTACTGGTAAAAGGGAGCTTGCTCTGGGAAGCAAAACTGCAGTGACAGAGCTGGTCAAGTGCTGACACGAGAATTGGCTGGGAGGGAGGAGCAAGAGAGCTTGGGAGGAAGGGAAAAAACAGCTACAGAAAAGAAGGAATAAAACATTTTGTAGCCATCTTTGGAAAAAAGTTACTGTAGGGTAAAGAGAGAGGTCAAAAGGCTTTTCATTTGATGATGTAGTAGATTTGATAGATTTATTTGAGATTTTATTCAATGTTTTTTGACTCAACACTGCTGAAAAAAGCATCACACACTTGTAAAACTTCTCAAGTATTTTCTATGATTGGCTTTTTAGCAGTGATTTCAATACTTTACTTTCAAACCCTGATACTTTGTGATGAGAAGTTTATAATTTATTACATTATACAGCAATGAAATCTGTTGCATTTTGTAATTTTTTTTCACTTATGTGAAATTGTATAGCTATAACTTGCTGCTCACTAACCTTGAAGTGTGATAGTCTCATCACTTAGGTGATGCTGTGTTTTCTTTCATGACAGAAAAGAAATAATAGCACAAAGACAAGGACAGATTTTCAGACTTCATGAATGTGAACTGCACATGTTCATTGATCTGCTCTTTTGAAAATTTAGCAATGTATGCCAGATCAAACCTTAAAGCTTTCTAATTTGGAATCTTGCTCTCCTTGGTTTTCTGAGAAAGGCAAAGAAAATTTTAGGATTGCTTGAAAGTGATTATAGGCATCTCTTTAAACTTTGTTCTGATTCAGAGGATTGTAAATGCCACATCTTTGGGTAGCATCATTGTATTAGATTTTGTTGCTGTTAATCTCAAGATTTTTAAAAGTAACTACTAGATTAATGAGACTGAATCAGTATCCAGGGAAATGAATGGTTGGTTAGTGAAAATGCTGATATATGCTGACAAAAGTTCTTTACAGATTCTGCTTAGACTTCCAGGGGAGGCTGTAGCTCAGACAGTTTGTGTATTTGTTTTGTTTTTGTTTTTTGTTGGTTTTGTTTTTGTTTTTTTTGTTGTTGTTTGGTTTTTTTGGTTTGGTTTTTGTTTTTTTTTTGTTTGTTTGTTTGTTTTTTGTTTTTTGTTTTACAATATAGGTTGGATTTTTGAAAGAGGCTTAATGGTTTCATAGTTCAGCATGTAATCTGCATTTACTTGCTTGCAAAACTGGATTGGGATGCTACCGATGTAGTAGACTCAATGATTGGACTTTAATTCAACCACATAGAAAGTCTAGTTTTGAGTACTTAATACCAAAAAATGAAGCAAACACATACATGACATGAACTCATGAGTTGGTATCACTTATTCTACTGGCCCAAGCTTGATCACATAATTTTGAATAGCTGCCTTTGTCCAGAGTAGACTTTATACTGAATCAGACTACTCTCACCTAAATTTGATCAGATTGCATTCAGTTCTTTGCAACTGTCAGAAAGTCAGAAAAACAAAAAGGTCCACGAAGCCAAGACAAAGTACTACATGAATTAATTAAACAGAAATGCAATTGCAAGATCATATCTTATCTGGAAGCATTTTGTCACCAAGAGATCCAGTATTAAGGCATAAAATTACATTTTCTGGGCTAAACAGAGGTGGATTATAAAATGAAATGTCACTTCTGAAAATTGCCCTTGATATTTAGCATGTATTAAGAGTTGTAAAGTTTCAGTTATTGTATAAAATATGTAAGAAGAGATTTTTACTCTCTTTTACTAAGGGCACATATTTTACAGTAAAATCTGCTATAATAATGTATGTGTAATTTAAATACCGTGAATGGTTGGTTTTGTTTGGGGATTTTTTACTTTTTTTTCTACCTTCAGTGCTATGTAGGGGTAGCAGTCCCTTTGGCTGTGGGGCACCTGAGAAAAAAACAGTAAAGTTTACAGATTGCTGAACTGCATACGTTTTTAAAAAGCCCCAACACTTTAAACTCTGCATAAAATTTTCTGTCACACAAGTTTCAGCTTTGGCATGTGAAAATTTTCACTAGCACCTTGGAACATGCAATTAGCACAATCCTGAATTGATTTTGGCAGGCACTAAGCAATTGTTGACATAAGTATATTGGAAAAATCTAAGCAGGTGGGTCATTCCATAAAATGACTCCCAAACCTTAGTAAAATAAAACGTCTCTATGAAGATGTGGCCCAAATTTTTCTGGACAATTAATACTTAGTCCAAATAAAGAAGCAACTCAGTCACTGTTATTCCATGTCCCACACCATATGTACAAGCATGAATTTTTACTTTGTACTACCTTTCAGCATCCCCATCAGGCTATGACAAAAGCCAAAGCTCGTAAGGGCCCCAGGAGCAACAGGCTCGTGCTTTCCTTTGGCTCGGATTCGTGGCAGAAGAGCTGGAGTAGTGTCTGAAATGCTGCAGTAGGTGTTGAATCAAAGTTTTGGCAGCTTGTACAAGGTGGACCCTGCAATTACTGGTTCGTATTCTGTCTTCCAGTGGAAATCTGTGTATTTACATACACAATAGGATTTATTCTGACACAGGTGTAGTTTATCATTATCTCTGTGGGGCCAGTGAGCCCAGAATTTGCTTTAGTTATTAGAAGGGTGGCACTTTATTATTTGTGAATAGCCATCAGATTTAGTTAAACTGATTACAGTTTTGTTGGATCTGTCCTGGGGCCAGCTTCAGTGTTGCTGAATAGGAGAATTTGGTAAAGGTCCCATTTTGAACATGTTCTAGGATTTGTAATGTATCCTATAATATTTTGTATGCCAAAACAGTTTAAAAATCAAAAAACCCTTGGTTTTTTAGGGGTAATTAATTCCATATTTAAGAATTGGATTTGATTTTCTGAGTTATGTTACATCTTTTGGCATTAAAAATGAAAGGAAACTTCACAGTAGAAATTAGTGTAGAGCTGTTAACATCTGAAACTTAGGAGCAGACGTATTTAAGGAAGAAAAAGAGGGTCACTGCTGTTTCATTGTGGTGAAATGCATTATAGTAGAAGATCCTTAGGGACAAGTAACTTTCAGGAAAGAAGTAGGGAGTCTAGAAACAACAATACACATTTTTCTTAAAGGAAATAGATGCTACCCCTACATAGAGATGCATGGTTTTTGGAGGCTAGATGAATTCCTAAGAGCTGGGCTTGTCAATAATGCCCCTTGAACTTATTTCACCAGTGTTTGGTCTCTTCTATTTTTGCCCCAGTCCCTGTTCCTACTGTGCTGGCTAGCTTACAACCTTTCTCTTCTTTGCTCTCATCCCCTCCTTCCAACCTCCCGGAGTGCCAGCTCTCTGCCTGTTTGGGATTTGACTGTGATGTAGACCTTTGCTAATGGCTGTGGTAGTCAGGATGGAAAGGAAGACTGAAGTCAGCCTTCTTGGGAGACTAACACATTAATATGCAGCTTGAAAGGTACCTGCAGTTCTGCCTTGTGTCATTTATAGGGCTGCTTTTAGATCTTGTGTGATTTCCCAGAGTATGGCACATCAGTTTGTACCAACGCCGGGTGTGTTATGTAAGTGTTGGGAGAGGTTATCTTGTGCCAGCATCTCAAGTAATGCACATCAGACTCTCTCTTTGTGCGGTATCACCTCGTACTTTAAGAATGCACAAACACACAGGGCTCATAAGAGATTTACAGAGGAACTTTTTCTCAGGCGCATAATGATATGCAAATATCTCAGGATCAAAGGTAAGTCAAAGAAAAATGGCACTGAGTAGAATAAGTCAACTCAGCTAGCAGGCTAAGTGCATGACAGACCCACGGGCAGCTCCAGAGCTGTCAGCTTCACTGCCTGTGGAGCCCACTAAGGGGCCAGATGCTGCTGTTGGATGACTGTTTTCAGCAGCTTGGCGTCTGGGCTCTGTGATGGCCTGTCTGTCAGGTCGGAGTGGGAACTTTCACTGTGCTGCTGGGGTTGGACACAAAGGAAAATAGATTTTCTGAGGTTATGGTAATTAAAAATAAAGTGTTGTGTCTGGTTTTAAGCCAGATTCTACCTGCCAGTTATTAGAGAGCAAATCCACCTCAAAAAAAAAGTCTGCGGTTTTGCTTTATTTAAAGGCACACGTTTAAATTGCATGAATTTGCTGTTTATTTCTAGGTTTTTGAGCGAAAGTAGGAAGCACGTCCATATACCTGTATTCAGATATAAAAACTGGCTGGCCTGAAACTGAAGACATCCTTCAAAAAGAAAACAAAAAGTATTTGACTTATTTTTGTTGGGCTTGGAGGTAAAAACAAAGGGTAGCTTTTTCATTTTTATTAACACAATACCTCACCAGTTGAAATCAATTAAAAACAAACCAAGCCAGTGTCTCATCTTAGGCTCTTGCCATCCATGTTCTGGTGTAGCTTCCACATAAGGTGCTGTAGTTCACAATGCAGGGAAAGATGGTGGGATTTTACCCTTTATGGATATAGCCAGCCACAGGTGCAGGTGAGTCCTGCATTTGGTGGGCTTTGCTTAGGGTTGAGCACATTTCCTCGTTAGCAGTCAGTGGCACTGTTTTGGCTGAATGCATGTTCCACAGCTGAGTAAGTTCAACCCTGAGCAGGGGACTAACATACAACCAGCAAATGGCCTGGATACTGTTTAACTCCAAAATTTGCATATGAACATGCCATTTGGACAAGAAAATGTGTAATTTGGGTAAGAGAATTTGCTACCTGCAATTGCAAATTACTATGTTGAGTTGTCTCCTCTAACATAAGGGTCTTAATTTTCAATTTGATTCATCTAACAATTTTTTTTTTTTTTACCAAATCTGGCTTCATCATTCTTTTTTCCTGTGAAAATGAGCGGGGACTATTTTGGTTGACTTGTGAATGGCTGGAGAAGCACTTAACAGCATTTCAGAATGCATTCAGAAGCTACCTGAGATGCAGAAAATCCGAATGCTTATAAAAGCTTTGAACCATGGGACAGCTGTTTGCTGTAATCCTCCTCTCAGCCCAGTAGCCCTATGCCCCAGTGAATTATTCTAAAAATCATTCTAGAAAAGAGATGTAATGGCCAAAACAGGAGTATAACAGAATTTCCAGAATTTTTATGACTACTCCACAGAAGCCACTTTATATTTTCAAACACATTAATTTTCATAGATTTACTAGTAACAACTGAAAACTTAAACCTACCTGAGGTTTTAAAAAAAAACCAAAACAAAACTAGCCTGGAAAACAATATTTTTGGGGAAATTATGGCTCTGCTTTGATGGACTTCATCCAGATTGCAGTCTGGAGTAAGATTTTTCTCTTATATTAGTATCTGCTGTAGTTTCTGAGTCATCTTTCATGCTACCTTTTCATTGACTGTAAAAGAAGCTGAATCAGATGAATGAGTTGACCCTTTTATAATTTCTGAACAAATTATTCCATTGATAAATATATATTATGATAGATTTGATCAGTTTTGATAGTGCAAGCAGTAAAGTAACATTGCACCCTGACAAGAAACCTTTTGAAATTCTAATAGTAATAATAATCAGGTAATTGGAGCCAGTTCAGTGTTTTTTCAGTACTTCTGTATGTTTTCTTTCTGGTAAATCAGGTCAGAAGTGAAAAAAAAAAAATTAATAAGGGTGCTGTAAATTAAGTTACTTCATTCCCTTACTCTTGAATTTGTTGTTTAGCCGGTTCAAGAAGTTCCAGTTACTTGTATTCCTCAAAATATCATAGAACCCCATGGAACCATTTGAGTTGTAAAAGACCTCTCCCAACAAACAAAGATAATATATTGTGGCAGTTGTGTATCACAACTATATTGTCTCTGTATTACTAGGAAATCCTGATTTTAATGGGAAATTAATAGTTTGAATCTAGATATTAAAAAACTCAAACATGAAGTCTTTATTGGAGTGAGCAAACAAAGTCTTGATCACAGGCTGGTGAAGCTAGTGCATGTCCCAGCTTTGTGGATACAGAATGTTAGAAGAATCAACAGGGGAAATCAGCACTGGCACAGGTTGTCCTTAGAAGCTGTAGATGTTTATCCTTGAAGGTTTTCAAGACAAAAATCTCTGAGCAACCTGATTCAGTATTGACCCTGAATGGAGAAGGGAGGTCTCTTTAAGCCTGAATAACTGTGATTTTTTGATCCTGTAATAAGTGAGCTCATGAAAAGAAAGAAGTATTAAAGGAAATGTTGGTATCAGAGAATTTCATAATGATGTCTCTATATGAAATTGCCTGTCTCTGCTTAGAAAAAAAAAGAAAAGAAAGAGATTCCTTGTGCCTTGCAGGGAGTCACAGTGGGTTTGAGATTGTTCCCAGATTTCACATCTTAAAGTTCCTGCTATAGGGAGTGGTATTAGAACATTGAAGGTGACTCTGACACGTCATTCCCAGCAGGTACTCCCATCCTAGGCTGGTAGTGTGATGAATGATATCACAGTAGGCAAAGAAGAACTAAGTTATTACCTTTGATTTAGCCAGAGGAACACTGAATTGGTGAAATTGTTAAATTGGGACTTTGGAAAGAGTACATGACCAAACACATTTTTTTATACAGTTTGATCTGTGACTGTGTAAACTCATGATATAGGCCAAAAACGTTTGTTGCATTGGTAGTGTTCCTGACTAAAACATCCACTGCTGTCATTCCAGAGGGTTCACAACTGGTTCTGCTTTCCTTGTTTTGTTTTTCTTCTCTAGTGGTATCTTCCGAATGGTTCTTGAACTGATATCCACTGTCCAAAAGGATACATATGTATCATTTTTGCATAGGTGCCGCTTTATACCACTGAAATTACTTACAAGTAGAACTGCTCTTGCAACTTTGCATTTTAAGATAGAGATTACTGTTTACGTTGACGAAGTCAAAGAAGAAAGTATTTCTCAAATCAGAATACTTTAGAATTGGTCAGAGGCTAATCTGCCTCATCTATCAAGCTATTCCATAGAAATTCATAGTTCAGTAGTTTATATCTTTGCTCTTCATCATATACTAGACTCCTGTACCAGTCTTCTTAGCAAGAACACATGTTGTGGTATTTGGTGGTGCCTCATATGGCAAGAGCCGCCAGGGTACCTCCGTAAAACATTCTGGTCAGTGTATCTCATAAGAGACTTTCTCATTCATTTGTAAATTCTGCTAGCAAGAGTTCACAATTGGATGAAGAGCAACGGAGTTAAATTTGCCATGGTAAGGGCAGAGAGAGAATTCCCCTGTGCAGACAGAGGTTCTCATAATTCCTGTGTATTGAAGATATCTGCTTCCTTTCCCTCGAAACAATCTAGTTGTATTCCATTCTCACAAAATTTTGTTCTTTAAGTAATGAATGTGTTTCTCTGCTTCCTGCTGATTGGAAAATGTCCATCCTTCTGATGTTTCTTTTTAGATAGGGATTAGACCAGTTATTTCTGTCATCCTCATAACGGATTACCAAAATTTTCTGTCTTTGGGGATTATGCTATGCGTTATTGAGAGAGTACCCTGTACACAGAGAGCAGCACCTTTCTGGTGAGGCCCGCTCTGAGCACCCTTCCTGTCCCATTGCCTCCTACTCTGTGAAAGCCCACTTGTGGTGCCAGTTGCTGACTTTGCTGCTGATACGCAGTTTGAGCTGTATGTCATCTCTCCTATCTCCAGTCACATGCTGTCAAAACTGCCATTGTTTTGGAGCAGTGCAACTTGACAAAGCCGGGGATCAAGCAGGAAAAAGAAGCTTTCAGGGACAAGGAGTCCAGAAATTCCTAAGTTCATTTGATTTATCCTTAGTTTGACTTTTCTAAAAATAGATTGGTTTTTTTTTCTATTCAAGAAATAATGCTGTAATCATGACGATGCCAAAACCAATTATCTTTTTATTAATTTTTCCATCCACTTCTTTCTGTACCTTGTAGAAGATGAAGAATAAAAGGTTGAACAATAGATGGACTCTGTTGTAAGAGGTAGCTTTACACTGAAAATGCTTTTGCAATTAGTAGCATGTCACTTCCTCTAGAAACAAAAAAGATGCAAGAATGGGTATTCCTGAAATAAATCAGTGGCAAAAGAATTTATTTTTCCGGAAGTAGAAAGATGAAAATGCAAGAGTATAGCTGGAATTAATATGAAATTATATGTCTTAGATTAGCATAACAGTGATTCTACCTCCAATAATGTAAATTTGGAGTCTGAGAAAGACGTTTCATCAGAAACAAAACCTGAAACTTACCCATGTTTTGTTACTTGATAATGTACAGAAACATGAACCTCTGTGTTGAACTTTACATGAACTCATGCGCTTTTGTTTTTTCTGTGCAGCTCTATTTATGCAGATCTCTGAGTCAAGAGAATGATTTAATAAAGAAGAAAGATGTATGCAATGTCAGTAGATGATAGTAAACTATGAAGTAACAAATTTGGAAAGCTGGGAAATTGGCCAAAATTGATTTCAGACAACTTGAGGGAAGATGGTTACTTTATGTCCATATAAAGCTATGGATAAGTATTCAGTTTGCATTACCTTCCACTATTAAAGGTCACAAATAATGATCATTGAGAGTTTCTCAGCCTTTGCAGATTTTCAAGTTCTTGTTTTCTAGCTATAAAAGTATGAAATCAAAGATGTCATGAGGTGAGAGAAAATACTGCAAGAAAAAGAGCTTACGTGGTTACGGTCACATCTGCCTGTATTGTCTGGGGCATTTCTTAGTCCCACTAAATCTGTCAAAGTGTATCTGGTAGCACCTGCTCAGGAGGGATATCAGCATTGCTTATCTTGCTCTGGAGTTACTGTTTATTATTGTCAGTTTTGAAATAAGTGAGTATGTTAAATTACTGTGCTCTGATACTCAAATCAGAGATATAGACCTAACATGCCCTCTTATTATGAGGTGTGCTGGGTTCTCCTGAATTTGTACCATTTAAGAGCGAGAGTAGACGAAAAGGTGCAGATGTATTTTGCTATGCATATCAGGCTTTTTATAAAGAGAAATTCAAGTCTTGTATGTACTGAGATAAATGGTTACGTTTTTATCAGCTGCTGCAAAATAAGAAATTGGTCAAGAAAAGAATGGGAAAAAATAACCTTGGCCGATTCAAGACTTATATACAAGCCTCTATGGCAGACACCTTTCTGGTCCATGCAGTAATGGCATACTGAAATTGTGACCTTTGGAATTAGAACTGGTTTTTAGCTCTATCATGTAAAGATCCAATTTGGCCATAAAATACTTATAAAATTTTATGAAAGAAATTTGACTGAATGAGTCTGGGGCATAATTTAGAAGCTTGAGTATCTCAGGCATTTTGCTGAATTTATACCTCAACATTTCTCTGAAGTGGTAGCATTGCTCCATCTTTGTGATGCCAGTGATGGCATCAGGATCTTCTCCAGAGGATGGATTTTTGTTGTCCCTTTGTCTAACAGCTAGAGAGCATGGAATAACCACGGCTGTCAAAGTGTTGGGTAGCCTTTGTTGTCCACCATAAGAAATCGTAACAGGATCTTGTCTTTTAAATGGTAGCAGTCATCTCAGGAACTCAGTGTCATCTGTGTCTGAATGCACACAGCTGAGGCACTCGGTCACAAGCCGCATGTAATTGTCGCACGCTTTTAGAATTAAATCTATGTTAAGCCCTTCAGTTTAAAGTAACGCATTATAGATTTGTCCATTTTCTCCTTTCTTCCTGAGCCTGTCCTTGTGAACTCCAAATATCTCATAGATTCTTGAAAACTTCTAGAAACTATTCAGACAAAGTGTTAATCCTTTTTTTATTTTTTTTTTCTTGTGACTTTCTGTGTAAATTTAACAAGTAAAAAGTTTTTCTTTATTCAGGTACATGTTAGATGATAAAACTCAAGTTTAGAAATGTCAGTAGTTCACTCAAGTTTATGCAGGTGTTTGCTCATAAGAGGTGTTGGCTTTCAATTTCTCAGTATTCAGTATGATTTCCCACTGCCTGCCAAGTGAATATTGGTGCAGTCCTAACTGTAGGAATACACTTGCAATAATTGTAAACAACACATACATGAAAATTATTTTTAGAACAGCGACGGTCCTTTTCAATGTAAAATCGCCATAGTGGCAATTTTAATGTGGGCAAGCAGTATTCCATTGGATTTTTTTGTAGGTGGTATCCTCAAATTACACAGAGAAGGTTTCCCTCTCCCTTCCTGCCTCAAGTATGCCTGTTTATTTTTAAGTTTCAAAATATGTTGATTCCTATGAAAGGTACTAATTTTTTTTTTAAAGAAGTTTGGGTTTGTTTGTTTTGTTTGTTTTGTTTGTTGTTCTTTCACCATACTGTTTAGCTAGAGAACTACTTCTGTTTACATACTTTAAAAAGCATTTAATTAATTTTTTTTACTAGGTATTATTTAGGTAATGCTGTTTGGAAGAATGTCTTGTGTGTTGGATGCCAGAGATAACCGGTATTGTACTGGCAGAGGTCAGAAGGTAGTGGTTCGGGTCCTGCACTTGTTCTGTCACTCTAGCAAGGTTCTTAGGCAATTGCTTAACTGCAAACACGTGAAGAACCCTCTAAATTGCGTGGAATACAAATACATTTTTAAATGAACTTTAAGGAAGCAGTTGTCTCATGTGATTCTTTCAACATATGTACAGAGTAGAAGTCTGTTGCTTCTGAAGAAAGCACTGTTCTTGTTTGTTTTGGATAAAGAGAGAAAAAATAGGAGCTCTGAAATGAGGAGGTACACCTGTACAGAAAAGCAAGGCATGTGATAGTAAATATGTAAGAATGTCAGTTATGCCATTATATTAATATTTTATGTTGCTCCTTTGTTTTCCTACGGTCCTCTCTTTTTAGTCTCTCAAAGCAGGAGTATTTCTGAAATCACTACAATTCAGTGTATGGATATATTCTATTGTGCTCTTTGTAAGACCTTAAGTTCATTCGGAAAAAAACAAAGTAGGCTTCTGAATAATTTGGCTACATCTGGAAATTTTAGTTCACTTTCTTAAAGGGTTTACTTCAGAAAAATACTAACTTATTCCTGTAATTAATCTATATTATTAGGAGAATTGTTTGCTTTGAAAGGACATTCAGAGATGATTCCACAGAAGGGTCTCTCACCAGTATCCATTTTACTTTTCATTTTATTCTTAGAACCTGTTCAGTTCTGTGGTAAGATATCTGGGTGTCTGAGTATACAGAGCATATGACACAACTCTCTTTTCAACAAATGGTGTTATGGAAGTACCTTTTCCCTGCCCGTAAAAAAACAGGGATTTGACATACTGCAATCTAACCACATCTAACCACGTGTGAGTAAACTTCTGATAAGCTATTGGTACTAGTTCCATTTTTCTTAGACTTTAGAAGCTTTGGTATTCTCCACATACTTACCAATGCTTCCTCTAACAATTGCCTAAATATTTTTCACTTTTAGATTTCAAATATAATGTGGCAGTTTTCTTATCTGGATACCCAGGCATGGGGTTCTTTAACAATATGTGTGGATGACATTTTTCAGTAATCTTTCTACTTAGGTACATTTCATAATTCTTTCAGCACATTGTCTTACATATACAGTCCTTGATAATTGGCTGTTCTCTGTGTTCATGTTCACTCAACAGCATATAGGCCTAAAAGTTTCTTTTTTTTACCTTTTTTTGACAGTGAAGAAGTATATCTTTGTTCTGCCAGCTATTTCTAAATAAGAAAAGACTTGTATGTATATTTGTGGTACAATAATATATCTTATGATTTAGAACCTGAAATTGAGCTATGAAGAGGCGGAGACCTCTTTCTAAATGAAACAGATGGTGCTTGATAGAAATTAATCAGGTGGACTTTTGAAATTCCTTAGAAAGAAAAGTTATATAATTACAATAATAAAACTAATGCTGAAGAAAATTGAAACTAATAAAGCTTTTATAAGAGTTTTCTATACTATTCCTGTATCTAGAGCATTTTAATGGCAGAATGGGAATTAGCTACTTAATACTTCGTCTTTCAATTGAAATGGAAAAATAATGTTAAAAAATAGATATTGAAACATGCAGATAGAAAGAGATACCGTAAAATTACCTAAACTCTATTGAAACCTGAATATGTTTCAAATACATGGCATGGAAGCCTAACTACTTTTTTCCCTCTTAAAACCAAAAATCATCATCAATTTTTAAACTGGGTTTGATTTTTTTAATCTTTCCAAATATATCAAAAGTTTTTCAGCAGGTAAGTCATTCTGTTATTTCCTAACTTTAGAGTATTTCATTTTGTATGTATTGTATATAATATCTATATATCCAATGGAAACAAATCCAGCTTATAACCAATGAAAGTGAATGACAAAAGAGATGTGTCTGTTGCTGTCATGTCCCTTCATCTTCTTTTGTCTTAATGTTTATTTTCATTGATTTAAAATTCTTTAATATCTTGCTGAAGTGTGAGCCATTGAAATTTTCAGGATATGGTGTGTTGCAAGAGGAAAAATGTATGTTGTATATCTACTGGATTGGGCAATGGGTAAAGAAAGAGCTATGGATGGTCACTGTTTCAGGTAAAGTGCTTAAAATTGATGGTAAAATGTTCACTGACCTAAGTGGTTTTCTGTCTGCTGTACATGTGCATATTCATTTCAGATATCAAAAAGGCAGACCAAGAGCTAATCACATATTTCTGTAGTCACATAAGACATGCAGAGGCTAAGTCAAGATATGGGTTTAAAAAATCAAAAGACAGAACAAGATGTAACACGTGTCATAACAGTACTGTTGTATCAACAGGCAGTTCTGAGTCCAGGCCTCTTCTAACAGTTCGGTCATTATTTGTCATGCTTAAAAGTCTTATATAGGAAATGGTAAAAGAGGGGACATTTGTCTCGTAGTTACAATGTGGTACGTACCGATAATTCAGTTGAATCGACATATATAAATCCTGTTGCTAACTAAATGATGATTTCTCATCTGCTGTTCAGTATGGAGACAACTAATCTAATGTGAATAGATAATTGTTGTGTGAGGATTTGTGAATGCGTGTACAGTTCTCTTAATTTCTCTACGTTCGAGGTAAAGACGTGCAATTAGATATAAGGGGACAATGAGAACACTCACAGACATGCATTACTGACCTAAAGAGAGACTTTTTGCAGTGTCTTTTGTGGATAATACAATGATCTCAACTAAAGAAGGTGTCTTTTGAAGTATCAGACCACCCAGATTTGCTATTGAGTTAGAAAATATGTTTATAGAAAGATTTTAGGTGTGCTGTTCACTAATTCTTTTACTATCTAAAAATGTATTTTTATATGTCCTTGTTTTTCCCCGCCAATCACATAATCAGTTAGTCTCTGTTTCTTTTCTTGTGGGGCTAAGCTGGCTTCCTCATTTTTGCAGTTCATCAATACAAAACTGATTTGAAGCTGAGCTGTATAATAATAAGCCTTTCAGCAGCCAGGCTTGACACTTGCCTTGTAATTAAGGCCTTGATGGTTGTGTTGATGGCAAATGAAAGAAAATGGCTTTGTTCTCAATTCCAGAGGCTTGATTGCTGGTTCTCGTTCTCACCTGAATTCGACCCATTCTGCATTGTGCACATGATTGCTGGAGTGTGAGTAATTGCAGTGCTGGCAGATGACATTTTCATGAAGCACACTCTGCACTGCTCCAGAGGGAATTTACAGAATTTATAGCTGGAGAAGCTCATCAAACATGGATTTAGGAAATGCCTATGTGAAAAGTGGGAGCCCACAACTAAATATCAGAGCTTTTCTTTTGACATTTGCTTTTACATAAAGGACTGTCTGCAACCTGTCTTACCTTATGGTAGCAGCCTATTCATGACTAGGTTTTGTGATTAAGTGAAGTTACTAAAGTTTGTTGATGCAATTCTTTGCATGTTTTCTTGTAATTTTTTGTTTGCTTGGGAAAGTAGATGGAAAATGGTTTTCTCATTTCCATTCATATTTTTACATTTCCTTAACCTTTCAACTATTTAAAAATTTTCAGATGTCTCATGATATTTATTGACAACAATGTGTGCTTGGTTTTTATTTAAATCCTCTTATTTTCTCAACCTTTTTGCATTGCAACATATTTTGTTTATTTTAAATGAAAATGAATGTACATTTTAAATAGTCGCAAAGGCTTCCACAATGGAAATATACTGTGTCATTTATAAATCAGTTCTTTAGAAAGAAAACATTAATGGCTTTTATATTGACAAGTTCACAGATTTCAATGAAGGGTGTTTTGTGTGTTGTAAACAAGAATTGCATACTGAAATTTTGCATTACAGGTAACATATGCCATGATATGCACAATCATTTCTTCCCTCTGCCTTAGTACTTTTGCTTTTTCCTCTCCATCTGACACTGTTTGTGCCTGTCTCATATTCACCATGTTCGTTTCTGAGCCCCTGGTGCTTCTCCTTGCTCTTATAACACAATCACCCTGGGACAAATACCTGTAGGTTCTTGCTGAGCTTGTACTTTTCCCAGAACCTGAACCAACACAAACATTTTTGGAATCCTGTTGGCATTTTTCAGTCACAGCTGCTTGGGCTGTCACTGACTTTGCATGCGAAGATGCATGGCTGCTCTGACTCAGACGTACTGTTATGCTGCTGTCTGCCTGGCAAGCCAAACTGTCTGCACTTGGGTTTTAATATTTCTTGAAGCTTCACCATCATGGCAAGTTGAGAGCCTTTCCTCCTTGCAATTGGTATTACTGAAAGTCCTGAGCAATTGAATGATTGAAAGTTGCAGGGTTTTTTTAATTAGGTTTATTGATTAACCGCTAGGAAAAGTTAGGTGAGAAGTCCTTTGAGTTTCTGCAATAAATGTTTGATCCAGAATAGTGCTGGTTATTTAAAATACACAGAAAAAAACCTCTGAGGTCCAATCTGCTGATGTTAAACTGCCAGTTGTTTTAGGGCCTAACTTATCCTCATTTCAGTACTAGAACTCTATATCAACACTAATAAATGGCAAGAAGAAGATAATCAATCTAAACTGCTGACAGTTGTTTTAATTTATGCTATACTCCTCGAGTAGTTGGGTAGCTCAAGGGGAGACTTTCTAAGTGTCTTACCTAAATTCATGGATGTTATGCTGCTGTCATTTACTAAAAACAGGGGGTTTTTGTAGTCTTGAATGGGAACAAGATGAAACCTGTTGTAAATACATCTTGGTTTTAGTCAAGTAGGAGATTTCCTGATATACTTCGAGTACCAGTGTTAAATACTGCTCCTAATCTTAAGTGTTCCTTAGGGAATCACTTAAAACATTCAGGTTCAGAACCTCAAAAGTTCTTGGACATGTAAATCTTTTAAGAATTTGGGTTTCAGAGAGTCGCTTCTTGTCCTTTGAAGCCATGAAAATAACCAAGGTTTAAAGCTTGAGAATTGGAGACAGAAGTCTGTAGTTCACCGTTGTATCTCATCGTTATTGCTGGAAAGCTGAGGTGCAGCCAGATACCTGAGCCCTGGCTGATGCTCCTCTTGCAGGACCTCTTGTTAGGGACCTGTGTCCGTTACGGCAGCCTTTTGAGGCGCAGTTCTGCTCTCAGTTTGCTCCTCTTGCAACAATCCCACTCTTCTATTGTGATTTGAGTGGCAACTCAGCCCCAAGAGGGGAATCTACTGTTACGTTTCAGAGTGCCTGTAGCGAAACAACCCACACCTGCCTAGGACTTCTAGAAGAAAAGGGGCAGGTTGTGTCCTTAGTCAGGACCTAGATGTAGAAAATTATTTCCTCTGTGGGAATGAGACCTGGATCAAAGAAGAGCATGGTGAGAACACCCTGGAGATTTCCAACTATTTTTCAAATCTGTCACAAAACAATGAACTCTGAAGAAAGGAATGAAAACAATAGCCAGTGGACTAGAACAGTGAAATATGGCAGTGAACAGCTTTTGGAACTTGCTGAGTGAAAAGAAAAAGCTGCCTGATACCATTAGCTTAATTATGGTGATGGTCTGGGATATAGTGGGGACAGTGATCAAATGTTACATTGTGCAGACTGCTTTTGGATAATACTGGCATCTAACATAGCAACTGTAAAGGTAAGAATTACCTTAATGGTTTAATGTAGAAGTTAAAATATTGCAAGTCATGGAAAATGTTCAGCAGATACTCCTATGGCCTTCTTGCCACTACCTCTGCACTTGAAAAGCTTCAGCTTACTTTAATAAATGTTTCTCTTACCCCATTTTAATTTTTACTTTTTACACATCTCATTATCTTTCTCAACAAGAATGTTAATAAGATCTGATTTCATTTTCTCTGACACCCATTTATGCTTTTCTGCCATATTTTCCTCCAACTTCTCCCATTTGCCTCAGTGATCTACCCCTAAGATATCTTGTTCTCTTTCCCTCATCTCTTCTGGCTTGTCTCTTTGCTTTGCACTGTATCTTTTGCTTGGCAATGCAAATGTCTTCAGCATCTCAGCACTGACTCTTAATTTCTCATGTCTCTTACATTTCCTTCTACCCTTCACACCTAGGGGAGAGATGGTCCCCATCTCATGCTTTATTTTTGGATTCATTGTGAGATGACCTTTTGACGTGTGACAGAGAGCTGACTGTGGCTCACCCATGGCTCAGCCTATTGCATGAGACCATTGACTATTTTAAAATGCTTCGCTTTCTCACTGTCTCTTTCTATAAATCTTAAACAAATTTACTTTAAAGGGAAGAGTTTCTTACCTGGTCTGCATCTTCTGTGCCCATTGCAAAAGCCATTGTTTTCTCTGGCACCACACAGTATGTTACATTATCTGCTCCTGTTTTATGATTTTCCATCCAGCACAATCATCAACAATTGCTTGTTTCCACTGAGAAACCTGAAATTCTTGGACAATACAATGAGTGTGAGAAGTTCTATAATTCAGGGGAGATGATAAAAGGGCAGAAGTTTCCTCCTGCCATTTAAAAATGTTAGGATTCCTGTGGTTGTTATATTTTCTTTTAAGATAACATCTCTATTTGTTATGCCCTTAAAAATCTTTTTGCATCTAAATAGAACTTAAACTTGTCTTATGTTGCAATATCTGTTAATCTATAAGTTACTTATTCAACACCTGGTCTACTGGCTAGTCAAGCATTTTTGCTTTCTCTTTTGATACAGATTTATCAGTACAGGGGTAAAACATGCTGTAATGTATTAGATAATGAATTCTAAACATATCTCAATAATGATATAGTTTTTGTATCTTTGGGGACAAGTTGTACACCTGTTGGTGTATCTGCATCTGCAGATTACTCTTCCATTCAGGAATGCTTTACATTCACTCTGTACTAATATGCTAGTACAGCTCTTTGATACGCAGTTCCCACTGTAGCTGATACATCAGCCCACCTTAGTTTTCTGCTTTTGACACTATTGGAAGCCAGTCTGTTGTAGGAACTTGCCCTACAAACATCCCATGACCATTTGAGGTCTCCTATACCAGCATCGGAGGACACCAAGGCTTTGTCCTCTTAAAGCATTTGTTCATAAGCATATTTTGATTTCTTTTCTGTTTGCTATTGGAGGTTCTGTGTTGTGTTTATGTTCGGTAACTGTTGCCGTGTCTGTCTCCAGTGAACTGCGGGATACCCGACCTTTGCATCTGAGGCACTGCTTTTAGTAGCGATACCAGTTATTGTTCTCTTACCTGACCGTACCGCTGAATGTGAGGGGGAAAGGAGACAGGGTTTCTGAGCTGAGGTCGTCTGAGACATGGCCTGAAACCATAAATTGCTTTAACATGCGAGAGTAATATCCATGGGTAGATTTGACTGTAAATGCATTTTGGGATTAATTTAGTGCTCTAATCTGTTCACAAATAATTTTCAAAGAAATCCGATCAGTAGGAGCATATTCATTTTTCTCCAGTATTTTCCAATTGTTTGTGCAGACAAATGTCAGCCTTACAGGAGAGTTATCCTTTCTGTTTACGCTTAAGAACAATTATTCTTAGTGTGTGAATAGTCATGTATAGTTTTAGTTTTTGATTAGTCACTATTTGTAACAACAAAGTAATTCAGGGGCAGTGAATAACTAGCAGTAAATACTATTTTTCCTTTGGGATGTATCATCCTGTGAGTGTAATTCTAAATATGGGCCAGTTTGCAAACATTATTTAGACTTCTCTTTTTTGTCAAATGTTGCTAAAAGATAAATTATTTGCATTTCAGGCAAACCTTTATGAGTACTGTACAAAGCAGCAGTAAGTTTATTCACAACAGTATTTTCTGTGATGTAAATCATTGCAACTGAGTATACATAATGGTAATTTTCAAGCCCATAATGGTATTTTAGCATTAGCTTGTATGATGTGCTACAAAAATGCCGAGAAAAGCATTTCTTATATATCTGCTACTAAAATCAGTATAGCACTAATGCAGATATTCTTTTGCATTTTATTCAGTTACACATAGTTTATCTGTTGCTTCTGAGAATCATAATAGTAAGTATCCTCATACAAATTACTCTTTTAAAGAGGAGTCATTGAGATACATCAGTTTAAAGTGGCCAAGGGACATAAGAATTTGCAGCTTCCAAGTGACAGCTGTTGGGTGACAGTGAAAGAATCTCCCCATACATGTTTCTTTTCTGTCCTGACAATAGTAAAGCAGATTTCAGCAGAGAAATTGCTGTGTGACAATACCACTGCTAGATCAAGCTTGTTTGATATGGCAAAATGGGAGTAAGGCTTCTGTGTGCCCTTCCTCCTTGCCCATGTGTAAGTAGATGGGTGGCTGGAAGATAAAGATCAGTAACTATGTACCACTCAGTCTCGCTGTAAGAGATCTGTGTCTTTGCTCATTAGGCTTAAAAGATGTGTCAAAATTTTTTAAACATAGTTCAGGTACAGCATAGCACCCTTTAAGTCACCATCCAACTGAGATACTGGAAATGGATCTAATGTGCAAATATAGTTTTCTGGACCAGGCTCTGTCTCTTTCATTTTGGTGTACTGAAAAGGCTAATTCTGTGCTTCTTTATGTTACAGTATTGCATTTTTACTGTGTTGTTTGAAAGATAATCTTGCTGCTGAGTGATTTCAGTTAAGGATTAAAGGAGAGAGAATAAAAATTTAACTTGTGACAAGAGGTGGCACAAATAGGCCTTAGCGCACAGAAGAGTCAGTAGATGCTCAGCCTTTTCACCTGTGGTTGTTAGGTAGATCTGACCTTGGTGTACAATAGACTCTGTAAACAGTCCTGCCCAAAATCTGCCACATGATGCTTTGCTGCATTCACTGGTAATGCAACTCTTCTCCAACAGCTGTCGGTGTAGGAGGGTAAAATTAAATCTGCTAATAACTCTTACTGTATATAGTTCATATTCTGCAGTGTGTAGGTCTATAATCTGTAGGTTAATATTATTTGTTTTATGCTTCTATTTTTCTATTTTTTTGTGGGTTTTTTTCCTTAAGATGCCATCATTGCCTCCAGTTTGCTTCAGAAAACAGCAGGAAAGATCTGAAAAGGCAGATCAGTTCCCTACCCTACACTTAGTTTAGTCATTGGCAAGTTGTTTTGATTACTTGCCCCCTGATTTTCTTCTGCTCTGGCTCTCTGGGTAACTCTGTTTTGAGGAGGTGAATCTGCACACCCAAAGGCTTGCCTTGGAAATGCCTCCAACTCAACAGCTTTTAATGTAATGGCCTTTCTCCTAACATTATTTGCTTTGTAGTAGGATTCTAAGGTGCAGTCCTGTGTGCCATCCTCCTACTTAAAGGCAGTTTTCAGATTCCATATTGTCCTGGAAGTGGACACACTGTTCACTGCAGGAGCCGATAACACTGCAAACACTTTGTGTATATTCTTCATTACCTTCTGCAGTCAGGAGAGCCCCCTGTTTTTTCACTCAGGTATTAGTGCACTGTTTCACACTTTCTCCAGTGGGCCTCAGTCAGGAGATAACTGTTTATCTACCATGTGAGGGATGCACACAGCCTTTCCAAAAGGTCCCCTCAGTGCCAGTTGTGTATTTTCCTCATTAGTTTTAAGTCCTTGTATGGCAGCAACTGGTTCTTTGAACCATTAATCCTACCTAAGCTACATTTCACATAAGAAAACATGGTGTCTGGTATTAACAGGGATGCTTATCGACTGTCTGCTTTCAATGATGGTATTCATAAATTTTCCAAGAGCAACAAGTGTCTACTTTGGATATCTACTTCCTTGAAGAAGGGCATTCACGCTCCTGTATTTTTATACCAGATCACTTCTTCTTAATCAGCCTTTTTTATTTATAGATAGAGTTTTGTAAGTTTAGGAAACATTTATTTTGAAGCAGGGTTGGCACTGTCTATTGGAGATACCTATGAAAGTTAATGTAAAATCTCACAAGTGCTTATACTTTGTTGTTTGAAGTTTGTTGTTGATGGAAGAAAGTAATACACCAAACATTATGATAGGTAAAACATTTTTCCACCTTATGTTTTCACAGATGATTTAGAACTTCATATTTTGATTGAAAAAATACTTTATTTGCTATTCACTTAATGTTTTTGATTTAATTTTTTGTAGTTATATTTTTTAACCTTTGACTTAATGTTTGTTGTAGAGGTTGGGTTATAGTGTTATTTCCACTGAAAGGTGAGACAAATTTCTGTCTAGTATCAGCAGTAGTGGAACTAGGCCCCATGTATTTATATTTATACATTATTCTGAACAGTCAGAAGCATGCCTTTAGTGCCTGTAAATTCATGTAAACTGTTATTTGCCCAAATCTGTTGATAATCACAAATAACCTCATAAATTCTAATATGAGATAAAATATTTAAATAATTTTTAAAACCCTATCCAAGTATTGGAAGTAGTTGTAATTATTTCATCTTACCAGAAAAAAAAAAAAAAAAAAAAATTAAAGCAAATTATTGCCAGAAATAACTCAAGTGACCACCATTGTTGAAATACACTAGAAGAAGTACACCACCTCTTAAAAGGCAGGCAGTATTTGCATGAGAGCTGGACCCTTTCTTGTGATTTTATTTTAGTGTTTCAGGTTTTTTCCTGTACCTTCAGGGATAGTAAGAACTAGGGGCTCTTCGTGACCTTTCTGGGAATTGCTGGTTCTCAACATCAGTCAGAATGTAACCTTTTTGTGAGAATTTTCTTGTCTGCTACTAAAATATCCGCTGCTTATAAGGATAAAGTATCCATTCCAGGTGTTTTTGCCATTCACTTAGCAAAGTGCATCGCTTAGGGCATCTCAGAGCCAATGACATTTAATCTGTCTTTTAAGTGTGCTTTGCTTAGGTGCTAAGCAGTAAGGAGACTCTGTACTTCAGCCTCTTACAAGTACCCTATTTCTACTTCTGCAAGGGTAACTGAAGGTTTTTTTAGGTTCCTGAAACAAAGCATTATTATCATTAGTAGAATAGGAATGGATAACTATGCAGGCTTTATTTTTCAGTATTCTCAGCAAGTCGCCTATGGCTGTGTGTGCATTTGCTAAGCATTTGGTATTGAGGCAGGTCTCTGAATAGGTATTCCACATGTGGAGATTTATATATGCAAAATGGTATTCCCCAAAACCACGTGATTGCTGTTGGATATCAGATCTTTGGCTTTGAAGTGAAGGGTCAGGAGCACATAGTGGAAGCCGACATTGTCAGAGCCCAAGGTCTGTCTTGATGTATCTCAACAACGAATTCATTTTCAGGTCTGTTAGTTCTCATTGTTTCCAAGAATTAAAAGTCGTAGGTAGGCCTCAAAATGATGGCATTGGGAGAAGACTGGGAAAAAACGCCCATTATTTTGATCTTTGGACATGTCTTAAACTGACCAGGGTGTTGAGGCATGGAGAGCACACGCAGTGATTGTCGACAGCCCCAGCACAGCTGGAGGAGCAGACTCCACAGAGCCTTTTGCAGTTCTGCTAGAACCTTCCTTCTGTAGATGACGGTTTCTTACCTGAAGTTGTGTTTATAATCGAAGTTACGCAGTGTGTTGCAGCCGCTTTCTCCTTAACAATAAATCCACCTATCCTTATGTCGGAAAAGTTTTGTTCTAAGAGCAAAGGCACAATAAGGTCACCATAAAGATGCATGCAGAGCCGTATATAACATACTTATTTTTAAACAGTAAATTTTTGGAATGAATGGTTTATGCATATTTCCTAAGATTAATTTACTCCATCAGAATGCCACCTTAGAGTAAAAAACAAACAAACAAAAAAATACCCCTGACTAGAAATCAAGAATTTTGAACTCTCATGGAAAGTTATTTGGTTTATGCATAATTTTGTTTTAGCCAGTTGAATTATGCATGTGAGAAATTAATATTGAAACTCGGTCTTTAAATTATAAAAGAATTTTATGAGACAAATGATGATTCTTTTGTTTAAAGGCTCTGTTCCTGGGTATGATTTCAGAAATTTTCATATAGATTCACACATTATTTTGAAGATTTAAAGACCCTCTCTTTGTTTTTATAAAATTGTAAAAGAAATAAGTAATAGTAATTGCATGTAAATATTTAGTGTATTTACATGCAAAGTTTGTTTAATAGAAAATAGTACCATTTTCTAATTGCATAGAATATTTCCTTGCCTGAAAAGTAGCAAATAAGGAATTGAGTACGATATCTTTTAGAGGATTTATGGTAATGCTGCTGAATTTAGCTGAGCATAAACAGCATGGTGAGCCCCTCAGGGTCTCTTCATTTTCCTGACACACTCCACTGCTGCCCCATTACCACTTCGTCTGTTACTGCCATCTACTCAGTTTAATGAGTATCTTTGAATTTGAAGTTCTTCATAAGAAACAGTAGCTAAAATAACTGATGCACCTACTGTAGCTTTCAATAGTATATCTTATTCCCTTTGTAATTTTTTTTTAATAAAAAGTACATGTATATTCTTCGGCAGTATAGTTGCATCATGGCATTTTCTTTAATTACAGTAGATGCTAATCACAAGCACTGAGCAATGGCTACAGATATGATGCTGTATCTGTCTGTAGAAGGTAAATGCAGGCTTAATAGCTGCTAAAGGAGGCTTTTCCTTACTTCAAAAATCATCTGGTTAATACTTACTCTTTAATGTGAAGAAGGAATAATTCTGCTGGAGATGCTGTGCTATCAAAGCAAAATATTTCTTCTAAGAAATCATAAGACAGAATGACTAGATGCTGTTTTCTGGTATTAATCCGGCTAACTGATGTAAAAGGTCAGTATGTGTCTCATTAGATTGGATTCCGAAAACTGAGTTTATCACATTCCTCAGTATACATGAATGAACCATCTTAAATTATTAAACAATAAGCCATATTATCAGATGAGGACTCAACCTGAATTAGAGCCAGGATAATGTTGCACTGGGATGCATCATAAGATTTAAGAATAATTCCGATTTTGCATTGACTACTAACTAATCAGCAAAAGGGCTCTAAATCACCTTAGATATTCAGTAGATCTGGGAAGTCTTTGGAGGCCCAAATAAAAAATCTGAATAATTGAATAAATTTCTTTTCTAGAAGATTGAGGCAATCAGTTGGATATTGAAACATGTTTTTGTATTAAATGCATTCATTGAAAACATATTTTTAAAATCTAAAATAATATGTGAGTGATTTTCTGTATTCTGGTAAGCTTGCTGTCTTTCATTAATTTTGTTTGTTTGTTTGTTTGTTTTTATTTTTAGAAAATGAGTCTGGAAGAAAATTGGTGAATCCAATCCAGAGGACCTACAAGCACTCTGACAGGCTCAGAGAGCAGAGTCTGTACCAAAGAGCAATTACCCCACCAAACGATTTCAGGTACAATTGACCTAAATATAGCACTCTCTTGAGATTATTGACAAGAGTTCATTTCCTGTAGTGCTTTTCCCATTTGCTACCCCTGGTAACCACTGTGATCTTATCTGCCTGGTGCTGCATGACTTCTGGGATGCAGTTAAGAGTTCTGCTGTGCATTATCTCTAAACAGACAATTCATGCTAAAAGAGTCATTTGCAGTTAAATTAGATGATGCATATATTATTCTTGCTGCTGAAGTTACAAAGAACAGGAATGAGTGCCTGAATCCTTTTGGACCTGGATGCACTGGAATTCTTTTTACTGTGAAATCAGAAAGGTAGTACTAATTAATTGTTAATAAATAGGAAATTTTATTTCATTAAACAGTAACAATAGAGTCAGATGTGCAGGATGGATAGGTTGGAAAATTTGCTGTTTCTTTCACTGTATATATATTTATTCATAAAGTGTGACTTCCCCTATTGTCATCCTGCTATCTCCAGGCAATCACCGTAGTTCTCATATGCTGGCATGAAAAACAGATGAGTGTATAGATTGAGTGTGTAAGTGTACAAAATGTGGATGAAGTGAATACAGAGGCTCATAATGATAAAATCCATTTTAGTTTTGAGGAATGCATTTTTCTTAAGAATTGCTTGCAAACTTGTTTAAAATGCTGGATATATTTGCATTCCACATATGTGGAATAAGAGAAAATAGATGGCATTCCCTTGGTGTTCATCACAGGGTTTTTTCTTGAATAATTTTTCTTCTGCTGAATTTTTATTTGGAAAATCTATACATTGTCCAGAAATTCAGAAGGCTGGCATCAGATTCCATGCTGAGCAGTGTGGACGTGCAGTCCGAAGAAGGTTTCTCCTTCTCACGAACTCTGTAAGAAAACAAGATAAACTGGGACATTCTTTTCTCTTTCTAATCTCATGTTTTGCTAACTGGAGCTCCAAGGCTTTGACCAATCCCCCTGAGGGGTGGAATGACACTGTCCAATCACTATTATGTAGATATCTCTATATAAAAGTTAGAATCAAAATAAAGACACTTCACTTCTGCTTTCTACAGCCCGGTGTGAGTTTGCTCTTTCTATTGCCCCGCGCAGCGACATCGCAGCTGTTGGGGGGCCATTTGTCACAGACCTTTATGACCTGATATCACAGGACACAATTGTGCTATGGTTTTCCTGCATATTCCCTATGTTTTCCCAAAAGAACACCAGAAAACTTTTATTTTATTAGTAAACTCTGCTAATAATCATAGGCCCCACTCTTCAAAGGAAACTCAAGAAGTTCAGTTGAAAGCTGAATAATTTATAAGATAGAGTATATACACTATATTGGTCTACTGACTTGGTTCTTTGATGATGATGGACAGCAGTTATAAATGTAGTTAAACTCAGAAATTCTATACTAAAATAAGGTGAAGCATGAATCAGTTAATTGCATTAGACAGTAATTAATGTATTATAGGGAAAATTTAGATAGATATAGATAGAATATATTAGATATAGGATTAGATATGGAAGAAAAATTACCTCTGATTTATGTTTTGCCAATGTACTTTAAGGAGTTGATAAAACACAGTATGTCACAGTGGAAAGGAGCAGTAATCTGAAATGGAAGTGTAAGAAGGAAGCAGTAAAAGAATGTGTGAAGGTGGGATGAGAGTATGCAAGGCATGACTAAGTGGATTCCCAGCTCAGGTTGAGCTCATAGAACTTCTTGTGCTGTAGTTTGAGATCTTTAGGAATCTGTGTAGTGCTTTCTGGTTGTCTGCTAAAGAAAATAGTTTTGAAGTTTGAGATGTGAGGGAATGTTCATGAGGGATTTATATGGATTCATTTAAAGGATAAAGGATCTTTCTGTTGTAGAGTCTTCTATAGAACAAGACAATTAAGGAACATGGGCTTAGGGGTGAAAAAATGAATCAGTCCTTCCCCAATACAAAGAGAGAGAGAAAACTCTTAAGAAGTTACCAGCAGTGCCAGAGCCTAAATTGAAATATTTACCTTCTTACATTTGGTATTTTGCAAACAGAATTTCTTATATTGACTCTTGCAGTGCTGCAAGGGCTTAATCTTAAAGCTTGCTGATGTGATTTTTCCCATTTTCTTTTTGCCATTTTCTTTTAGATAAAATGTATCTAAAGCTTGATTTTTTTATCTGCAGGGATTATCAGATGCACACATTAACAAATAATTTTGTTAATGATTATCTTGACATTCCAGAGACGTAGCATGGCTGACATACAACAGTTGTACATATTACAGATGATTAAATCAGTTTGAAATTTAGAAACTAATGCTAGAGAAGCCCATGTAAACTCACTTTTCTGTGTGAATGGTCTTTATGAGGATTGCTCACTTCAGCTGATAACAGCTGAACATCATTCTGGGCCCTATATTAAGCTCCATCTTGTAATAAATCATGGACCCAATGAAAGGTGCAGCATCGTAAGCATTTTTATTATGGTTATTTTACATCTTGAAGGGATGTTCTGGTCTCTTACAGGATGCAGACCCGTAGAGGACAGTATCACAGATTAGGGATTTTATACTTGCTTCTATATTCAGTTTGCCCTGCCATGGTAGTGAAAAGACATAGTAAAGCAACCGTAATTAGGCAATGTAGGAATCCCTGGTATGCAACATTTTTCTTAGCCAGCTTTATATTATTTCTGCTTGTTCTGTGGTGCCTCAGGGAATGTGAAAAGTCTGGCCCATTAATTAGAGAATTAGCTTAGAGTTGGGAAAGATGAGTTCAGATTTTGCCTATGTCACAAATTTTCTACAAGACACTTACTGACCAAAATGCAGCACGACCTAAGGATCTGGGATTGTGACTGTACTTCCTCTGCTTTTGAAGCAGAATCATGTGTTCTTACTTGTTTCTGGCATCCCCTCATTAGCTGAAGTGAATTCTGTATACTTCCCTGTCATAGTTGTCTTGTGTGAAGATACTGATGGAATGGCAGGGATGCACAAAGCAAAGTAATGCCTGATATTAGTTCAGGTAGAGTAATAAAAAGATACTGTCATGGTGACAAGTTCATGTTAGCCCTTGGCAGTGTGAGTCTTCCTAGTACGACCTTCTGAAAAAGCAAAGTTCATCAGTCAAAGTGTCATATGTTGCTAAATTTGCAGTTTATAAATTGTCACTATAAATGTAAGTAGTAGGAATCATCACATAAAATTGTACTTCTTTGTCTCTTTCCAGACTTAAATGGTTTCAAAAATGAGGCAGTAGGATCTTTAAATTGCAGTTTCTAGGCAGCATCTCTGCTCTTGTGAGCAGGCATGGCTGTTCTATTGCATGGCCCAGCCCACTGTGATTGATCATGGGCTGCTGCTGATGTTAGCATACCAAAGAGAACATGTGACTTTAAAGGTAAAAATGCCAGGGCAGGGGCATATCACCAGTAAGAATTAGAAAAAAATATATTCTTGTGCTTTATTGGATACATAGCTCAGCCTGCCAGAATATCTAATCCCTAAATCATCCTGAAAATTGGTTGGGTTATAAAATCAAATTAGACCTGCTGTGAAAGATTGTGGTCTCTCTTCACTGCACTAGCAGCTATGTGTATAAATCTCAATCCCAGATCAAGGGGAGCACACCACATAAGTAAAAATGTTTTTAAGAGAAATCTGATGATGATAGAGCTGATTGTTTTTGTAGCAAACATTTAGAAAGTATTGTAGTAATTTGATTAGAAGAAGTAAAAAAATAATTTTGCGAGATCATTGCATCTTCTTAATATTGCATCCCTTCTTTTCTCCTACTTTAACATTTTCTAAAGAAGGGTTATCGTGCGGCTTTATTTTGATTAGTTTCTGGTTAGTGGTTTTTAGCTTTGTTATGTGATCTTAAATGATTCTTTTGTCTTTATCAATACTGGGTACTAATTTTTGGTGGGCAAAAGAAATCTTAGCACCCTTAGGCAGATTTTGCCTTCTTCCACTGCAGATGAATGACTGGGTATTGCTCTAACTGAAGTATTCATTCTCAAGCCAAGGAAGACAGAAGACTAATTTGGAAGGCAAGTGAAGTTCAGAGAAAGACTTCATTGATCAAGTGGAGTTTGAGTCACGCTTTAGTTAGGTCAGAACTATGCTTCTTATACAGTAGAAATAAAGCTTTTATTAACAAGTCTACATATAAAAAAAAGACTTTCACATACTGAGGCAGAAGAGATGCAGAAGTGCATTTGTACGGCACTTCATTCATCTTCAGTGCACTGAAAAATGTCAAGGAAAGGAATATGATAAAAACTATAAAGATTCCTATCCAGTAAGTAGCTAAAGCCAAGAGAAGGTACGTTTTTCCTAGACAATCAAAGCTAGAGGGAAACTGTTTTAAAAAGAGTTTTTTAAAGTATGGCAGGAGGACAAAGCTATGAGCAGATTCTTACAAGTTCAGCAGTCCTTTCTGTGTAGAAATGCAAATACAGTTTTTGACTCCTATTAATTTTATTGCAAACAACAAGCAGTGCACTCTAAAAGTTTCCTCTCTTCTTCTGAATACATCTTTGGGAAGGTGTAGAGGGAGTAGATACTACCATTTCATGGTCACCATGCACATTTCATGAGGGAGTTGCTCCCCTGTGGTTTGGGAGAGACCAGTCTGTGCTGCTCAGCAGCTCTCAGTAGTATTGTCCCCGCATGACCTTGTGGATGGATTTCTGTTTCGAAATCATACGGAAGTTAAATACTGCTGAAAATAGCATTCATTCCTGTTTTGCTCCGTTCATAGCTTCTGGGGTGAAATTTATCTGTCCTAATGTAATGTCTTTTCTATCAAAATTATCTTTGGCTAGGCTGCCTTTATAGTCAATGGAGAGAAATAGACACTTTTAGGGCATGATTCATCTCCTCGGAAGGTAGACATCTAAGTAGGTCAGATGAATCAGACTGTACAATAGCACATTCCTTACTAGAGAGAATAAAGGAAACCTAGGGATCAGCTTAGATGTTGATGTATATATTGCAAATATCTAAAGTTAAGTGAAATGAACTTTATGTCTATAGGAACTAAGTCAGAGGCCAAAGTCAGAGGAAAAAAATCCTACTCTTCAGGAAGCATCGTCTTCTACAGAGCTCGTGGTTTCACTGTGCTGGGGCGCATCTTCATAGTCATAGCTATGAGGTGATAAATTAAAAAAAAAGTATTACACCCCCTCCTTCTCCAAACTTAATATTTTAAGGTGTGATAATTGAGTAGATGGAATTTTGTGAATAGGTAATTTGTATATGTTTATCATCAGTGATTCCACTGGTTCCACAGAAGCATAATTTTTTTACTAGTCTCTGCTAATTATCTGTATGTACGTGGTTTCACCGTGGTTTCACCATGGTTTCGGTTAGTTCTTGTGAACCATTTCAGCACCAGGAACTTTCTTCTCAATCAGAAACCTCTGCAAGGAGAAAGAGAAGATACACATTTAATTTAGGGTAGTAGACTAATTTAAATTGGTCCTCCATAATAATCATTACTGTTAGTGCCAGAGTTTGGCTAAATGCCCCAGTAGATGAGGTGGTTAGTGCAAATATACCTGGAAGTCTAAACAATGAATATTTTCGACTGCTAACAAATGAGTTTTGCAGAAAGGATCTTCACTTCATTTTGGTTGTATTTGCTTGATGTATCAACTATAATCAATAAAATGGAATATACAAGAATGAACAACATTATTTATTATATATTTAAAATCCAAAATCAACAAATAAAGACTCACCTAAACCCCAGTGAAGCTTTTTTTGTATGCTGCTCTTCTCCCATTGTTTGCAAAACTCCAGATCCAAGCAAACCTGCAAGACTTTTGTCAGATGCATACCCAGGAGTAGCACAAGGATGACAGCCTGGAGTAAGCAGATTGCTAGTGAGGCTAGCAGGTGCCAAAACATGCTGTTTCATGACCCAGTGTGAAGATGCCAAAAATAATCTCAAATGTAGTTCAGTAAATAAACACAAAAACCCCTCAGGCTTCAGAAATAAAGTACATAGAACTGTCTGAGATTAAGCGAGAAACTTGAAGTTAGAAGACCAGTGTTCTAATTTTTGCCTTGCAACAGATTAGCTGTGTTCAGGTAGCAAGGCACTTTGGCCAAAAACTGTATTTTGCCACTTAAATAGATGGCATGGTTTTCAAAAGAAAGTGGGAGCAGAATTACAAAGTATTCCACAGATAAAAACAAGAACTTAAGTTGAATAACGTGCAGGTGTTGACTAAATATCTACCTCATTTTACGTGTCTTTCAGAGTCATAGTATTTAGCTGTCCTCATTTATGGTCATTTCAAATGCGTAAACCAAAAAAAAAAAATTGCTTTGTAAGTTCAAGTGTTCTAAAATCACTTTGTCCTCAAGTGCAAGTGTTGTAAAATTACTTTATGTAAAATCACTATATCACTGACCAGGTTGCTCAGAGAAACCGTGGATGCCCCATCCCTGGAGATGTTCAAGGCCAAGTTGGATGAGGCTCAGAGTAACCTGGTCTGGTGGGTGGCAGCCCTGCCTATGGCAAGGGATTTGGAATGAAATGATCTTTAAGGTCCCTTCCAAGCCAAGTCTTCCCACGATTCTATGACCTTACTGTTAAAGGTAAAAGTAGACTCACAGCTGTGGAACATATTTGTCTGATCAACCTGAAAACTATTTTTACTATTTGATCAAGTAAGAACCAAATGTCCATGTTAAACAGTTGCATTTAACTTTAAAGATAGCAATACCAGGACTGTGCTAAGTGAACTTGAACTTGCAAAATGCGCTGAGAAATTGTGAGAAACATTGAAATAATTGGTACTCTGTGTTTGGTGTGTAGAATAAGATCAATGAAATAAAATCTGATATTGATATGGAGTCAGAGGTGAAAAGGATCTAAAAAAGCAGCTGAGAAATTTTATTTGCATTTAAAATATTGTATTTAATTTTGAAATCCTTATGGTACTGTAGACCTTTCCATGTCTGCTGCTGATTGTATATTGTGTAAGATATCTGAAAGTTTCTAAAAGATAAGGGATAGTAATTATCATTGAATCAGAGTATTCTTGTTTGATAGCAGCCCACAAGGATCATCGAAGTCCAATTCTTGGCCCTTTTCAGGACCATCCCGAGAGTCCCACCATGTGCCTGAGAGTATTGTCCAAATTCTTGAACTCTGTCAGGCTTGGTGCTGTGACCACTTCTCTGGTGGGCCTGTTCCAGTGCCTGTTCCAGTGTTCCAGAACCTTTTGTGAATATCCAACCTAAACCTCCCCCGACACAGCTCCATACCATTCCCTCAAGTCCTGTCACTGGTTACCAGAGAGAAGAGATTGATTCCTGCCCCTCTCCTTCCCCTCCTGAGGGAGCAATGAGGTCTACAGCTGAGACAGGAATTATGATCGCTATAGTTTGACAATTATGACAGGAATGATGATTGCTGTAGTTTGTAGACACCCAAAGAAGTGCCCATGTGCTAAAATTTTCAGGTTGAGAAACTATTTTGATGGTAACAAGCTCTTTATCTTAAAATTAGTTTATGAATGCAAAGCTTAAGAATCTAAAATTTAAGAGGTAAGGTATATTAAATTACACAGGAGTGGCAGGAACTTAATCTTCTCAGGTTTATGAACATGTGTATACAGCGTATGTTCTGAACTACCCACTGAGCTGGCTCTGTGTTCTTTATATAAGAGATTAGAAAAGCGAAATCTTCTATGTGGCCAACCTGTTCATCAGCAAGACACATAACTTAGCCCTGGTAAGCCAGGCAGTGCGCACAGAAATAAAACCAGGAAGCATCTTTTAAAACTGAGGTTTTACATTAAATATGTAGCCATATATTACAAATGTGATGGGTCATATTTTTGAGTGTAAAAAAAGTAAAGAATGAACTCATACTACAGAATATGATCTCTGATTAAATATGCTGGTGTAAGAGACGCAGTCATTCTTAAAGGACAGAATATTTCAAATGAAAGCCACTTAATTGAGCAGGTAGATGTACAGATACATATATATCTACCCATATGTACAGAAGGAGCCTGTGGTTTTCACAAAGAGAAAATCACATCCATATGAAAAAAATGGAGGCAAAGGTTTGATTTGGCTTACACTTGTATGTGTTTGAGAAGGACTGATAAAAATAGCCATGTGTTGTCTCCAATCTCTTGAAGTTAATGGAAGTTGAATGTACTCTTTACTTGTGAGAATCATTCATAAACTTTGTCTTGAATTAATGTACTTTAATTAATTTAAGTGACAATAGTAGGTTGCAGGAACTACTGTGCTGTAGCATATTACATAGAAGATGGTCTCTAACCTGCTTCTTTTGTCATTTATGATGCTAAAGGAAATTTTTGGCTAAAATCCAAACTTTCTGTAGAAAATAGGAATAATTGGTAATGAAGTAGTCATTCCTATATTCCAGTTGTTATGACTCATTCCAGCATTGCATTTCCAGTAGTCAAAAGTAAATTCTGTTTTGAACTGGATGAATAAAATACAGATGGCTAATATATATCCTTTAATCAGATCTCAGCAGGATCTTCAGTTATTTCATATTGTGTGTGGAAAATCTACATTAAAGAGTCCAAACACTCTAAAGCTAATACGTGCCAGAATTAACTTTGTTAAGACAAGTTAATCTCCTCCATGCATATGCATTGTGAAGACTTCTTTAATTACGTGATCACATAGTGTTTTTTCTTACAAAATCTTTTCCTCATTCAGTTCACAGAATATATGATAGTCACTTAATGAGCAGCTGTTCCATATTTTGTTTTCATGACATTGTTCAATGTGTGGCCCCACACCTTGTTTACTACAGAATATTTAAGCCCTGCTCTGGAGACATAGTTATTAATTATTATTAATTTCCTTTTGGGATTTTCCTAGGATCACTATAGTGCCGTAATGATGAGCAGACATTCAGTTAGCATTACTGCAGGCCTCTGAGATTGGCAGACAGTATGATTTCCACTTTACAGCTGAGGAACCATGGCCCAGAATACTGTGTTCAAAAAGTGCCACTAATCTACAGGACCATCCTGAGCTGCTGAGGTCCAAAAGCCTTGACTTATTACTGTCACATAGAGCTTTTCCAGCTCAGGTCTTCCTGTCTCCAGCTATGTCTCTGAACATTCATGTCTTCTGCAAATTCAAATGCCTTATCTCAATGAATCGCATGGAAAATGAAGAATATGCTTTCAGTGACCACCTGTGAAAAAGCTGGTTTGAATTACTATAATGGAAACTTTCTGTCAAGGAAAGACAGAATCCTGATTTCTAGACTGACATCCAATTACTTTAACTATTCTTGTTCTTGTTGTAATGCTGTCCCATTTTTTAGTGTATTTCTTCTAAATTCTTTACCAAATGAACCACTTTCAGTACACAGTTCTGATTCATCCTTGCAGCAAGGCTGTCTTGTGCACAGTATGAGGCAGGTGTGTTCTGGAAACAATAGGTGTGAGTCATGCCGTTAGTCTCTATGCCCATTCACAAGATGAGGGAAAATTTGGTTATATAGGCAACCTGGCACTTTTGGCACCTTTCTTCCAGATTTGGTCGTGTTAAAAAAGTTATTTTGAAAATGTGTCTGTGTGAGAGAGACAGAAATAGAGAGATAAAGATAATGAATTCACACTTACCATTTTAAAAAAGAAACTTCTGAGAATGTCTCAACCCCTGTCTGAATTGTGAGATGCTTGGGACCTTAAAATCCTCAACACAATGTTGTACTGTTCTTCTATTAAACAAACTGCATGGAATAATACTCTGCAAAAAACTACTGCTGGAGGAGTAAGATTCAAGATACCTATTTTCACTACCATCAGACTGCACAGATATTTACTGATGGCACAGGAATCATGAGAAACTGAAATTCGGTTGCCAGAAGACCCAGAAGGGGTTTTTAGTCATTATTGATTCTCTGCTCAGTTCTCAGTGCCCTTTCCTACCCCTGTTGACTATCTGTTAAAACTCTTGAGTATAATCCAGTTCTGTGTCCTAAGGAGAACAGTTCTATTTCTCACTGCCCCACTGGCTTCCTGTCCCATGTTCTTTTTTTTTACCATAAGCATAGTCTAAGTACTTGTTCTTTACCTCCTGTCTTCAGTACCTTTCTACAGTCAGTTGTCTGTATGTCTTCATCCCTCATTCCTCCAGGGCTGGATCTCCAGGCTTGTGTACATCTTTCTCATTCCCACTGGCTCTCCAGCCAGAACTCCATTGTCAATCTGTGTTTTCAGTTAGTTTATGTGCCTTTAACCATCTATCATTTGTTTCTTTGCACTCCTGTTCCAAATACTGCTATGAAATGTTGAGTCTTCCCCTGTTTTTCCTGTCTGCTGCATCATTTTCCTTTGGGCAGTAGGGAACTGATAGAACTCTTTTCATATTTGTAAATATCATTGTAAATTTGAGAGCAGAGCCTCTGCTCACTCTAGGACAATGTTGCATGAGCTTCATATCTTTGCTGAAAATTTGGACTTAAATCTAAATATAGGAGACAGAAGCAGTGCACCCATGGCTGATACTCAAGACCTGATCCTAATCCAGGCAAACTTTTCTCGTCGTGCTGGATACATATCACATCTGCTTCTGCTTAGGCATTTCTGCTTTCTTTTCTCCATTGCTGGTCATATTTAATCTGATCATCAGTCTTGAATCCAGATAGTTTCTGCTAGATGAAACCAGACTTTCGGGATATTGCATGGGTGAAACCCCAGAATTCAGCACTGAAATTAAGCCTACTGGTTATTTGAGTTACAGATGCCCCTCTTGACACATCCCAGTAACAGCTGGACAGGTTAATCTCTTCACCACTCAGCAGAATGTTAATGTAATGTAATAACTTGGACAGAGCCTATGCAGAAAAGGGCTGCAATATTAATTTGTGGGAATTGTACAGTGCCAGATACTATTCAGTTTACTTACTGCACACTCATGTAGGGTTTGAATGTAGAAGAGATCACTGGCTTATCTAGCATCATATCTTGCTTAATATAGACTGCATACTCTTGAATCACTCCATAGCTGAAGAAGGCCTGCTCATTATTTGATCTTAAATTTAAAATATCAGACAGTGGTGCATTTATCTCTGGCCTTCATAAGTTGTAAAGCTCTGCATAACTTCTAAAAATTTTTAGAATTTCTAACCTGCTCCAAGAGGGACTAAGGTAATATCTTCATGTGAAGAGTGGTATCCCATGTGAAAGGAAACAAGGTAGCACTAGAAAAAACTCACTTGGCATTGTTTAATTATTGTATTTATTTCCATGCTTTCAAAATGCACAATATCTTGGAAGCCTCACAAGACTGCCCTCTGCTTCTTCCACAGTTTCTGGCTCTTTTACTCCATTGCACTTTGCTTTGTCATCTTGATGCCTTATTCTTTTCCTGGCAAGAAGCTTGGAAAAGCACATGATCAATAAAAGATTGGGGGGAAATAGATGCCAGAACAGCCTAAACTTCATAATGTAGTTTATGGGAAATATTTGAAATGAGATATTGGAGGATATTGGATTTGGGGCAAGATGATAATGATGGTTGGATTTTTTAGAATAATTATGGGAGATTTGTTCTCAGTTCCCTGCCTTGCTCACATCTGTCTGCTCTTGTCTCTCTGTGACAAGGTTCCTTATCAGTAAAATGGGAATAGCACTGTCTCACAGATACTAAAATAGTTGCTTCACAGATACCATAGAAAGAAGGAAAAAATTAATTATACTCAACCTAGTGTGGTATTATGGTTGGTATAAGTGCTGTAATACTGAGGGTATGTCTCATATGAGAACTGTCATTGATGGGTTGGGAAGTTTTAAACCTAAGACAACTGAATTTTTCCAAACCTTTGTTTGCATGGTTCTCTTCATTGTTTTGTTATCTTCCCCTCCCCTTAAGTAGTGTTTATGCTTTCATGGTTTGTATTACCTTTGAGCTTCTCACAGTTCTTCACTACTGCTCGTATTTCAACATTGCCCCTGTTCCTCAAGAATTCCCTCTGTCTTGCCTTTATACCTTAAATTTGTGCATTATACACAGTAGCTTCTGTCTTGGAACTGTCTGCCCCATGTCAGTGTAAAGCGAGGAATTGAGAGTGCATGTACCAATGACAAGATGAATGAAGTAACAGTCAAATGTAGTGCAAATACATAACTAGTACATGGAGAAGAAAAAATACTCATCTGTTTTCACAGCAGGAGTTTTTGAGTTGTGTGAAGTAGTTCTTTGATCTGAATGGCATATTCTTAACTCAAGACGAATCACTTGTGGAGTTGGGAAGGGCTTAGTTGTAACAGAGGGGAACTGAGCTCGGCACTGACCATGCCTGTACTCATGCTTTATGATGTCCTGTTTGTCTTCATAGTTGGGGTAGCCTAAGGCACATGCAAGCTCTCTTGATACTGCTGTGTCCTCACTGCTTTGTTGCTCAGGTGTGTGTATTTAGGGACATATTCCATAGCTGTCTATGCTGAAATGTTCTAGAATTATTGCCAAGTTAATTCTACTGTGAGAAGACCTGTCTGTCTTCTGGGAAGGAATTGTTCAAACAGCAGAATTCAACCTCTGTGGAAGTGAGTTAAGTCTCTTTTTTTTTGCTGCAAGACCTGCATAAAAAAGCATGTCCAGTTTCCAGCTCACACAAAGGATAATGATGTAGGTTTATGTGCTGTCAAAATTCACTGATTTTCCTATGAAGGGTTAAGATGAAAAATGTGTAAGGCACAGATCAATTACAGCCTCGATAGCCACCACCACCTCACTCAGCTTTAAGCACATTTAGCTGTTCCCAATTCACACTGGTCTTAAATATTGACAAACAGGGCATGATGAATAGCTCAGCATTTTGTAGAGGTAGCTCAGAACTGTGTTGTAGAGCTAAGGGCCTATCCATGCTAGGTCACACTGGACAGCAAGGAAAAGCAGCATTAATCCCTTCTTTCTCCAGGTAGTTGGAATTTTGTAGATCCCAGCTGCTATGAACTGGCAGTCAAGAAAATGAGTCCTCAGAAAAATAGCAACCAAGACTAAATCGTTTTCTCCAAACAAAGTAGGCTGAAGACAGGCAAAATCAATCTACTTCATATACAGTAGAGGAATATGGGACAAAGTCTCGTGCTGGCTGTATTTCTTGCCAAATCACGGCTGAAAATGTAGCTGTGGACCAGGAATATGACCAATGTAGAATGAATTTTCAAAATAATGAATTTTCCTGGAGCTGGTAGATGCTGTCCTCCCACTAGGTTAGTACAAATCTGTGTGTTAAATGCAGAATTTCACAAAGGGCATAATATTAAATAGAAATATTCCTTTACAGAATCTTTTTTATCCTGACAACATGTTTGAGTTCATACTTCTCCATTTTTAATAAAAAACAGGCCAAAATTTCTGCTCATTTGGCCTGAATCTGTAAAGTGATTTCTTTAAATTCAGAATGATGAGACTGATTCTACAACCTTACTTACGTGAGTAGTCCCTCAGTGACTACTCTATTTATGAGTGCCAAGGGTGAAAAAAAAAAAGGATCAGAAAGCTCTTTCCTTTCATTTCCTGAAAAGTAAAAGACAGAAATCTATTTCCAATTCTCAAAGAAGCTTTAGGCTGCTTGGGGTCCATCATAACCGAGTTTACACTCCATAATGATGTGCAGCATTTTTATCTGTTCTGTTTCTGTTTGAGCGATGCATAATAAGTACTTGAGCACAAACCGAGCTAAAATTGCGGAAAGTAAAATGAAATACACATTGATACAAATAGAGTATTATCCTCAGTCAGAAGGCTTGTGTTCAACTGAAAGTATTTTTCATGCATTACCTGCCTTTCTCCTTTCCCTTAGCTGGCTGCCAAGGGAAGTGGCTGGGTCACCATCCTTGGAGGTACTTACAAGATGTCTAGATGAGGGTTTTAGGGACGTGGTTTAGTGGTGGACTTGATGGGCTAATGCTGGACTTGATGATTTTAAAGGTCTTTTCTAACCTAAATGATTGTATGTGCTTAGATAAACCTTTGAAAAGCAAATATTCTTTATTTAGCATGGTTTGGTGAGAAGTTCCTTGTTCAGCTGGAGTCACGTGCTGATTCTTGAGTTGTTAAAGGCAGGAGATGTCAACATCAGAAAATTAGCCTTTTGTTACCTAATAAGCAGCTTTGATTGTGTTGATACAGAATGTGGAAGATAGCATTTTACTACAGCTATGATTGCCAATTTGATTAAGATCATGTGCCACTTAGTTTTCATGGTGTTATTATTACTTGGAGACCTTTTTGTTTTACAGGATACATCTGAGAAATATATATTTTTGAATATTCACTAGTAAAACTTGCTGTAAACTTGCAGTAAAACTCTTACCAGTGGTTCCTAAGGATTAGAAATCGTAGTTTTATTTTTTTAACGTTTAATTTGAAAGAACTTGAATCTTCAGTTTACGAAATGAGCAGATTATATTCCAACCAGATATGCTTCCAATCACCATTTCTCCTACATTTAATAATTGGTAGGGAATATACTCATTGTATGACCAAGGAACAATAATCCCATGACAGATGCGAGCAGCTGGAAAAGATCAGAGCAGCACCTAAATTGCTCTTAACTGTGTGAATGCTGCTGTAGAAGATTCTACACTGAAGTTGTGATCCTTACTCTCTTCTTCTGGATAGACAGGAATCTGGTCTCTGGTTTATACTTTTAGCCATTTGACATTGAAACTTCAGAACATGTATTTTGGTTGGCAGCACACATATGTAAGGTATAATTTACAGCAGAAGTGTCTTTAGAAATGCAGGTCTTCTCCTGCATCTGTTCTTTTCTTGAAGAAGCGTAGTGTTACGTAACCTGGAAAATTGAACATTCTGTTACAGCACACTCCACGCACTGCTGTCATGCTTCCTATCTCATAAACTTCCAAAATCCTGATGGAGTCCAGGATTTTGATCTACTCACATGGGCCATTGTACATGTCTCTGATGTCAAATATTAAGTCAATATTGATGAAAGATTTGTCCAGATCACATATTGTTAGCCTATCTAGTCTTTTCCAGAGAGGCAAAAGACTCTGAAATTTGGGTGTGGTCATTAACTTAAGAATGTTTCATATTCATAAACAAAATTCTATTGTACTTGAAAGAGCTGAGATTTTCAGAAATATATTGCTTTCAACTATGATAAAAGGATTCCAACCTATTTATACTTCTCTTACTAATTATTGACCATTGAAGCATGGATAGGGAGAATTTTATAGGAAATATATCTATTAAATTGATACTTATGCCAGTTTTCCTATCGGTTTCCTTTAGTTTTCAGTTTGGGTCCACATGTCTTGATATCTTGAAGTCGGATTTCAAAGGTGATTGACATTCATTAAGACATATATAGTACTGACTAGGATTTTATAAAGGGCCAGGCTGCTAAGCTGCTTGTATGGGCAATCTCACCTTCATTGCTGAGGCTTATATATAAACACTGCTGGAAATAACACTAGATACTTACTGCACTTTTGGGCTTCTATGGGCCCATGTTGTACATCAAGCTATGTTAAAAACCTGAAGATTTCTTTACACATAAAGTGTGAAATGATTCCAACTCTTCAGTCTATCCACCTCTCTTCTGTCCTTCTTACGCAGAATCACTCAGGTTGGAACAGACCTCTGAAGATCATCTAATCCATCCTCTTTCTCAAAGCAGAGCTAGCTTCAAAGGTAGATCAGATTGCTTGAAGCTTTGTACTGTTTTCAATGTCTCCAAGGACGGAGGTTCCAGATTCCACAGGCTCCATCTTTGTGTGTACCCCATTCCACCCTCATTGTGATTTTTTTCACATTGTTTTTGTACAACTAGCTAGATAAGATATTGTTCTACTGGTATTTTGATGCAGATGTAGATGCTTCTCATCTATTCTTCTCTAACTCTTCTTTTTTTCTCACAGTCATCCATTTTTACCCTATTTCCTTTCTTCTCTTACACTTGCTGTCAAATTTTCTCCTGGTTTTGTCTTGACCACGTCTCTCTAGCTCCTTCCATTCATAATTTAAGAGGATATAAGTTTTTATTAACATTCCCAATCCTTAAAAAGCCATCCTGACTGTATTTACCTCTCTGTCACTTCCCGTTGCTCCATGATCACTTTTGCTCTTTGTGTTGTATTCAAAGCAGGTGATTTCCAATGCTATTGTAAACTCCTTCAAATTGGCTTCTGACCTTCTTGTTAGCTGAAACCACTCTCACAAAACTACCTAATGATTCTCTCTTAGCCAATTCTTCCTCTTCCTCTCACACTGTCAGTTTTGATCTCTTTAAATCTCATCATAGTTTGTATCTTTGGCGCCATTCTTGTCTTGTTTTCTCCCTAATCCTTTCATTCATCCTTTGAAGTTCCTGATCTGACTTCTGCCAAAATCCAAAGGATTTTTAGTTTTGATCCATCTCTCCTCTCCTTTTGCACACCACCTCTACAGACTTATCCACAAATAAATGCAGTTGACATGTCTGTGCTGCTGACCCAGATTTAAAGCTGTACTCCAGATATTATAATAACAGCTCAAGACAGGCATTATAAAAAAGGGCTTCCCTCTTAGTCCCTCATTACTGCTTGTTTTCTTAGTCCCTATCTTTTTTGTCACGCCACTAATTCAGATGTTACTTTTCATTCAGGCTTCTTCAAATTCTCCTATCAAGGTTGTGTATAAATGTCTCAGATTTCTTTCTTTGTAACACATCTAAACTGTGGTTCTTAATCTCGTACCAGTAGATCTGTTGAAGTTCTGTTAGGGAATATCTACACCATATATTACAAAATACATTCTAAGGACCTGGCACAATGTCCATGCAGTTTTTAGTAAGAAACCTTTGGCAATATAATGATAAAAATAATTTATATAGGCAAATAATATATATGAATGGGTAAATTGTGCATTGTTTAAGTATGTTTGAATATGGGGCGGTTTATATAAGAGACTGGGGTAACAAGTGGAAAAGTTGCAGTAGGCAAGCTCATCTCAGGAAGTCCACTTCATAAGTTTTAAATTTCTCCATTGGGTTTTATTTTCTAACTTCACCCTTGTCTTTGTGCTGCACTCAGCATGTACAAATGTGTGGTACTGCTATATTGTTTATCCATCATTTCAGTTATCTCTGAATTTAGCTTTGTGTTACTGTACATAGTTACACAACGGGGAAAATAAGGATGGATCCCTTGCATTGATTTTTTTTTTTATTTTGACAGATACTAATCAATGCTTTAAATTTGGATTCATATTGCCATATTAAATTCACACCAAAAATTTGCTCTCCCCATAAGGCAAACAGAATCCTGAAAATTTTTGTGCTGTTCACCCTGGTATGCTTGCTCTTAATCATGCGATTAAATATGCTTCTGAGGCTGAAAAATAAGCTCACCAAAATCAAAATTTATGCTAGTAATGTAGTGGAAAATGCAGGATGTTTCCAAGCTCAGAAGTCCATGTAGGTGCTGAAATGTACAAATTTAATTGTTTCGTGGTCTAAGCATATGTGTATTGATCCCTGAGACAGACAGTTCGCTGTCTGAAAGACAAGAGGGAGGAAGAGTAAAGAGCAAGGCCATGAATTCAGTCTCCAAACTGTTTTTATTTTGAAAAGCTTTTAATTTCAAAAAGCATCTGAGACCTGAGATGAGAAAACAATGAGACTAAAGAGTTCAATTCCCTTAACATTATTTTGATGTATTTTAATTTTTTTTTCTTAAAAATGCCCCAAATTATATGGTTAATGAGAAGGACAGTATGAATAGAATGATAAAACTTTTACAGAGCAAACCAAAAATTTTAAATAAATGGACATTTATTTTCTTTAAGTTTTAAAAGCCCACAAATTACTTTCTTCTTTTTCATCAGAGATATTTTATGGGACTGTCTCTTTCAGCTGTACTCTATGTGACCTTGAGCAGCCTTCTTCCTTAAAAATATTCTTTCTGTCTTCCTCTGATTTAGTGTTGTTTCCTCATCTGGCATGGAGGTTTTTGTCTGTTTTAGAATAAAGGTGATCAGATGTGGTTGTGCTGATCTGCAGATTATCTGGTGTAGTACTGCAAAGCAGAGGAGCCAAAATTCTGTTGCACTCATAATGGAGGCAGAAGTTAAGCTTTCCATTAGTAAGGACGACTTTCAAGGCTTTAAATAGTTTTGAGAAAATATTTCAAATCTGTAGTAGAATTTATCTGTCTATCTATCGATCTATCGATCTATCTATCTATCTATCTCTATATATCTCAGGTTATAAGCAAATGCCCTGTCTGTATGAATATGCTTTCAAAATCAGTTGCTGATATGTTTATTCTAAGCATAGTCTATCGAAAATATAGAGCTTGGAAGAGTGGGGTGCTGAAAGCCTTCCTTCAGTGTAGCATGGCTGGGGCAGAGAATTGCAATTAGGAATAAATACAATCCATAGAGTTGGTTTTTCTTCTGTCCTTTCTCGTAAGTATAATACCTGTCTTTTTGAAGAGGGAGTAATCTCTTTTCCTGTGCTCATAGCTCATACTGATTGCAGTCAAGGTCCACTGGTGCTACTGCAATATAAATCGCTGTTCTGTAATAAATGTAAATGCCCTTAAGCTTATGGTATTTACTGCTTGAGAGAAGGTAGATGCCATTCCTCGGGCTTTTTTTTCCTCTCTTTGTTGAAATCTAAGGAGTCACCCTGAAAAACAGGCAGAGGAAGAGTTGTGATTTGACTGTTAGTCCATAGGGTGCTGGTCCAAATCGTTGCATTTGTTTCACATGGGCCACTGAACAGCTCTCAGACCTCACCAACTTCTGTTATTTTAACTGGGTTGGATTTGGACTAGTAACATAAAGGTGGACAGCCCAGTGGACCATTATCAATCCCTAGTCACACAGACCTCTTTTACCTGTCGTCTTAAATTTGTGCTTCATCAACGACGGTGATTCTAGCACAAAGCATTCAGAACTTTTGATATGGACTACACAGACATTGTAAAGCACCTAGGGACAAAAGGGAGTTTCTCTTAAGAATTCAGGCTGACTTTAATGCATCACATAAACTAGATTTTTTATACATTTAGTGCTTACAAGTCCTATTAGTTTGCCCCTTATTCCCTTACCTCTCTTTCTTTACTTTATAATAATATTTTTGTGCTGATGTGAAATTTTTATGAGATCCTCTGTAGAATTTTTGCTTTTAATTTGTTTCACTATTTTCTTCCTAACAGAATAATGATGTGAAAAACAATGGGAAGAAAAATGAGATTATATGCACTGTGCTTTATTTTTTCACATTGTCTCTGCTTGTGTGTGCTTGTCTATGCATGTCCACATCCTTGTTATCTCTTCTTGGGATAAAGTTCTGGGCTGTATTACGAGCTCTATGCAGCAGCACTGAAAGAAAAGACCAACCTTACTTTAGTGTTACTTTTAAGTAACAGTGTGGGACCATGTACATACTCAATATGTAATTATCACTCTAATTTTGTGTGACCACCCTGGCCCCATAATACAGTAACTGTCATAAAAACCAAATGACATCTTCTGATATCTGCATGTTATTTAATACAAAGTACGGAACACCAGTTGGTTATTTGTATCTTTCAAAGCCCCATAAATAGTTACTATTCAAAATCTCTGAAAAAAAACAAACAAAAAAAACCAAACCAAAACCAAACTAACCAACCAAAAATCCATTGCCCATAAAAAAAACAAACAAAAAACAAACAAACAAAAAACCAACAAAAAAACCCCAAAAAACCAAACCCATCAAAATTTTAGGTACTATTACTAAACTATAATGAAGTTTCTAGCTTACAGATCAATATATGCTCCTGTTTCTTAGTGGGGAGGGTGTATTCTTTCCACATTTCTGAGCACATTGAAGTGTTTAATTCAATTGAAGGATAGTTTGTAGCTCTAAAGCATGGAAAGCCATGTAAAACCCTGGAAGCTGTGAAAGTTGGCCCCACACCCAGTTAGCTCATGCAGCAAAGAATTAGCTGAAACGGGAAGGCAATTAGGAGCACAAGGCTTATGCAGCACTGAGCTGTAGATGTTGGGTTGGCCGACCAGGAGTTGTACTGACTGCACAAATTAATTCTTTCTCTACTCACACACACACACACACACACAAGGAAACCTTGTAAATCTATATGATATTCCCACCATACTACTTAGAAATCACACGTAATGGTGCAGAAACCAGCATCTTTTCGGAAGGGAGCTGTTTCTGTAGGTCTCCATAAGGATAAGAAAATGGTCCTGGAGTTCAGGTGGTTATGAGTCATTAGGCTGTGGTGATCATTAGCAAATATCCACCCTCAGAGCAGTATTCATATATTGAAATTTAGGCTCTGGTCTGTCACTGTCAGGACTGGGTTTTCTTTTAATATCACGATTCTGGATTTTTTAATCTACAAAATGAGGGTGTCATTTCTACGTAGTACTTAGATGGTGAATCCATTTTGCATGCTGAGAGCAAGTATCAGCCTGCATGAGGAGGCTTGCTGTGCTTGCTGTCGAGACTGAGTGGATGTCAGCCAGGTCTGCCCCACCACTCTTGGGGCTTTGTTAGCACAATCTCTTGCCTGAGCTAATTAATCTCTGACCAAACGTTCTTTATGTTTGGCCAAGTTAGAGCATGGAAAGAAGAGCTGGAGTCCTGGGCACGCATGGACAAGCTCAGAAGGAGAGCTGGGTGGCCAAACAAATAATTTTCATAAAAAGAGATTGGCAGCTTATTCCATAGACCCAAAATTGCATGAACTCCCACAGCTTCTGTTTTATTGACATGGATTTCTGTTTTCCACTTCATCGTGCAGGGTCGCACTGAGCACCTCACTCCACAGATTAGTGCCCTCTTTACTCCGCGTGTTAGATGTTCAGCTAGGGAGGCTCTCTGACTACTGCAGAGAGAGCAGGATGTGTCCCTGGATGTTTATAATGCTGTTTTGAATTCCTCAGACAAAATATGCCTACAAAACGTTATTATTTCAGGGTTATTCAGAGGAAATACTGAGTGCAGGAAAATGAATTTAAGCTGCAGTCCTGTCGTTGGATTCTGTCTTGACACAATCAGGGTGCAGGATCCCGATCATAATGAGAATCTATATTTGAACAAGGAGTTTAAAATCAGCTTCTTAAGACATTGGAAAATGTGTTTTTTCACTCTCCTGATCTGAATTTGGCAGCAGCATAATTCCTGGGGGCTGCCATTTCAGTGATAGTTCCAACAGAAGACTTGGCCTAATGACCTGTATCAAAGCGAGAAGAACCATGCTGCAACCAGACACACAGAAAGCTGCTGCTGCCAGGAGACACTGAGAACTGGGGATGGTTTCTAAAGCCACTCAGATGTAGGATTTGCCATTAGCTCCAAGTTGTATTCTGAACAGGAAGTTTTTGTTATTTGAATACAAGAAGCAAGGAAAAAGGCACAAGAAAAGTTCTAGAACTTATGGAGAGTTGTGAAAAGTCTGGTGCTGCTTCATGTCTTTGGCTGCAGGTTTGATTTCCTTAATCTACCTTTTGATTTTCATATTCCATGTTAGAAGATGTTTGAGGTGTTTGAGATCATTTAAAAATAAATAGTTTTCAGACACTTAGCCCTTGGTTATTAAAAAAATGAAGCAACTTTCATTTCTAAAGTAGTTAGAACAATATTTATGGTGTTCAACTGTCTGGTTTTTTTGCTCTCTAGGCTCTAAGGCATTTTGGACTTTCCTCTTAAAATGCTTTCCTGGATGACCAGTGACATATATTTCTCCTAGCTGTAAGTCATAGAGAAGGGCAAAGCCTTGTTATTTATACTAGTCTTGAATGAGATCAGAAGTCAGAGAGGTCACTTCGGGAATTCCCTGAGTGTGGCACTCAGTATGAGTTATGCATCTCTGTTGTGCTAACCTGGGCTACATTTACTTTTCACTTAATGTGTTACACAGAGTTCATAAAATCTGATATGTCACCAGTTCTCTAATGGCATTGCTTATTCTCATGCAAGGCATAGATGGCTATGGCCTTCTGATCATAGCAGGAAAGAGGAGGTATTTATACCACTGTAATTTTTGTTAAAATATATAATTACTATTGTTAGACATGTCTTGATATTTTTATAGAACATTTGTCATACCTATGTTACAGTGGATTCAGAAAGTCCAGAAACTTTTTTAGCTTTCTGGTTTCCTAAAAATCATTGTTTTAGTATAATACATTGTTTAGTACAATACTAAAAACAAATCTGCCATATAGTAGTTACAATTTTATTCTGAAGTACCGAGGGGAATTGTCACATGCCATTAAATCAGTTCAAACAGAAGTTTTTCAGTAGTTTTCTTCATACTTTGGTAGCTTGTCAAGTGTTTGTAGACAAACAAAAATTAATAGCTTTTAATTTCTTTAACTGTTTTTTTCTCCATTTGAAAACCACCTCAAAAAGTAAGGATAGCTTGTTGTACATGGAGAAACTGTTCCAAACTATACAGAAGAGCATGTTTCCATTTTTCATCAGGGGTTTGAGAACAGCTTGCAATCTGCAGTGCTGTAAGATGTGATCTGAAGTAGGTATCTGGATCACACTGGGCTCTTCATGCAAAGGACTACTGCTAGGTTTTGACCCATTTCTCTCCCAGGAATTTCTATAGGACAAAATCACAGCCTTTTGTCTGTCCATGTGATGTGACATTCAAGATGTGGTCCTGCTGCATTGCTTGAGCACACAGATCACTGCTGTGTATTCCAAAAAATAAGTTAGGAACTCGGTTTTTCTGTTGTGGTCTAAAGGAAGCGATTCATCCACTAGGCCAAACAGCATGCCATTTAATATTGATCAGCTTATTCTTAGTATTGTGTTTCACTTTTCTTTCTTAAAGATTCTGAACTTCAGCCCCTTTCTTGGCTGTGGTTAAAAGTAGTAGAAATTGGTTAGTTGTCAGTTTGCTTCTGCATGCTCATGTCTTCTCTGGTCCTAAATCCCTCCATCAGATCCACAGTATGGATTTCAGATAAGCAGCTCCAATGATGTACTGGCTGTAATGTGTCAGAGGGTATTTCCAGGGCTTCTTCTCACCACACTGTTTGCCACTGGACCTAGACCACTTAGTACAAAGGCTAATGGGTCTCCATAACAGGACGTGTAATCATATGGGAGCAGGTTGATAATGGTGCCAGAATCTAAGCACGTTAGTTGCCTTTTACTGCCTTCTGCCCAGATTTCTCCTCTCTTGTATGATACACAGATTAATGGAAGAAGACCAATGAAGAGAAGGGGGAATCACCAGCTGGGCTTGTTTGCAGTTTTATTGTTCAAGCTACTTGCAGTTAAAATAAAAATAAGCTTGTGAAGTAAGGCTGTCTGCTGAGACTGCTATGAAGGAAGCTAAAGTACCTTTCTTTATGCTGGTGACTTAATATACTACCTTCAGGAACTTAGAATATTAGAGTTATTTAATGCAAATTCCCTTATTCTGTGCATAAGCAGTGTGCTTAGAGTCTAATACCCTGATGAAAAAATTGTAAAGTATTTTACTTTATGTAGTGATCAAAGTACTGTTGGTGTACAGGAGGAATACAAATAGAAAAGAAGATTTAATTACTCGTGTTGGAAAATAAAGATGGTATGGAATAAATAAAGCACTACATTTAACATTTGCCAGACATAGGGGTGGGCTTTTCTGGTTCCCCGTGTCGTTTATAAAACTTCATTTTGACTTTGCAAAACAACCCAGACTTGTAGGAGTTATTATAAATGCCGAGATTAATGTGTAAACCACTCTACCAACGATGCTTGGACACTGTCCTCTTACCAATTAATGTTTGGGAATAAAGCATTTACAGGACTGAAAAAAGCCTGTTTTGGTGTTTTGTTTTTTTTTTTTTTTAGTAAATCAAAATATCTCCTTCACATTTTTATCCTGCAATATTTTTGAATTATTTAAAAATAACATAGGGATAACTGTGGTAGTTACTATCACTTGACATGACAATTTTCATTCTCACATTAAACTGTAGTCCCTTTTGCCTGTTAACATCCTGTAGTCTCACTGCAGTAACCTACAGAGATTAACTGGAAGAGTGTAAGCCATGTGTAGGATGTACATACGAAATGGAAGGCAGGAAATGTTGCCATGGGATGGTTGCCTCTGCCCTGATACTGCTTGTGCCCAACAGTCTGCCCACGAGGCCATTGTACCATGGGGATGCTGGGACCCAGGTGGTGCCCCCGAAACCCGTGCCCTCCCTAAACTGGCCGTGGGGAAGGCTGAGAAGAGGCCGAGGCTGCCAGCTGCGGAAACAGCTGCAAAGCAGCCAAAGTGGTGACATTCATGTGGCTGCTGCTGAGAGTTCACTGCCTGGAGCTGAACCACTTCTGTGCCCATTCCTTCTTTCCCTCCTGCACAGACTCTGTGTACCAGCTTTGCTCCATGCCTGTGGTTCCTTTTTTCTCCCTTGCCTGGTCCTCCTTTCATTTCTTTCAGTGACCCGTCCTGCTAGCCTTTTTCCCATTTAGTTCCTGTCTGCACCCAGCCACCCCTAAATGGACCCAAATGGTAGTGGCACTTAGTCTGCGTGTGTGCTCACCCCCTCAGCTGCCTTTTGTCTGCTTTCCCTCTCCAGACTCTCAGCTTTCCTGGCAAGAGCCATCTGATGCTCTCCACTTGTGCAGTGCTTGGACAATAATGCTGCCGTCTTGACTGCTCCACTGGTCTATGCTAGTTAATAAGACAATTAAGGGTGTATTATTTTCAAAATTTCTATTCATTTAATGTGAAACTGTTTCAACATTATGGAGTATACCCTTTTCCTTGAAGTGAGTGTGAAGATACACAAATGTTTTTTAATATATTGCTGTTGTTCACTACTTTTAATAATGTACCACTCACAGTCTTCATTTCCATCTCCCCTCTGAATGAATGCACCAATTATTCCCACAGCCTAGTAGGAATATTAGCACGCTTCTCATAATATATGGCCCTTTCTGAGGCTATAAATTTTTTCACTGTATTTTTCTTTAGATAAGAATGGCAAAATTAAGCACAGTGTTCAAATATGCAGTGTACATCAATTAGCATTGCATATTTGCAGTCTATTTTTAATGTTGTTCAATATCCTGTTTAAACTTTTCCTTGCTTTACTGTGCAGAGGGCAGTTTCTCTGAGAATATATCATTCACATGATTTCAATATAAGCTGGGTCGGGATAAATACTTCAGCCAATAATTCCTAAAATATGAAAAGAATTGGTAAAATACCCCTCGGTATGGAGAAGGAGCACAAGAAACAGAAGAATTCTAAAAAAACCACTAAATACTGAGCAGATTCTTGCCTGCAAGTGGGAATACACAAGCAGAATGGCTTTAGAAAGTACGGAAATACTGTAAAATATTAATCTACAAATACATAGAGAAACACCTTTATTTCCGAAGAAAGAGAATATTGGGACACATGCTGAAAAAAAAAAGACAGAATCAAAAGAAACCAGAAAAGACCGGTGTGTTTGGCCTACTAAGCTTTGTCCTCACTGGAATGTCTAATGTTCTTATGTTCACAACTTCTGCAACTGCCATTGTCACAACAATGCCTCTTCCAGGAAGGCTGTTGATCCCTGTGGCTTTAGTGGACACTGTACCAGGGGGGACAGAGAGTGCTGCAGCAGCAAGCAGCCTCTTGTCCTCTTTGCTCCTGAGACTGTCGGCCTGACCTCCGTAATGCTGTGAAGCTGCCACTATCAACATGGTTGTCACAATGGCCTTTAAAACATGTAACCAAGAAACCAAATGGAAGAGCAAAAAGGAAAAAATTGCAGGGGAAATGTTAGACTGAATGTTTTCTAGGTCTGAAGCTGATATAAAATGTATTCTCTGTCTAGCTTTTCCCCTGTCATTTATTTATGATCATTATTAGAGGAAAGGTCTGTGTGAGGCAGAAGTTAATTTATATCTGAAAAATATTTCTTTATGCACCAAATACTTTCTTTATTCATGTGCCAAACCTTCCCTTTTTCCCCTGAATTCCATCTCACAGCTCTTGTAAGGCATTTTTTGCAGCATATGTATCTTATTTTTCCTGAACTCCTTATTTTTCCAGACTTTTTTAGCGGCTTAATACCTATTTATTTAGTTTTATACCTGTGAACAAATAAATATTATTGTGATTCTCATGTGATTTGCTTTCTCTTACTTTCAGTTGAATGCATTTGTCATTCCTCCTCTAACCTCTACATGGTGATATCTTTGGAGCAGGTGTTTTTTTCACTGAATATATGGCATATGCTTAAGACTTATAGTAATCCATAGCATAATATATGCTTAGAGCCAGTGGGATTCTCATCTCTAACAAAATTCATAGCAGTTGCAAGAACAACAGCAGCAATATAATAAATAAAACTAGTAATGGTAGTATTCTTTTCTTTCTTTTTCATTTTCATGAAATACGGCCATGAAATATGGCAAACTATCACAGAATTCTGTCTTCTGAGCTAAATGGCTTCTGGTTCCCGAGGGCAGGTCTTTGTGTAGTTGCAGCAGTGAGAACATGCCTAACACATGTTGATTTTTGTTTTAATGGTGTATGGGTTAAAGCTGAATGGGATTATCAGGAAGCAGTTCTTTGATTATGACCTAGATATTGGAGCAAGGCTCATCCTTAGTGCAGAGGGAGGTAGGGAGCCCCTGCTGGACATACATAAGTCCATGGGGCCTGGTGTGATGCACCCGTGAGTGCACAGGTTGCTGGTTGAGGTAATTTTGGAGCCACTCTTGGTGTCAGGGTCACAGTGACTGAGAGAGGTTCCTGAAGAGTGAAAGAAAGCCGATACCACTCGTATTTTCAAGAAGGGCAAGAGGAAGATCCAGGGAACTGCAGTTCCTTCAACTTTAAATTTCTTAACTGGTTTCTCGCTGTTGCTTGCTGCTCTAGCACCTGAGCACAGAAGAATAAGATTCACTACTTTTGGCTCATTAGTTTACAAACACAGATTTTTCAAAACACTCAGTGTTACGTGGAACTGGTTATGCTGCAAACAGTGTTTCTGTTGCTGTTAGTAGGAGTGTCCGATCCTGTTATTTCTGCCAGTCAGGCTATGTGGTGCCAGGCTTGGAACCAGAGGTGAAGAACACAGATGGTATCACCTGCTCCATGCCTGGTTGGAATGACCTGACTGCCATGACATGGGGGCTCTGTGGCAGAGGCAGAGACAGCTGCAGAGTCTTCTGGCAAGGTTCAGCTGCCTTAACCTTCCTGTTCTGCCTCATTCTGCTCTAGTTCTGACATACCTAGAGGATGATAACCTACTGCTGCCATCAGTTGCTTCATATGCTTGCATGGCAGTAATTAGTGCAGTGGAACAAATTATTCCAGCTTGGCAGATAACCAGTCTTGACAATGTGAGGCCATTTGATCAAATTCTAGGGATTTTTGTTTGCTCAGAAAACCAGAAAATATTTAGCTACAAAAAAAAACCCAAAAAAAAAACCTTTTAGAAGAATGATCTAAGCACTGTTATTTTCCAATCTTTTTGTGTTTGGATTTTTAAACTTAGTGGAAACTTAGTTTTTCCATTTTAGTCATGTTGAAAACAAACCCGCTTCTTTAAGAAAGTAGCAAGATAATCCAAAAATCTCCATTCTTAAGAAACTGTAACTGTATTTTTTCTTTTCATATTCATGTTCAACCTTACTGTAGTACATTAGAGTGTAGGCATACCACTCCCTATTACTTTTTTTACAATTCCTCTTCAAGCGGTGAGTTTCATCTATGATGATGTTTAATTGTGTGATAAATTATGACATACGGAGAAGGCCTTGAAGTGGCATAGCAAGGCCAACACAAAATCACAAATTGCTTGCCTCTCCCACTAGAAACTTACTTATTTTTGCCAAAGAAAGATCAGACCTTACTCAACTTCAAACCTTTTTTCCGGAGAAAAGAAAGTTTTACCTTGTTTAAATTATCATGTTCTTACATCATTACTATGCTATCCAAATTTTTCAGAGTTTTGTATGTTGGTCATATTACTGACCAGAGTAAAACAATGGCACAAAATTACAACAGCAGATTAGTTCCAGGGTGTTTCTACTCCTGTTTGTTGAAGAAACACATTTCGAAAAGAATTTGAGTGCTGTGTTTGTATATATATAAATCTCAGAAGGTGGGGGAAGTAGTTTAGTGTGAATTGGTGGGTTTTAGATCTTAAGTCTGTTATTACATTTTTCTCTTTTCATCTTTCTGTCCTGCCCTCTCCTGATTTTCTTTTTTATTTATCCGGTATTAATGGTTAAAAAGAAGCAAAGAGTGAATACTACCCTTCAGTGGATGACTGTCAAGTGTACCTGGGGAACAGAGGTGAAGAAATAGGCAAGATGGGTGGGAGCTCCTTCAGCCTTTAAGCATCTTCTGGGTTTGGGAGAAGCACCATGGGCATGGACAGTATGGGACAGTCCTGTAGTGCTCTGTGAAGCCGTGTTGTGTTCATGTGAAATGGGGTGGTAAGAGCCAAGGCAGGGGGAGAGAGGAAGTAACTACCCCCTGAGAATTCATATCTATATCTATCTATATCTATATCTATATCTATATCTATATCTATATCTATATCTATATCTATGTCTATATCTATATCTATATCTATCTATATCTGTCTATATTTATATCTATATCTATATCTATATCTGTCTATATCTGTCTTTATCTATATATATCTGCAAAGAGAAGCTGATAAGCCAGCAGAATTTCTTTGTGCTTGAGAGCCAAATAATTTAGTTGGTTGAGTTTATGTAAGAAGCCTTAACTGTGTGCAGTTTGAGGGAGAGTGGGTTGTTTTGGCGTGGGATTTTGTATGAGGAATAGAGTATCTAATTCCCAGCTCTGTTATATTTATTTGGGCCATTGTAAACTTGCTATATCATGTTAGAAGCAGGGCTTCTGTGTCTGAAAAGGAGCCAGGTCATTCAAACAATGTGAGTGAAAAGCCAGACAAACCATTGAAGCATAAAAATGTACAAATGTACAAATCAGGATGAGAGCATCACAGATACATACCAATAGTATTGAGAAGAAAATCTCAGGAAGTCTAAGTGAGCGACATGTAACTTGTGCATGTAAACCGAGAGAGAGATCCTTTACAGAGAAGATGGGATTTTTTTAAAGAACAATAAATGACAATACATGGCACACTAACAACAATAAAGCTGAAGACTAATTCTCATTCCACTGTGTCTCTTCAGTTTTGATTTTGTCTTAATATTACAGAAAGGTGTTGTTTTTTTAAATATTGTTTTTTACTCTTCTTTTTCTTATTTTAAAATGTAATTTTGCTAACCAGTGGAGCTACCCCTGTGGGTTTAGGGGTATAGGGTGTATAATAGTGTGGGGAATTGTGCCTCGTGTCAACAGGTTTTTTTTATCATTACAAAAATCAAAGATACTCAAAAGTTCAGGTTCAGTGTAAGGCTGCCTACTGTGCATCCTTGGGATGTGAGGTGTTTGCTTTCTGATGTAAGTGTGGGAATACCAAACAAGGAGGTACTGCTCCCTCTTACATGATCTGAGCAGATTATATGACAGATTATATGATTATTATGGCAACAGATAAGTCAAGCAGGCTGTTGTGTGCACATTCGTCCATGAGCAGAATGTAATACTGGGTTGTGCCGTGCTGCTAATGACTGAACCTAGTCAATATGAATGAAATTGGTAGTAAAAAGGTTTAAAAAATAAGAGACAAAAAATCAGAATACAGCAGATGCTGTTATTTGTGGGCAAAAGTAAAATAGGTCTAACCCCGTTTAAGTTACTTTTAAAATAAGATGATTGCCACATCTTCCCTATGCCTCTTCACTCCCCAAAATACACACCCAACAGGTATGGTGATTCTCTGATTTCTACATGTTTGCTATAAATCTTTGTCTTCCATAAAGTGAGTCATAGTGATGTCGGAAGCAAATTGGTTTCAATGTCTGTGTCTTTACAAAGTAAATAAAAAGCACCCTGGCTCCGTGTCTGGCCCTGAGGGCAAGTGGCAGGGCATGGCTTACATCCATATGGCTAAATTTCATACTTCACTGAAAAATGCCAGTCTTGCCTGTATTACATATTGGGAACCATCCCAGGCTTGCCTTGCCCTCCAAACTGTGCCCAGGTGTTGCCTGGAAGAGTGCTAGTTCCCCTGACTCAAATCTGTGCCAAGCTGTGTACCGGCAATTCAATTCTGTGGACAGTTTCATGCCATGGTGCGCAGGCCCTGTTTAGCTCAGTGGTGATGTCTGCAGTGGAAGCTGCTGGCACAATTAAACTGGTAAGATCTGGAACTGTTAAACTGCTGGGATACCGATTAGCTGGATCTTTACAGGACCAGCTGTAGAGTGAAGAGAATTGAGGGTAATCCTTTCAGTACGAGTGTTGTCACTCGTAACAGTACTAATAATAGTAGGGTTCTGGAATAAATACTGTATCTCAAACACTCTAATGTTCAACTATGCCGTATTTCCATTCTCTATTAGAAAAGTACACATTCAGTGGCAGTTTCATATCTTTATTTTTCTAATTTCTTTACTACCTATGGCCAATTCTCTTTCATAGAATTGCAACTACTGTTTGTTAGCCAGTATTTTCTATGGATGTATGAAGTAACTTTAACCAGTTTCTCTAGATAAAAAACAATGACTGCTTCTTTTAATTTTTTACGTCTTCCCTTGCTTCCACAACAGACATCTCTGGGCTTGCATTGCAAACATACGTAAGAAGAACTTTTCAACTGCTTTCATCCTTCTTCCAAAGCTATGAGATAGTTGGCAGCTCTAGCTAAGTAGAAGCTTTCCACTTCAGCAGTCCATTCAATGAAATACAGCTGTAATTACCAAATGATTCAATACATTTTTCAGTAGGAAAAAAGACAAGGACTATGGAACCTTATGGTTCAGAAGAAAATTTTCCAGCATGAATATTCAATACCTTTACTTTGCCTCTGAGAATGCATATATTTTAGTGTTGCAAGGCAAGCTTATCTTCAGTCTACACCACTGCAACAATCACATGTAGAGGTCTTGCAGGTACAAGATTAAATCAGAATCTGTGGGACACCTGTGTTGCTTTCAAGCTTTATGCCGCAAAACAAAGGTGTGTCCAAAGAAGAACCTGGAATACGTGGGCGTTTTTGTCCTGATTTTTCTTTTGGAAGCTGGATGGAAATTACATTGGAATGTACTGAGATAGAGGCAGCGAGAGGATACAACCTGATTATTACATCTTCTTTTTTTTAAAACTCTTAAGCTAATTACGTAGCAAGCTAATTATTTATTCTGATTTCACACTCACTGAGGTGAGGACAAATTTATTTGGATGCTGATGCCAGTGACATGCATGTGTCATGTATCACAGTCACAGCCATGTCAAATTGAAGGCTTATCTGCCACTGGTGATAAGAAAGAGGCTTTATATAGCAGATAGAGCTTTTGCAAGCTACCTGGGAAATTGTACACGTAGTTTTAGACTTTGAGAAGAACAAAGAAAATCTCCTTTCGAAATGATTTGTGGGAATCCGTTGCCACTAATAGAAAGCCTATGGGAAAACTTTAAAAGCGGGAGACTGAAACCGCATAGATATGGAGTAAGAAAATCTAGTTTTAATATTCTTTTCATGACATGGTTTTTAAAAATTCAGCTTTGAACATGAAGTTGATATTAATTTGTCTGTAAAAGGGTCATCCTTGTAGGATCTTAACTTGACCTGTATGGAATCAAATCTCTGTTACTGATTAAGAGGAAAATGAGATGAATTGTTGGACCTAAATAATAAACAAAAATCTTTAGGACCTTCTCTTCCCACTGGATATCTATTCTGAGCATGCTTAGTAGAAATTAGTGACTTTATCATTCATAACTGACAATCTGCTTAGAACAATGCTTTAAAACCTGCCACATTAGTTTCAGGCTTGCAATTCTTAAAATAGATTTCTGAAGTAATGTGTTCTCAGATCAAACCCCTGCCTTTTATAGGACTGAAGGAGCTTTCCTGAACATTGAAAGATGCAAGAAGGACTCTTAATCGATGATATATTATTTCTTCTGGTTGTGGAAACTGATGCCTGAACACTTATGCAACAGGAATAGGAAATAGTGGATAATTTTTTAAAACACCTTTTTAATAATGACAATAATAGGTGTATTTCAAAAAACTCTGTTTTATTTCTAAATGTATTTCTGCTAATGTTTGCTTACTATTACCTACAAAATGGGTTTGTGCTGTTCTTTCTTTCCCTGAGGAGGTCAAAGTTTAAATGAAAGCAGTTACACTGTTTATATTTAAGTTTGATTTGAAAATCTGTTGGCCATTTGAATGACTCCTTCAAGAAATTAGGGACTTCTCCTGGAAACTGCATTCGCTGCCTGAGGTGAGAGTAGACTCTTGTTTTATATAGAATATAGATAACTTAGTTTGATTTTTTTTTTACCATACTTATGGCTTCCTAGCTTTAGTGTGGTCTTCAGCCAGATTATCTCCCTGTAAAAACTATAAGCTTTTTAACTGCACCACCAAAAGACAGTAGAATATTAAAAGCATAGGAAAAGTATTCTTTGAAACTTCACACTGTCTGTCAGTTAAGTTTTTTACAGGGCATGCAGAATGTGCATGTCCATTAAATTTTAAATCAGTTATTTCCCAAGGTTTGATCCTTTTTAACTTGTGCCAGTCCTGTGACGTGATTACTGAATTATCTGATCTGAAGGGAGTGAAGGAAACAAATACTTTTACTATTGCTAGTTTCCAAGATGATGGGGAGATAAAGAATTCTTGTAGGGAAACACTCCTTTCTACGTACACTGGTCTTTCATCCCATAAAAGATGCCTGCTTGCGTGACTATTCATGGAAATATTTTTAAAATACCTTCTTTATCATATTTGATAGCAGAAGATGAGTGGGAAAGAGAGAGGCCACAAAATCTTACTTTTAAATAAGAAATGCGGATGGAAATAATTGAGTGGAGAGAAGTGTTGCTTAACCCTCTTTTTTTAGTCTTTTTAGTCTTTTTTTTCCCTGTACATTTTTATTCTTTGCATTTCTTTATTGATAATTTCTTCTAGCTTTTTGTTGCTTATGATAGCCATTACCCTCTCCTGCTCTCCTAGCAGCAGCCTATAGTAAGAACATACAATATAAAATTTCCTTGGATTTATCCAGGAATCCACCTGCATGAACAGCTGGAGAACTCAACAACAAACATTATCATGGCCATTCTAAAATTCTCAAAAATCCAACTTGAAGTCAGATGGGGAGAATTTATCCCCATGGAAAAAGCATTCTTCCCAGGCTCTTCATAAATTTTGGCCTATTTTTTTTAAAGATCCTGATAGCTGCAACTGTCATCATCTTTGATTGATTTACAAAACTCCAACAATTGCAGCTGTTAGCTTTTGAACTCTTCACTTACTTATTAGATGGGAGCTAAGCTCTCTTGAAAATCTGGCATCAAGATTATAACAAGATATTATAAAAAATAAATTCTGAGTTGCAATTGTGTAACGATCTCTAGTTTCTGACTTCAAGGGTTATTTGTTAGTGTTTGGGACTGACATCTGTATTGGAAAAGAGAAAGCTGGGAATGGCCTTATATGAAGAGAAATTTCTGCTGAATAAATCAAAACTAAGCTTTTCCAGTCACAAGAACAACATTTCCCTAAAAAGGCTTTTCTTTTAAACAGGACTTCACTTCACTACTCCCCCACACCAAAAGAAACGTTTGAAATGTTTCCAAAAAAAGCAGGTGTATGCTAAAGGCTTCATACCATCAGCTTTTAGCATGTAAGCTGTGTTCTCTCAATGAGACTAATCACATGATACTGAGCATAATAGTGATACTGGGACCCACTTGGGCTGGCAAAACTGAATAGAAATCAGACCAGTCACTTGGCTGGGACCTGTTCCAATTTTATTTTGGATGAAAATCAACTTTCTCTGAACCATTCCCCTCCATTCTGTATCTATCCCCTCCAATCCTCTTCCTTCTGGAAAAAAAAGAGAGTAATAATTGAATTGCTTATTTAATTATGTTTTTAGGCATCCAAAGAAGATTGTCACCTACATTTTCTTCTATTTCTTTTGGACTACCTCAGTGGTGCTACTTTTAATAGAAATACTCTTCATCTTCATGCAGGACTGATCTCTGTCATCTGTTTTTACAAATGAGACTAAGTTTGTAGGCTTCAGGACTTCAGATGTTATCTTAAAATGAAGATATTTTGCTTTGTGTGAAGTCAAGGATACTGTGCTGGTGGCTTAAGTCTAGGGGTTGGCCGTACTGTCCTAAGCCCTAAAGGTCCTGTCTCATCTGCTGCTGCCAGCTTTATCCTGCTACAGAGATTGCTGCATCAGTGTGTTCTGGTATGCATGTAATTGGAAGCATTCAGCAATCTAGCAGGATGAAAGCTCCAATATAAATGTAAATTATTATTATTATTCAGCATATTAACCCAATATTAAAATATAGGGGGTTGCAATTTCAAAATAAAATATGGCAAAGAGACTTATAAAACCCATTTCCAGCCCATATCATTCATTAATGGGATTGTATATTTGGACCTAACAGATGACTTTAACGATGCTGGTGCATGTGGCAAGTATGAAATATGGCATGAAAGTGACTTATGGTATATAAAGCCTAGTGAGTTTGAAAAAGTGGTGTCGATGGAACTACCTTCCCCCTGCCCCAAATCCTGCAGCTTTGACATTTTTTGCTGTCTTGAAAATAATTAAAGAATGAGAGCACATTAAAGGTGGAAAGGCTGAAACCCCAAATCTACAACAAAGTCTGCAGTAGGAAAAAGAGGTGCAAACTTTATCTGTTTATGTGACCGAGTTGTGGGCAACAAGGAAGAAAAGAGTAAAACACTATTCTTGTGACAGCCTGAAGATGTTATTCATGGCCATAATGCTAGTAACAGAGCTTATGATGTGGAAGATACTTTTCCATCCTCATGCCTTCTGATTTCTCTCTGTAGCAATTTGTCATTAGCAGATCCTAAATAGGAAGTAAACAAATTCAGCTGTCAACAAACACAGGTTCTGATAGCCAGCAACTTCAGGAGATTTTGACCATTTTGAGTTATCAGAGGAAAAGAGGCTTTGCTTTATGAGCTGATAAAAACTCGTTTGAATAAGGTTAGTCTTCGACCAAGAGTACTACTAAGCTCTTGTCCAGGCCCCAAGGACTCCTGCAGCCCTGGTAGCCCCTCATGGACTCTCCTCAGGCCCCCCTCTGTCCTGCCAATGGGCCCAGCACGGTGGAACCTGATCCACGGGCAGTGTAGTACCTTGCCCCTATGGTGGGTGCTATGGAACATGCCCTTGCCACAACACCAGACCTTATCTCAAGAGTCTTCCACAGCTCCAAGCCCTGCAGGTCACTACAGCCAACCTCCAGAGTGAGGGGTCATAGCCCTGCACCTGCAGCAACCTCTGAACCCAGAACCCTTCAGAGGTGACTGACAGGGTGTATTGGGTCTGACTGGGGTAAAGCTCACAGCCCTTACAGTGCTGTGCTTTGCATTGGTGGCTGAACGGGTGGTGATAACAGAGCAGTGTTTTGGCTACTGCCGAGCAGCGCTGTCCCTCTGACATTCCTTCCCCCACCAAAGGGGATGGGAGTGGGCAAGATCCTGGGAGGGGACACAAGCAGGCCAGCTGACCCAAATCAGCCAAAGGGATATTCCATACCATTTGACGTCAGCTCAGATATATAAGCTAAGGGAAAGAGAGGAGGAAGTGGGGGCATTCGTGAGGCTTCCATGTTTACCTTCCGGAGGAACCACTACGCGTGCTGAGGCCCTGCCTCCCAGGAAGTGTCCGAACATTGCTGCTGCTGGGAAGTAGAGACTGATTTTTTTTCACTTTAGCTCTTGTGTGCGCAAATCTCCGTTTGTTTTTTTTCTTTTCTGTAATAAAACTGCCTTATCGTACCCTGCCGGTGTTTTTTTCTCCATCTTATTCTCTCCCCTGTCCCAGAGGGAAAGGGAGTGATAGAGCGACTGAGTGGGCACCTGGCACCCAGCCAGGATCAACCCACTGCACAGGGGTATGGGGATGTTTCAGTCAGATGTCCCCAACCTTTGCCGCCTATGCCTTAGCAGCTCTTGGTTCGTGGTGCTAACTGTAGGCTGGGTCGTCCCTGCAGTCCTGGCCTCCAGTACTCTGTCAGCACTGTGTCGAAGAATGGACTGTATCAGGAATAGCACCTAATAAATTCTTAAATAAAGAAAGAAAATACAAATGGAAAACAGACATCATCCAGAAGCACTGCTATATGGCTGTACATACTGGCTTGTAACAATAATTTGCTGATTGTGTGTTTAAGTCACCAGACAGGTCTGAGTCTACTGAGTCAAGGATGAATGACAGATACTGTGTTCCAAGAAGGTGCAAAACCTTGAGAATAACCTTTCTCTTTTGGGGTGCGCTTCCATGCCTTAGCTCATTGTTGTATTGGAGTTCCCGTTCTAGGATTAGGAGAGGGGGATCGCATTTGTGGTGGACAGCCTCACTGTTGTTGACATACATCAACCTCTCATGGATGTGCAATAGCAATGGACATTTTGCACTGTTCTGTTCAGGATGTTTTGTGCCAATCCAGATGTGTAGATAAGCATCAATGTTTTTTAGTGCATCACAGAAAGTAGTAGGCTTGACTGGGATTGATTCCCTACCTTTACCTGATAGCTGCTGTAGGAGGGATAAAACCCTAACATACGGACTGCAGTAATTGCCAACTTCTCTCTTCATGAAGGAGGGGAGAGCTGTCTTCCTTGTGTGTGGTTGGGTTCCTACAGGACTAAAACCAGTCTGATTTATAACTGGGTAAAGCAGTGCATCCCGAACTGCAGAAACAAACAGCAGAAAGACCCAACCCGGCCTGGAGCTGCTACGAGCATGAGGCAAGGCATAAGACTTGTTTGAGAATGAGCAAGTACTAGTAGAAATAATGTGACTGGCACAACACTCCAGCGAGTAAGTCTTGCTTAGCAACCATCCCAGCACAGTGATAAAGCTTCCTCACCGCAGCTGATTGGTTCAGATGGTGCTGCACACCTTTTATTTACCAGGTGTAGGCAATGCTATCCAGGGGGTGTGCTGAGGTCAGTGTACAAAAGAGTACGAAGGCACGTTGTACTGGTTTTGTCTGGAATGGGATTAATTCTCTTCATAGCAGCTTGTATGGAGCTATGTTTTGGATTTGTGACCACGACAGTACTGTTAACACATTGGTGGTTTAGCTATAGCTCAGCAGTGCTTGCACAGCATCACGGCATTTTATATTTTTCATGCTGCCTCACCAGCAAGTAAGATGGGAGTGCACACGTAGTTGGGAGGGGACACAGCCAGGGAGGCTGATCAAAGGGATATCCCACACCATATGGTGTCATGCTCAGCAATGAAAGTCGGGAGGGAAGTTTGCCAGGGCTGCTGTTGCTTTGGGAACTGGCTGGTCATCAGTCAGCTGGTGGTGAGCAGTTGAGTTTCTTTGCATCACCTGTTTTTCTTGGGTTTGTTTTTATTCACTTCATTTTCATTTATTTATTACACTGTCTTTATTGCAACCTAAAAGTTCTCTAACTTTTGTCCTTCCAGTTCTCTCTGCCATCCCTGTGGGAGAAGTGAGCAAGTGGCTGTGTAGTGTTTAGCTGCCTACCAGGGTTAACCCACAACAGATGCCCAGTCTAGTCTGTACAGCGTTCTATATTTAAACATCACTAGATAAATACAGAAGTTTCTAAAGCATGTTTCTACATGTACCCTGCTTAAGAAGAAAACCTACTGTCTAAGCAGATAGCTAATGTTGATATATGTAACTACAAACACTGTGTACTTAAAATACTGGGAGCTAAGGGTTACTGTATCCATGTATATTAATCCGTAATTAATCTGTGCTGCCAAACTGTTAATTTTTTGTGGTTAGGAAGAGACTTTTCTGAGCAGTGTAACTTTATGATTTTGGATATTTGAGTTTTGTCTTCCTTTATACATTTTCCCTTTTCCTGTCATGGAAAGAGGAGATAATAGTTTGCATGTGGTAAGAAGAATTTTTGTGCAATAGTTGAATGTTTTTTGATGGAGTAAAATGAGAATAGGTAGTAAAATAGAAATACAAGTATAACCACTTTCTTGTGTGTTCTCATTTGAATCCTTTAGGACCATCATTACTTGTATTCTTCAGAAGTTGAAAGATTTCAGAATTTTAATTTCACTTCATTACAAAAAAAACCCCTAAATATTTGCTTTCAGTATTTACCTACATACTCTGAAAACTCTGTTACTAACTCTGAAGTGCTCCTATATTAGAAGGGAACAAGAAATTCCCAAGATTTTTGCAATTAGAGACTTCTCTTAGTAAGAGCCGAAAGAAGTCTAGTAAAGTCATCCAGCATGTTCCTGAAGCTGCCAGGCTGGGAAAAGAAGGCTGAAGTTACACTGCAATTGATCTGGGGCTGCAGCCAGCCTGATACAGTTTTGAATAGCTTTGAGGCTCTTTTAAATGTTGTCTAAGACCAAGTTATGTTCTTATGTCAGAGAGACATGAATAACTTCCTGCTTTCTCAGCTGAATATTGAGGGATTTTATTAAAGGAAAGAGGAAAAAGTACAGCTTTATGAAAAGAAAGTATAATTACTACTTTACAAAAAATGGAGAATATGTATTCGACTCTGATGTACAGTCAAAACACAGTGATCCCTAACTGAGATTGGAGTCCTATTGTGCCATATGAACACAGCTGAAAAATGCTACCTGCACAAATATATTGCTATCTGAAGAGACAAGACAGGAGGAAAATGAGGATAAAGGACGTATCATTATTCCCTTGCTAATAACAGGTGAAGTGAGGAGTCCTGTGTTCTTCTGGAAGTTTCCATGCAGCCCGAGGCTGGCACTTGGAGGTTCCAGGTCTTCCTTCTGCCCTCAGCACCACAAAGCTCTGTCTCTGCTGGGGGACAATGAGTGAGGGCTCCAACTTCCCCTGCTGTCAGTCTTCCTTGTCATCCCCATGTGTGCCCTGTCACTTAACAGGCAGAGCAATTTTGAACTGATATAGAACATGGTCCAGGAAAGAGTAAGGTCTTCTATGTCTTACTTTATACTGTATGTACTTCTAGTGCAGCCATTACTTTAGCTTGGTGACCGCTGTTGAGCAGTAAAATGAATTTATGCATTTGTTGTTGAATATGTTTAACTTTTCCTGGAGCGCGAGGTTGTTAAATGGAGATTGAGCTGTTAAGAGAGGCACTATGTATTTTCATGTCTAAAATCCATCCATGGGTAGCAGAAACTAATTTTTTTCTTCTAAAAGTGCTTACAAAGGTAACTCTCGACTGTTAACCAGGTGTGTCTGAAGCAGTGCTGACTGAATTTTGCAGAGCTTCCAACAGTACCCAGTAAGCGGATTCTATTGTATTCAGCCCAGTTCAAATAGGCATAATTTACATTTTAGTAGTGTTAGCTGTTTCAAAGCTGATTAATGTTCATTAGAAAAATGTGCCATGCTGTGGAGATCATGACAGTCTACTGTGAGAGGCATGTCCCTGTAAGGTAGAAGGAGACAAGTTGAATCTATTCCAAGATCCTTGTCAGGAGTTGGCATGACATGGAGGAGGAGCCTAATTGTCCTAGGCAGGGATAATGTGAATATCATTTAAGTATCTGTATAATTTTCTATTAATTTCATTCTTGTTGCTCCAAGATAGGTGAACTCTTGGCCTTTTCTGTGTCCCTGAGTGCACTAAATGTGTTGAGGCAGTCATATTCTTTCTGCCCTCATTTTATATTAACCTATTTTGCATGAAACTAATATTTTTATCTACTGCATATCACAATTACTGAAGAAACAGCACGTTAATCACAAGCTAGGCAAGGGCTTCAGAGAATTGCTGCCTGTTTGGCACTGCCTGTTCTCAGCCTGCCAGCCCTCTGTTCCAGTAAAGCCTAACGGCCCAATGTCATCCACTATCCAAGTGGTAATCAGGGGACACTTCCAAACCCACCAGAGCCATCTTGTGGCATTTTGAGTAAAAATTGGGCTTACAGATGGAGCTGAGGTGTTCTACTGCTCTCCAAAACACAGAGTCACAGAATCACAGAACAAGCTGGGTTGTAAGGGACTCATAAGGGTCATCAAGTCCAACTCATGTCCCTGCACAGCACCATCTGTAAGAGTCACACCATGTGCCTGAGAGCATTGTCCAAATTTGAGCTGTCAGGCTTGGTGCTGTGACCACTTCCCTGGGGAGCTGTTCCAGTGCCCAACCACCATCTGAGTGAAGAACCTTTCCCTGATATCCAACCTGAATCTCCCCTGACACAACTTCAGGCCGTTCTCTTGGGTCCTGCCACTGTCACTGTCCTCGGGTCACCACAGATCAATGTCTGCCTCTCCTCTTCCCCTCACGAGGAAGTTGTAACTGCAGTGAGGTCTCCCCTCAGTCTCCTCCAGACTGAACAGACCAAGTGACCTCACTTGCTCCTCACACGGCTTCCCCTCAAGGCCCCTCACCATCTTTGTTGCCCTCTTTTGGACTCTCTCTGATAGTTTGTATCTTTCTTACATTGTGGTGTCCAAAACTGCACACAATATTCAAGGTGAGGCAGCCCCAGTGCAGAGCAGAGCAGGACAATCCCCTCCCTTGTCCAGCTGGGGATGCTGTGCCTGATGTCTCCCAGGACACGCTTGGCCCTCTTGGCTGCCAGGCCACTGTTGACTCATATTCAGTTTCTGTCAGCAGGACCCCAAGGTTCCTTTCCATAGCACTGCTTTCCAGCATCTCATTCCCCAGTCTGTCCGTACATCCAGGGTTGCATTCTGCCAGTGCAGAATCCAGCACTTTCCCTTGTTGAACTTCATACGTTTGGTGATTGCCTAGTCCTCCAAGTACTCCAGTACTTCAGGCCCTCCCTGCCCTCAAGGGAGTCAACAGCTCCTCCCGGTTTTATATCATCTGTGAATTTGCTCAGTACCCCGTCCAGTCTCACGTCCAAGTTGTTTATGAAGATGTTGAAGAGCACAGGGCTGAGGATGGAACCCTGTGGAACCCCACTAGTGACAGGTCGCTGGTCTGATGTCACCCCAGTCACTGTAACTCTTTGTGTCTGACCCATGAGCCAGTTGCTCACCCATCACATGATGAATGCTGGACATTTTATACAGGCGGAAATTAAGAGGGTATTGAAAACTTTACTGGAATCCCAAAAGATTACGTCAGTTGGCTTCCCTTGATCAACTATGTGGGTTATCTTGTAATAAAAAGAAATCCGGTTTGATAAGCAGGACTTTCCCTCTCATGAAGGCAGACTGGCTGTGACCAGTGACTGCGTTGTCTTTCAGGTGTTTTTCAATACCTCCCAGAATAATCATCCCCATTATTTTACCAGGCACTGAAATGAGACTGACAGGTCTGTAGTTTCCAGGGTCTTCGTTCTTTCTCTTCTTGAAAATTGGGACAACATTTCCCGGCTTTAAGTCAGCTGGAACCTCTCTGGATTCCCAAGACCATGCAAAAAATCATCAAGGGAGATTTTACAATGATATCAGCTAGCTCTTTGGAATTCTTGGACGAATACTATCAGGTCTCATAAATTTGTAGGGATCCAGCTAGAACAAGAGATCCCACACGACTTCAGGGTCAAATGGGAGTTACCATTCTCGCAGTCCTGGTCTTACAGCTCAGGACGCTGAGACTCCCTTGGTCTGTCATCTGTGTCGAAGACAGAGGCAAAGAATGTGTTTAACATCTCTGCCTTGTCCATGTCCCTGTTTGTGAGGTGACCATCCACATCCTGTACTAAACGGATGCTATTTTTACACTGATTATTGCCATCAATATATTTGAAAAAAAATCTTTCATTGTCCCCACAGTTCTGTCACCTTGAACCGCAGTCGAGCTTTGGCTACATGAATTTTCTCCCTACAGTGGCAAGCAGCAGCTCTGTATTCTTCCCATGTCACCTGATCTTGCTTCCGCTGGGCATATACCTGCCTTTTCTGCCTTATTTCCAAGAGAAGAATCCTGTTCAGCCAAGCTGGTCTTCTGCCTCATCTGCTTGACTTACGGCATTTGGGAATTGCCTGCTCCTGTGCCCTTCGGAGGTGATGTTTAGAAAGTGACTGATGGATCCTAGCACCTGCAAAAGCATTTTCCCAGGGGACTTGTCGCTAGTTCCTCGAGCAGCCTGAAGTTTGATCTCCTCTTGTCCAGAATCAAAGATTTGCTGGCACTTTTCCTCCTGTCAACAGAGATTTTAAGCTCAATCTCTTCATGGTTGCTGTGGCCAAGATGGCCGCCAATCTCCGCTTTGCTCATGAGATCCTCTCTGTTGACAAGCAACAGATCAAGGAGGCATCTTTCCATGTTGGCTTCCTTAGGGCCTGTTCCATAAAGTTGTCATCCAGTTTTTTTAGGAATCTTCTGGCCCATGTTGTACCAGCTGTGTGATGCTTCCTGGTAATTTCTGGCAAATTGACATCCCCCATAAGGACAAGAGCAGTTGACTTGGAAGCGTCCCTTAGCTCCTCAAAGAGTAATTCATTGGTGTCATCGTCCTGGCTGGGAAGTCTGTATGGACTCCCGCAATGACATCCACATTATTTATTTGCCCTTTGATTCTCACCCAGAGGTTCTCAACTGTGCCATTTCTGACTTTGAGTTCCATACATTCTAACCCTTCTGTCACATGCAGTGCCACCCCTCTACGTCTTCCACCCTGCCTATTCCTCCTGAAGAGCCTGGAACTGTACAACTGGGCACTCCAGTCACAGGACTCATCCCACCAGTTTTCACTTATGCCAGTGATGTCAAATATCTGGGACTAGGCCAAAGTCTTGAGCTCCTTTTGTTTGTGCCTCATGTTGTGTGCATAAGCATAGAAACATTTCAGGTGTGTCACATTGTAGCATTTTATGATGTTTTTATGATACCTTTTTTAATTTTAATTTTGAGACCTTTCTCTTCAGTTTTTAAATGTGTGGTATTTTTTGTGGGGTTTTTTTTGGTTTTTTTTTCCTAGGAAACCAGACCAGGTCAGGGTTAAAACTAACTTAGGTTGGGGCTTTTTTTTTTTTTCTGTCTTGGGAAGCTTATATGAAATGGTGGATAAGGCCCTAGGAGACCACATATACACTCATTTAATTTCTGTACTTGATTTCCTGTATGAAATCAGGAAATTGTGTTGTCTTTAACAATGATTAAGGTAAGTTGAAGCTGAATTACTTTCTCAGATCAATAGGGTATTCTTCAAGAAGTTAGCATGATTGCTGACATAATTTTGGAAGGGCTTCCTGATGTTGCCTATGGAAATCTTTCTGAGCACCTGGATTCATTTTGTAGTGCTGTCACTCAGTACCCAATACTCAAAACTTGTATGTCCAGGATAAAGGCTGGAAAACCTTTTTATTGCTATGTCTGAAAAGAACAGGTTTTATGTTGATGCAAGGTGACTAAAAAGCTTCTGGGTTTGGGTCTGAACAGCATTTTGCCAAGTTGTAGGCACGAAGTAGTAGAAACAAAAGGAGAATTGTACCCTGTGTGTGTTGGCTCTGTACGAACTGTAATTTCGGCCATGGGAAGCCATCATTTGAACCAAAAGAATCTTGTCACTAGCAAAAATACCCAGGTTCAAATTCGAAGGCATAGGAATAGAACCAATTCCTTGCTATACTTAGAAGTTAACCTCTGTTGTTACAATAACAGGCCGCATCTTATCAGCAAAGTCTTCCTTCATAATTCTCACTTGTACACTACTGGTAAGGTGGTCCAGCTGTACACCAAAGTATTTATCTCCAAGAAAATTGTATTGTGTCTGCAAGATGTTCACATTTGCTTGGATATGAGATAAAACCATGCATTTGTGACATAAGAGCTCGATAAAATGTCATATCAAGTCAGTATGATCTACTGCATTGTGAATGCTTCATTTTCTATATTCTCTGGGTTAATAGAATATACTCAGATTGAAGATTTTTTTAGAATCATAGAATAATCAAATATATGCCAGGGGCATTTAGGGCGATGAGCTCAGGATGTTCTGTATTATACATATCTTCATTTGGTCAGCGAATTCTAGCAGTCTCCAAACATTGAGAGGTGAAATGTTTGGCATAGTAGGCTGTTGAACACTTGTCTTCATATGCCAGCAGTAGTTTATGAAACATTCTCTTCAACATTTTTAAAGCTACTACTACTTTTTTTAATTAGAAGAACCATTTGTATGGAATATCAGTGGTTATAATGGGCAGTGCTTTTGTCAATACCAGACTGAGAATTGAAAGCAGTGGCAATATAATTTAGAGGTTATATGATTCAAGGTTAGGTGAGAAAACATGTTTTTATATGGTCTTTGCTTTATCTGTTCTGTGAGTAGAGACTAGTGGATTGATTACTTGCTACTTTACCTTTTGTGGGTATATTTAAATGCATTGAAAGGCTAAAAATCACAGCCACATTTCTTTCAGTGTTCTAATTGCATAGATGCAGGTGTCCAGACCACTGTCTCTCATGCACATACATAAATGCTTAAGGAGTACCTTTAATTACAACATGACAAAGAAAAGCTGTGTTCTAGTGGCATGTCGAGTTCAATTAGAAAACAAAAGCTTCTGCTTATAATTGTTTCTATTAAGATCTGTACATTTTTCTCATTTAGGGCACCAAGAACTGCATGAGGATTAAAGCATGCCTTGTAAATAGTTCGTAAACTGCTTGTTCTGTTCCTTAAATTGACTTCTAACACTATTAGTTTATGAGGAAATGCGGTTTAGTTTTTTGGATTGTTTTGGTTCTCAGTGAACATTTAAAACTTGGATAAGATTTCTGTAGTAACCAAATTATATTTTATGCCATGTAAACAAAGTTGTAAAGAGTCGTACATTACATGTAGCTCTGGTGGTAGCAACATAAAGCTAATATCAGTAAATGAGGGAATGGGAAATCAGTTGCCTTCTCTGTCTAGCGTGCAATCAGAGTAAGCTCCTCTATGATGGGCAATTACCTTAACTGCCTGCCTAAAGCAGCAGCGAGTTGCATGATCAGTCCGATGCACAAGATTATACCCTCCCCACTACTTAATGAAGAAATTCAGTCTGCACTGATCACTATCATATAATTCGAGTGTACTGCTTTTAAAATTGTTAAGAAGCAAAAAAAGTACTCAGATAACCCCGTTGGAAAGCAGTGGGAAAAATAACATTTCAGTTATCACAGAACTGCCCAGGCTAGAAGGGACCTTTAAAAGATCATCTGGTCCAACGTTTTGTAGGAGGGAGAGGCTCAATGAGACTGTGTAGTGCCCTGCTGAGTTGCATCTTGAAAACAAGTATCAAGAACTCAAATGTTGAATTCCTGTTGCCCATTGCACAAAGTGATACGGTGATGGCTCAGAATCAGACAGTAAAAGCTTTCTCTTTCTGCTGAAAAATGCCAGATATGTTCATTTATTTTGATTAATTTTATTTAACAGATTTGACTCTGCTCTAGTTGAAATACGTAGAAAAAAATAAAATGTCATGCTTAAAACGATTTATAATACAGGATATCTCCTTCTAGTTGTGGTATCGAAATGAAATGAAATCATGAGCATTCCTAATCCTTTGTTTCAGTCTGTGCTGTTTAGTAATCCGTGAGGGAGGAAAGCCAAATAAACAGCTGGCATGTTTTAGCGGTTACTACCGGCTTCTCTCTTGGCTGTCTCTGTCGAATATGAGGGATTGCCTGGTGAATTTGAAGGCAGGGCTGAGTGCCACGCATTCTCATCTTACACTTTGACTCTGCTGTTACGCTGAGCAGTTCTGGCACAAAGGAACTCTACAAGCAGTGTGGCTGCTCCTTGGTAGGAGAGGGTGAGCCCTCTCTAGCACCAAATATACACTGTGACACCAACTCCTCATAAAGACTCTCACAGTCCTTCACAGTTCTGTGTCTGGTGTAGGGCCTCTGCCTCTGGCCATAGTCACTGAAGTAAATACACGCTAACATAAGAAAAGTAACATCCCTCTTTATCTCCAAAGGGCAAAGGTATTGTGCACTTTTTGTGGGATGATGAAATGAATGTAAAAGGGATATCAGTCATGAACAACAGGTGGTGGGGATGCAATACGAGATATTGCAGTGAAGAAGTTTGTTTCACTTCTGAGAATGACTTCTCCAACAAGGGGAGATTTAGACTTAGTTAATATTCATGAATTAGTTTGCATTGTAATTGCAGTCGACAGAGCGTTTGCACAGTGTAGCAATATGCAGACTCTTTTTGATTATTTTAATTCTATCTTTCATAATTTCTATTTTAATGCTATCAGTTTCAGTCTGTAGAAATTGAGAAGATCAATATTACTTTATTGCCTCAATGTAGTTTTAAAAATCCTCACCAATTTTGAATTAATGAACGCCAATCAATTGCACATGATTAATTTTCATAATCCTATTCCTATCTGAGAGTATTTTATCTCCCTTTATGCGTATTCTTCTGTCACTATCTCAACTTGTCGCATTTTCATTTTACTTCACATGTAGCTAGTATTGAGTTACACGCTGATGTGAAATCAACTTTACCATTTGAGAAGGGAAGTGCTACTCTGAATTTGTAATCATTTATATTTATTAGTGAATACAAATTTACAGAAATTGCTTAATTGAATTCAGTAAAAAGTCCTTTTGTTCAGCACGCGCTTACAGATTTGTATCATGGTTAGCATGAGGAGATTCCGTGTTCTCACTCTGGCATCTAGTTGGCGCTGTAAAATCTGCACATTGAGCTACGAGGTTTAACAAAGCCTGTGTTACCTGTGGAGTGCTCAGCTCTGTTTGGCTGTGTGTCTGTTTTCATTTTTTATGGCAAACTTTTTCACATAGCATATCATATTTCTAGAAACTTGTTTTTATTTTGAAATCTTGGTTGTAATACAGTTGCAAAATGCTGTGATCCCTGATCTCAGTTTTGTCTTCCTGGTCTTTTTGTCATTAATGATCTCTTCACTTTAGATAACTGCATGTTTTTCTGTAACTTCTTCAGAGATCAACATAATGACTTAAGTCTTAAGTCCAGCATAAATGTTAAATGTAAAATTTATGTTAAAAAATGTAAAATTTATGCAAATTTTCAGCTCAGGCCTCCTGTTTTCACTAATTTAAGTCACACAGTTAAATGTGGGTGTTTCTGTATTTCTTTGTCAGATTCTGAGTCTAGTGCAAATGTCCATACTCTTACATGTATCTTGCCTTCGGTTTGTGCTGGGTGAATCCCGTACTTGTTAGTACATCAACTGAATTGCAGTTACACTTCAGAATATTGCCAAGCAATGCATCTATATAGGTACATACAATACCTTTCTATGTAAAGATTTTAGAGACGCAGGTGATCATTTTTTAATTTGATAGTTTAGTTATCTAAACCCTCTCTTAATTCTACGTGTTAGATTCTTATCACATGTCTATATTACACGAGCTTAATCTACAAAGATATAGCTTCATTTAGATATGAAGTGTGAAAATACTGGCTTCTGCAGCCAGTGCTTAGAGTCTGCCTTATTTCAGAGCTGCCTGCTCTTTGTACCCCAATCCACAACTGTTCCAAAGTCTTTTGTCTGTAAATCTCCTTTAACCCATCCCTCAACCCCTAATGAACTCTGGTGAGTGTGGTAAGTCATCTGCCTTTTCTATTGATGATAATAAATTTATTTCCCAACTTAATTAAAATGTACATATACAGTATCTTTCTGAATGCTAGGATACAGGCCATCCAATACTAGAACTGTATATTCCTTTTCACTGGCTGATTCCTTTTTACTTATTCTGGTGTCACTCTTCATTTCATTAATTTTTCATTTTCTGCCTCCAGGAAACTTCTCTCTGATTCTGGCATGTTTCCCTCTTTCTCCCTAGTGAACATACTTGAGACAAAGAAATCTTTCAGCTTTGCAGCACTCTGTGCCTCATCTGTCAGCAACTCGCCTCCATCCATCACACCAAGAGACTACAGTCTCCCTCAAAATCTCCTGATCCTTATCTATTTGTAAAACCTCTTGTTTGTCCTTATATCATTGACTAGAATAGTTTTTAAAAATTCCTTTTTACTGTGACACTTTTTGTTTTCATTGTTTCGACAGATGTCTCAATTATAGCAATAGTAGTATTTGACTACTGTTTGTAAGCACAATCTTGTGAAGAAAAAGAAAACATATAGTTAACAGCTGCAAAATGCTTCAGGACTATATCCTCCTGTGGATTTTACACGAAACATTCATTGACTTCCCTGAAGCTGCGGAAGGCTTGCCTTTTATTAAACAAAGAAGCCGAAGTATACATGATGCACTGTTCATTGTAATGGCAGGGACAAAAGCTCAATGCCTCTGAATTGCCTCAGCTGCACTAAAGGTCACAGTTTGAACAGTTTCCACTGGTTTGCATCAGGTGAGCTTTTGTTCACCACAATGTGTTATGCAACCAGTGGAACCAAAAATGTTGCGTTAGGTGACCAGAGAGCTGAATGAAGCTCACATTCACAACTGTGGAAGTTAGCTACTAAGGGTAACAAAAGGAAGAGATGGTCTGAATGTATCCTGGCTGTGAACTGTGGCTAGTTATGTTAAATTGTCTGCCTCCACAAGGGTGTTCACTCCCTTGAACATGAATAATTTTAGATTTCAGATGAAGAGATAATTACACCAATGGATTTCAGGCTTGTTCGAAAACTTCTTCAATATCAGCCAGCTCAGTTTTGCCAGTACAGTCAAGTACCATACCAAGAAGTGCTTGGATGTGAGGACTGGGCAGGTGCTCATATACTTTGCATAATGGATGAACAATTTAGGATTAATATGCAAATTGTCAGTATGAAACTAAAAAGCCATTATTTTCAGTAGGTTCTCATGAGTCACATAAATGTATTTCAGTGAGCCTTTCTTAGATTAAAGTTACCGTTTTTTTCCCTGTAAACAATCCCTGAACTGAGCACCCCTAGAGGAGACAACCTTTAAGTAACATTAAACTAGTAACATCTGACTGTTCAGTAAATAGTTTAATTTTTGTTGATTTTACTGTCAGTGGCATTTTATTCATGTCTATGGACAAAGAGGTCAGTGCCTGCTGTCAGCTAGGGTAGGCAAATACAGGTAGAAAGGCAGTCCTTACAGTAAAGAGCTAGGAGTGTGTAGGCACTAATTGGCAGGTAAAAAGCACAAGGATGGTGAAGTGCAAGCAAACTGCAAGACATTCGATGTCTGCGTTGCAAGCAGTGATCACACAGTACCCCTGCTACCTAATCTTTGTCAAGGGTTTGCTCAGGCACCTCCACAAATGAAAGACTCAAGGAGCAATCAGAGGTGTTCAATTAGAGAGCTTTGCATATGTCAACAGGAAACAATAATGTACAAAAGACAACACAGAGGACATGTCAGAAGGTGTTAGAAAACTGAGTAGTTGGATGGTAGAGGCTAGCATTTTTACTTCAGAACTTTTCTTTCCAGACAAGAATAATCTATATGGCACTGGCGGCAAGTTTCTTGTTGTCTTCTGAATCTACATGTTATCTTCTAAGTCTTACATGTCTGAATACTCATTATCACTGTTACATAATATTGTTTTGATTAACTGATACATCATCAGCTTAGACTTGAATTTTTGCAATTCTAATCTGAGATTTTTGCTCAAATCTCTAAACTACCAACCAAATTATATTTTCAGATAGCCCAGTCTTTTGTTTAAGAATATATTGAGTTATATCGTAATATATTTCTAATATATACTATTATATACTCTAATAAATAAAAATAGTGAATATGGTTAACCTCCACCCTCAAACCATCCTGAAAATTTCTAAGCCTAAAATCATATTCAGAACATATTTACTCTCTCCAAAATGGTAATTTTCCTGAAGACTTTCTATGTTCACATGTAGAAATACAGAATCACAGGTTATGGCTGGAAGGGACTTCTGGAGGTATAGTCCCATCTACCTTCTCAAAGTAGGGTAAGTTACAACAGACTTCTCAGGGTTATGGCCGAGGTATCTCAAGGTTATGTTCAGCTGGACTTTGTATTTCTCCACAGGTGGAGACTGCACAACTCTATGGCCAACCTCTCCCAGTGTTTGATCACAGTAAACAAAGCCCCAACAATTCTAATATTTAAGTGGAATTTTCTGTATTCAGCACATTGTTTGTTCCTATTGCCTCTTTTCCTGTTATTGGATATCCCTGAAAAGAGTGTGGCTCCCTGTTCATTTCATGTCCTGGTCAGGCACTACATTTCATATACATAATCATTTATAGACACTGGTAAAATCCCCCTAATCCTCTCTTTTCCAGGATAAACGATCCCAACTCTCAGCCTCTCCTTGTACAAAAGATGCTTCAGTCCCTTCATCATCTTCATGGACTTTTGCAGGACTTACTTTAGCATGTCCATGTCACTCTTGTACTGAGGAGCCCAGAACTGGATACAGCAGTCCAGGTGTGGCCTCACTAGTGCTGTGTGGGGAAGGATTACCTCCAATAACCTCCTGGCAATGTTGATGGCCTTTTTGCCACGAGCGTGCATTGATGACTTATGGTCAACTTGTCCACCAGGAGCCTTGGGTTCTTCTCTGCAAAGCTACTTTCCAGACAGTCAGCTCTCTGACTTTTCTAATGTCTGGGTGCAGAAATTTGCATTTCCCAGGTGATCAGGTCCTGCTTGGTCTCTTGCTCGCCTCGTTTCTATGAAGTCTCTTACTTTGCCTTCTTGAGATTCCTCTTTCACATACAAAATCTCAAGTTTAGGATTTTCCATTGTGTACTTTTTGAAGACTTTGTCATGTGTGAATCAGATTCGGTGGTGAGCTAACCAAAATTGTAGGGGTATTCAGATATAGATTTGGTTTCTTACCTCAAATTATTTTGGTTTTGGATTGTATAATTAAACAACAGTAAATGTTTTCTGATTCATAGTCCCAGCCAAAGATTTTGCAATCCTTGCCCGTATCTGTCTTTGTGGAAGACTAAGGACATAATAGAGTTGTACATACCCCTTCCTGACAGAGCATTTTTCAAGAATTCCTCCCTATCTGGTTATTTGTGTTTTCCTCTTACACTTTCTGACTTTATTATTAATTTTCCACAAAATATTGGGTACCAACTCCTCTATACCCTTCTTTACCATTCAATGGACTAATTTAAAAGCGCCTCGAGGTTCCCAACACAAGACCACTTGGCATGACAGGCTCTACTGTGTTGTCATGTGACACTTGATATTTTCACGCATGGTATCCTTCCTCAAAAATCCCATGGTCTAGGCAGAAACTTCATGCCTGTCCTTTACAGTGATGTGGTATTGCAGTGTCAGGTCTGCGACTGCGGCAGCTGGTAACCTGGAGCATGTGGCGCCTGGAGGACATACAGTCCTTCTGTGATTGGGGAACTGTCAGTACCACAACTTTGTCAAACTCATGCAAAAAAAAAAAATCCTGCATGAAATAACTTGTTTACTTGGCCCAGTAGGACTGGCAGTTGGGAAGCAACTAATTTGGGATTAGAAAATTAATAGAAACACACAAGGTCAGGAAGGGCAACTTTTGGTTGGGACAGGGAAGCATTCAGTATTTCAGGAAGTCTCCAAGAGGCTGACATTTAGCATGTAGGTGGCAAAATGCCATGCTGGGAGAGACTTCCGCTGGACAACCACACACTTCACTGCAATATTGAAAGGCAGAAAGTTCTCTTGCTATGTGGAGTAACAGAGAACTTCTAGTACAGGTACCATATCACCAGCTTGGCTTGGGACACCATCCAGGTACAGTCAGGGGCCTCCCTCCAGTGTCAGATAAACTGCAGTCCTGGACGCTGCTGGTGATCCTAGGTTTCCATCACCCACTTCCAGTGCAGCCTGCCTAGACACCAGACCACTTGCTCCTCCCAACCTGAGACCACCATCACTTACTGGACACCCACTAGATCCCAGCTAGATTTTCAGCTCATTTTTTTCTCCAGCTGCCCTGGTTGACACAAACTTCTTGGTATTTGTTCCAAGAGCCTACTCCAGCACTGTTGGGAAAGACTAAAATGTCAGACAGTGAGAAGCAGCACAACTTGGACAATGAGAAACAGAACATTAGTGAGTCTTTGGGGGGTTTTTCAGTTTCAGGAACTGGGGGCAAGGCTATACCAGAAAGAGAAGTAAAAGGAATACAGTTTTTAGGTGTTGATTACTCAAGACAAAAATGGGACAAAGATGGGATATACTCCACAAACAAGCCTTTCCCCAATCTCAGATTTCTGGATTTGCCCAAGAGCCCTTGAATAAGAAATTGTTGTATAATTATATGTTTTAAAATATTAGTACTTGTTAACACTATCCCTGTTTATATCTGGCAGTGAGTAATGTTTGTTTTCTTAAAAACGTCTTAAAACAAAATCAGCAGGGCTATTTTCTGGACATAATGACATTTTAGTTTTAAATTTATCCTTTCCTTCTCTCAGCCCAGAAGACAAACGCCATCACTGTATACCCTCATTCTGGGTCAAGCTCTCAGCTTCTGATATGTAAAAGAGCATCCTCAGATGACACTGAAAGAATGATTGGACCAAGAGTGTGTTTGCAAGATAGAGCAGAGGCATCTGGCATCAGAGCCGGGGAGCATGTGGAGGGAGGAGAAATGCTGGAGTGTGGCTGGGTGACATCCTCCAGTGAGGCACTCAGAGTTGGCGGGTGCTGGGGGCAACTGTCTCTTGCTCCGTGCTAGGTGGTGAGCACAGCAGTGGTGCCTACTCACTGCTTTCACGGGTTCGGAGCCATGCTTTTAGCATGACTACTGGAGGAAGGCCAAACAGGAACAGATGGGTAGGGAAAGATGTGTGTGAATAGAGATGGTGGAGATGGCATAAGCCTTCATGCAGAGGAGCCTGGGGTACAGTTAAATTGTGTTTTATAAAACTTACTTTTTTAGCAGTTGCATGCACTGAGAATCTGCCCATTTCCAGTGTAAGGTGTGTCCTAACCCCTGCAGACAGATAGGAGAGAGAGTACAGGACAGAAGAACAGGTTTAAGTGTTCAGTGTTGCATCTTATTAATGTATAAAGGCAATTCAGCATGGGTTGGATGATCTTGTCCTGCCATTTGTGGTACAGTCTGGGAAAGTTTATTAAGCTTGGAGGACAGTTAGTGGAGAAAAGTGGGATATAATTGTTGGAAGAAGAGGAGGAGAGATTTAGAAGGAATGGTGAGAGAGGTTTTCCTTTCAGCTTTCAAGTAAGTAAGTAAGTTAGGAGTTGTGATACCAGGTGTGGGTGTAGAGGAATGGCCTCCCTGATGTACTTACAGTTTGGATTTGCATCACTTTTGTCTCTGAGACTGTGTCCATTGAAGTTGTACTCAAACTTGTCGATAAATAGGTGAGGGCCTTCCAAAGACTACACTGAGGCAGAGGGTAAATGCACACACAGAGTGTAAATTGGATGGGTTCTGGTGTTCACAGAATTTGGAATCAATTAGGTTGGAACAGACCTCTGAGACTGACTCCAGCTTGTCTCTGAACACCACCATGCCAACCAGACCGTGCCACTAGGTGCCACATTCAGTCTTACCTTAAACACCTCCGTGGACAGGTACTCCACCACCCCTCTGGGCTGCCCATTCCAATACCTAATCACCCTTTCTGTGAAGAATTTCTTCCTAGTCTCCAACCTAACCTTCCCCTGGTACAGCTAAAGGCTGTGTCCTCTTGTCCTGCTGCTGGTTGCCTGGGAGAAGAGACCAACTCCCATCTGTCTACAGCCTCCTTTCAGGTAGTTGTACAAAGTGCTAAGGTCATCCCTGAGACTTCTTTTCTCGAGGCTAAACAATCATGCTCCCTCAGCTGCTCCTCATTATACTTGTGTTCCAGACCCTTTACCATCTTCATCACACTTCTCTGGATTTGCTCGAAACTGGACACAGGTGTTGAGGTGTGGCCTCAGCAGTGCCAAGTACAGGGGCACAATCACTGCCCTGGTCCTGCTGGCCACACTACTGCTGCTACAGGCCAGGATGCCATTGGCCTTCTTGGCCACCAGAGCACACTGCTGGCTCATGTTCAGCTGGCTGTTGACCAGCACACCCAGGTCCTTTTTCCGCTTTCTAGCCACTCTTTCCCCCGCCTGTAGCTATGCAGGGAGTTGATGTGATCCAAGTGCAGGACCCAGCACTTGGTTTTGTTAAACCTCATACCTTTGGTCTCAGCCCATCAATCCAGCTTGTCCGGATCACTCAGCAGAGCTTTCCTACCTTCCAGCAGATGAATACTCCAACCCAACTTTGTGTCTGTGAATTTTCTAATGGTAGACTCAATCTCCTCATCCTGATCATCAATAAAGATATTAAACAGGACAGGACCCAACACTGATCCATGGGGAACATCACCGGTGACTGGCCACCAACTGGATGTGGCACCATTCCCCACCACCCTCTGGGCCCGGCCATCCACCCAGTTCTGATCCAGCAGAGAGTGCACCTGTCCAAGCCATGGCAAGCCAGCTTCTCCAGCAGTACGCTGTGGGAGACTGGCAGTGAACCAGTCTTGTGGGGACAGCTGGCAGGCCGTGTCCTGTCACCGCCACTGGGTTTCAGCTGCATTGGCTCCACAGGCTGTTCTCTGGAGGTTAAGATACCCTTCCTCTCTGCTGGGACAGGGTGTAAAGGTAGGTTTGCCACCTCTTTAGTGTCACTACTGATTTGATGTAGAGACAGGAAGTTGGTCTTTCATATTCCAGTTAATGACTAATTTAAAGGACATGGTGAACTTGTAACGCAGATTGTGACCAGTGCTGTTCAGAGACAGTGACCCTAACTTTGGTGGTTGTAAGTCTGTGCCTACCTAGGCTTCAGTGAGGTGTCTGCCTCTTCCTCTGTTCACAACATAAATATCCAGTTGTCACACAGAAAAAGTCACAGGCAGCTGAAGGAGAGGAGCAGATGGGTCTCTTTATGTAGAGCTCACTAGTGATTCAGGACTTTGGATGTGCGAAATTCAAGGGGGGCATGCACCAAGTGCTACAAAGGCCTTTCTAAAGGATACAAGAGAACTTAAGAGGACAGATACCACTGCTGGTGTTACCTCATTCCTAGTGCTCAGATGCCCTAAAAAAGCCTGAAACATAGACACATGTGAAATACTCCCATCTGGGAAGCTGTCTTCATGCTGATTTAGCCAAGGAGGTCTCCTAGATGGATATATGAGTCAGAAACAAGAAAAATTCTTGTAATTGGGGTATAGTAAAGTTATAAAACCTTTGTAGCATGAAAGAACCCTTAACTTCTAGATCTTTGCTCAAACTTGTAAAAACACCTGTACCACGAAAAAGAAAGCTTCATCAAAACACTAGTACAGAAGGTGAGGTAACTATCTAGTCTGCCTCCACACAAGCATTCCCGATTGTTTGAAGTTAAGTGAAAAGGGAAGCCAAAAAGTCGTAAAGGAGCAGGTGCATTCTTCCCTTGTGCTGAGATGCCCAGGCATCTCTTTTACCAGGTAGGTTTTGCACATTGGTCAGGATGTTTGAGAAATATACACTGTTTTTTCTTACAAGCTTTAAAAGTTTTTATGGTAAAAGACTAATACGTTTTCCCCGCTAGGACATGAGAATTGAGATCTGCTTTTCTGTAAAGTATATTGATAAATGCTATAAAACATTGTAGATAACCTAAATTTTAAAGCTGACCTTTGATATTATAATGTAGAGGGATTTGGAATAGAGAAAAATAAAAAAATACCCCTGGCCTGAACCTGGGATTGATTATACGTGTGTGTACTTTATTTCATCATGGAAGTCCAATTACATACTTCCATGTGATTCAATGTAAGATGAAGGGAAGTCTTTATTGTTGCCCAAATTAAGATTTCTTTTTAAATTTAGCTTCTTAGTTATATACCAATACATATGTTTATTTCTGTAGCCAGTGAGAACAAAGGAATGTGTTTTCCCAGTGACACCAAAACAATGTAGTAAGGGCAGTAGCACCTTCTGTTCTGTTGTGTGTGTCTGTTGCATACTGCTGCTTAAAACATTATGGAAGGAAACTCATGCTTCCAAAGCAATAGATAATGTCAGCATCTTACTGTCACAAAGAAAACATAACCTTAAAAATATTTTTATCGTTAGACCTTGCATTAGTGGGTTATTAAAAGTACACGCCAGGTATTTTGATTCTTTGTCACTAAATGTTGATTAAAAAGGTCTGCTAAAGTAACCTAATTTAACTTACTTCACGTATTTTCTGCTTAATTTCACATATTTTCTTCTTTCTTGGTGCTGATCAGGAGCAAAAATTTGTGTAATTCATGTATTTATAACTAAAAATATAACTGTATAGTAGACCATATAACTGTGTAATAGACCATGTTAAATAAACCGATCCACAGAGTAAAACTGCACTAACTTATGTCTTAGGGACACAATCTTAGGGACACATCTTTCAGAACTACTTACTGACAGACACACTGGGCTATTTGTATTTTTGTTTAGTGCTCAGCTTACTGTTGGCATATTGGCAATATTTAATAACAATATATATTATGAGGCATTTAATATAAATATTACAGACAGCAAAAATACAAGCAATGGTGTTATTGGTGGTAATATTAAAGGGAATGGCCTGTATGAAATGAGTACAAAAACCCCAAATAATCTATTTTTCTGAGCTAAATAAACAACCCACATGTCCCTCAAAAAAGAAAAAAAAAAAAAAAGGTATCAGACAGAGAGGCAGAGTAAGAGCATTGCAATTTAACAGTGTGATGGTCAGAGGCTTCTTCCCTGCAGAAGATGATTAGGCTTTCAGAATGTATCAAATTAAGCTCTGGAGTGATGCCAGTACTGCAGAGTCCTTAAGAGAGTTCAAAGATGTAGCCTAACAGCCTTTACCTTTGCTGTGCTGTGTCTCCTCTTTAGATCTTGCTCTGGTGTTGTTAACTGTTTAATTACTGATTGAAAATTGAGATCTAACCCTTACGAATAATTTATAAAGCATATATCTATCTGATATGGATTATCTGATTTTACTGAGTAGAACAATTTTGTGTTCTATCCTTGAATGCCATAGTAGTAAGTATACTAAATATAAATATCTAGTCAGAGAAAAGCAGTTATACTCACTGATTTTGTCTTTTCTGAAAGACATACTTGCAACCTCTCTTTCAAAGATAATTTTCAAAACTTCTGGTTTTAGAATTCACCACTGCCCTTGGACCTCGGTTAAGGAAGGGAAGGTCAACAAAGTGAGAAAATAGTAAACTATTCTATTCTATCTTACTTGAATGCTTGTTGTCTACATGTTGTTTATTTATTAAAGAGATATTGAGTATCTATGAGCAAAGTTTTATGTCTGTTAAAGTTAGCCCGCTGTGCTAAAATGTCCTTGAAGCACATAAATTTAGGACAAGTAGATATAACACAATGACAGATAATTTCTTCCACCCTGATCCTCCGAGGTTATTATGAGCAACTGATTTTTAAATGAAAAATGGTTCAGATTGCCCCAGTATATACTGTATGCCTCACTTAGGCCTAGAACACTTGCTTTTGAAATACTTATTTTCAATATTAGTCTTTTGGAAACTTGTGACTCGTTCGGATTATATTTTAGAACTCAGTTTTATAGACACCTGGGATATTTCACATATGAAAGATCAGGTTAGAATGATTAATCTTAGTTATGTATGTCTCCTGTTAAATTACGCAAGTCTTGACCTATAATAGGGTTTGAGATGACAAAGGGATTGAGAAGATTAAGTTTCCTTGCAAGGATATATGTTCATGCAGAGCTAAATCCAGATACTCAGCAGCAAAGGTCTTGTGGTCCAGTGCTGGAACAGCTTGACGTGTCTGACTTCCACTGAAATCAATAGGACTAATAGATGCTGAATAAGGGCTATTGTCTTTTAATTAGTACAAGACTTGAAAACAGAAATATAAATCTTTGCAGATCAATTCTTTTTACTGTGTTTTAACCCTTATTACTGGCTTTTTCAAGGTTTGGCAAATGTACACATGCTTAATTTACTACCATAAGTGTTTCCCTTTAGCAGTCACATTAAAGTTGATTTGTAGGTGATTGCAGATTGGAGCCTTACAGTGTATTTCATCTGTGTAAAATAGTCACAAGATTGAGTCCGCCATATTTTTGTACAAATTATCATGATAATTGCCATTTCTGGTTCTTGTTACAATACATGTCACAAGTAATGGATTCAATTTATGACATTTTTTTATTGTCCTATTTTTTGCTACTGAAGCAGAATGGATTACCAGAGACAAAGAGAGATTCTAGCCATTAAAAGTGAATGTAATTCCATTTTGCCACAAGGTTTTGTAAGAAGAAAATCTGGCATATGGTTAATCCCCAATTATGGAATAAAATAATTTAGTATTGCCTCAAAATAATTATGATTACTGAAAATATAATCAACCCTTCATTTATTGGTAACACACATTCTAGTATTGCTCTGTAATGCTTTAAGGTGAATAGATGCGTTTTAAAAATATGTATTTGTAAACAGAAAACAGTTATATATTTGAGTGCATCTGATAGATGTTTGAGATAAAGTTTAAAATCTCTATAAATTGTGTAACATTATAGCTGGTAGGAAATTAGGCTGATTTTAAATTTAGCTTTACTTTTAATGTCAGTCATATTTTTTAAAAATGCTGTTTAATGATAGTCATCTTTATTGTCACCAGGGATTAAATTAAAGACTTAAAAAAAAAAAAGGTTAGAATGAGCACTTAAAATTTGAAATAGAAAAAGGTAAGATGGCAATCTACAACCCTTTTAAACATCAGAAGAAATGTTCCTTCTGACTTTGGTGAGAACTGGATCATGAGAGAGAACAGGCATAAGCTGTGGCAAACTCGATTTTATGGAGCAGTCATGAAGAATGAGGCAGCTTCCATGCTGCAAAGGGGATTCCAACAGTAGTCTACTAAATAATAATGAGTGGTTAATCAGGTAAAGGCAGGAGGATTGGGAAGACTTAGAAGAACAAAAAGTGTCCTTTAAAGGAAGCAAAGATGAGAAGAAGGAAAAAGGAGTTAAAAACTTATTGGGAGACAACCTAATGCAAAAAGAGAGGGATGAAAAGGATGGTAACACATGCTGTGCAGTGTAAAGAATACTGGGAAGGGAGATGGCTGCTAGGGATAAAACAAGGGACTGTGGAAAGTGGAAAACCAGCAATGAATTTCCTTCCCTCCCAGTAGCAGCAGCTCAGGAACCCTGGAACAGATGAGTGAAATCACAAGCTCTGGCAAGGGGTACACAAATCACCTCATGAAAGGTGGGAGAGGAAATCTGGGACACGTTGACTTGTGGAGGTAGGTAGGAAATTGAAAAGAGGATTTCATACAGTAGAAATGACTGTTGCTGTTATGTTTTTAAATACGTGAAATTGTAAGGGTTTTTTTGACAAACTAACAAAACTTCTATGCTCATTTGGGGTCTCTAGTTGCTCAGCTTGTTAAAAAACTAGAGAGAACATGGACCAGAAGCATTCTGTAGGCTAAATTCCTGCATTCAACCTTACTTTTAACTCCACTACCTCTTCAACGCACTATACGTGACATCGCTGTGTACTTATGAACCAAAAAGCTAACTAATACTGACAGAAATGCCAAAATTTATCCTTGGTGTGTCTACCAGAGACGAATTTCCTCTATATTCTTAACTCAGGCATTCAGTGTGAAATTCAACTTTTCCTGACATTATTAGCTCTGCTGTTCTGCTAGAACTGGTTGATACTACAGGTCCCATAGGTCATATTCCCAGTTTATTTCTATGACCATTGAGTCTGTATCAAGAGCTATGGACAAGGATTAAGTCTGAACTGTTCAGTGCATTATTTCGAGTTTCATAACTAGAGAAATGTTGGAAAAAAAAAAAACAGAAAAGATTTGGTAATCTCAGTTGAGCAGCTAGGAGATAGGACCACCCCCACCCCACAGTAGAAATTAATAGTGAATTAAGTAGTCAGGGCTGTCCTGGGCACTGCTAACAGCCCCTGTTCAAAGCAGAGCATTAGCTCTGAATGGCACCACCTTTTCATACTGCACAAATGCACAGGAGTGATGTGAGGTGGAAGGAAAATAAGAAAATGCTGAATTTGGCTTCAACTTCTAAACGACAAAAGAGAGTTAAAAAAAAAACCCCAACAATTTATTTTCTTGAAAGGGTCTCAATCAAGAGACCAACTCATGCGCAGCTTAGACTGCCTTCTGTTGGAACACTAGGGCCTGGAGACAGTCTATTAACTGCAGGCTGTTTTAACTTCTCTTTTACTATCTATTAAAAATATAATACAATTTTTACAACTTTCACAGGCCACATGTTGTATGGCTGAAACAAAGTCCAGAGTCAAGACCTGCTGAGTCGTCTGCCTCTTCTCTTACCAGATTTTCTCATCCTGAGGTTCAGACATCTGTTCAAGTACAAGTCTGTGGAATGTCAAAGCGAGATCTCATTATACGGAATAGGCAGGTTGTTATGAGGATTATCCTGTCTCACAGAGTTCACCAAAACCTGATACTAACATCATGTGCCTGTCTTGATCTTGATAGCAGTGGTCAGAATGAATCAAGCTGGGTAGAACGTGGCTGATGAGTAAAGCTGATGGAAAAGTAAGAATTGCGTCTTTCTGAAATTGTCTCTGTATCAGAATCACTTTCCTCAAAGCAAGTTTGTAAAAGAAATTTCTGTCAAATGAATTTTCAGTTTTATATTATTTTCCACTTAAAAGAGAATATTTGTACCTTGAGGTATTGTTTTTGGAAACACTACAGTACTGTGTTGTGTCCATGTGCACCACCAGCATCTCTCAGAGAAGTCAAGAGTTCAGGAATTTTCATGATACATTTTTCTCTAGGGAACGGTGTCCTTGTCTGGAAAATATCTTCTGCTGTGCCTTGCAGTTGTGATAGTCCTGTGATGCCTCAAAAATGTTGATCTAGATTACAGAATAATATGGATGGGTTTTGGCTCACTGATCTTGAAACAAAAGCAAATAATGTTGATACCCAGAACATTGGTTGAATGTTATGAATATCACAGTACTTTACTTTTGAGGTTCTTCTGTGTCCTACTGTGAAATACTGGTTAAAGTCATACTTCTGGTTGATATGGGAAGATAAACTCCTGGAATGGTTAAGGTGATGCTATAGAATGCTATTTGTATCACTGATATGGGAGGGAAAGAGAAAAAAAGATTCCTAAAGTCTGAATTCAGACAGATAAAAGAAAACTTAATATAGAAGTAGTCTCATTGTTCTTTCTGAACAGATTCAGCCGAACAAGGACAAACTGAAGGTCTCAAAGTGCAGTTCAGAAGATGTTGCTTAAAGAAGGCCTAAATAAGCACTAGAGGTTTTTCAGATATGAAAAACCTTATATGAATACTGTTTTGTCTGAATTAAAGTATAACTACTTTTAGTTTGTCACTTTAATAAGGCTTCAGCTTAGTCTAGCTTTGAGGGAAAAGTGATGGTTGAAGAGCACATGCAAAACCACTTCTCAATACAAGGGAATTAGAGAAAGAAGGAGGGAAGAATGCAGAGATTTCTGATACATCTGAAAGTATCATGGCAGAATCTTTGTCAAAACCAAAAGCTACAGCTGCATGAATACAGAAGAGAAAAAATAGCAGCTTTAATGAAACAGATTTAATTCAAACTGGGGAAAAAAAAAAAGAAAGAATAAACCAGACCACTTGTCTCTGTGAAACAGAATTGTAAGAAGTGGGAGCCTTGTGTACAAAGGGTTACATTGGTTCCAGAAAAAAAACAAACAAACATTTATTCTTAATGAAGACAATCACACAATCATACCTATATGGGTGTAGATCCATAGTCGTAGCTATGCCGATACAGTAAAGAGGACTTGCCTTAATAAAGAAATTGAGTGCATGGTGTTGAAATATATCCGTTTATTATCCGTTATGTAGTTTAGAGTATTATTTACAGTTAGAGCAGTCAAGGCAAACAGAAAGAGAAGAGAAATATCTTTATAATTTTAAATAATTATAGATTATCAATTCCCAACCTATATTTGACATTACCCAAGGGTTACAAGTCTCCTGGCAACTTTAGGAAGCAAAATCTGGAATTGGTAGGCCCTTGTATTTTAATGTGGTCATTCTTTTTCAACAGTGACTGTATAACTTGCTGCTCTTCATGCTATCTGTATACAGAGTTGCATTTTTGTACTTCAGCTGTGTATGCAAAAATACACAGTTGGAAAAATCTGTTATATTAGATATATATTAGATATATATTAGCTTTGTAGACTGTGTTAAGATATATAATGAATGAAAAATTAATAATTAAATGGACGTTAGTGTATGCAGTGATAGATGTTTATATATAACTTAAATGCACCTAAAAAGTAACAAACGTAAATGGAATTTTGACTGCTGACACAAGGAGGAACCCAAGCACTGAAGCATGTAATACTATCATCAGTATTTTCTCATGCACATGAAATTTCCTTTACCTCACAGAGGAGGTAGTGCTTTCAATGCAAACATGTAAAAGAAAAAATATAATTGACTACAGTAAGATTGAATCTATTTAACAAGTCTAACTGATGAGACTAATGAAAGACTAAAATATGCCACTGTGAGATTAGTCTGAGAAGAGAATTTTTGTCAAGTATACAGACAGTAGCAAAGATTGTATTTGGAGTCAGTGTTAGTAGCAAAAATACATACGCTGATGACCTCAATGTATTTTATCATAATGAATCATTAAGTCTGCATAGAGTGTGTCTGAAACGTTGGTTGGAAAAAGTACTGCAAATTCTAAGAAATAAGAATCTTACTATTTCCGCTTGATCTAGAATTTGTTCCAGAAGTTTGGAAGCAGATAAGTAGTCTCTTTTTCTTGAGGACAGCAGACCAAGCCTAAATCTTGTTTTGCTAGCTGCTCTGTTATTTTATACTCATGTTTTCCTGAAAGATAGGGCTTAATTGTAGTGTGCAACATTTTTGTTACTAAAACCGCTGGAAAGACTTGATTGCTTCTGAGATGATGAAGCACTTACAGTGAACGTGTATCTCAATGGGATCCATTCCTAGTTGGGACACTTCAGAAACTTACTGGACACTATCTGTAGCACATGGCATAGGGAGCCTCCTATTTTGCATCCCTCTGTTCAGAGTATCCAGTAATCAGTGCTTATACTAATGATGTGATCTTATCCTTACCCTAGGCCTGTCAGTAGTAAGACCCGTGCAAACCCTTCCTCAGTGGGATAGGGTGGAGAAAGCATGCTCCCAGCTGTGCTTTGGATTGGACACTTTACAGCTCTGCTGAGTGCTTACAAAGAGCATGGAGGGAACAGCTGCTGTCCTTGGTTCGTAGTCAGAAACTCCAGACTGTAATTATACACCTCAGCAAGATAGATGAACTTGGCATCAAGAACTACTGTTTGCCTTTTCATTAAGGCTAAGTAGTCTGGACGAAACTGATGTAATTGTTCCCTCGGTCTGTCTTATCTGACCTCTTTCCACACTGGGGCTGGTGGGAGAGCAGCAGTACAGCTGTGACACAGGTCACTTAGGATTGCATTCGCTGGGCCATGATCATATTGTCAGGCCATCTCAAACATATCTTCATGAGTAGTACTGTTTACTTCCAGTAAGAAAAATTCTGTTTTGTGAAAGAATGAAAATTTTTGGCTTTTACTATAGTGAAGATTTGTATAAACTTGAAATATCAAAAGCTAAGCAAAGCAAGATATTAATTCATCACTTCCTGTGGACAGGCAGGTGTTCAGCCATCTCCAGGAAAGCAGGACTCCATCAAGCATAACGGATACTTGGAAAGACAAACACTGTAACTCTGAATGTTCCCCCTTCTTCCATCTTTCACCCAGCTTTTCTTGTTGAGAATGATGTCATATGGCATGGGATATCCCTTTGATCGATTGGGATCAGCTGTCCAGGCTGATCTACCTCCAATTCTACTGATTCTACATCTTTGCTTTTCTACATTAAAATACTTTTTAATACTTTTTAGCTGGTCTTTTCAAACAAGGTAAGTCTAACATGATAAAAACCTAAAATACTTATTAGTGGTCTTTTGTAACTGTCGCAGATGACAAGAACAAGAGGACAGGCAATGCATTTGAAAACTGATAGTCTTAATTGAGACCAGTTTTCTTAAAACCTCTCTTTGGCAAGTCAGATATTCTGCTGGCAGATGGCAATTAGACTTTCTTCATCTGACCCCATTTTTCCATACTGAAAAAAATAAAGATACTGCCTTCAGTTGCAGTGCTGTTTGTTTTGTTGAAATGTGGCTTGCTTATGTACAGACTTACTCTTACTGATACAAATTTTAAGTCTGGGACTAACCAGACCATTTAACAAGCTAAATTATCTGTGTTGATGCTAATGGGTCCACTAGTCAAATTAGGTATATTTTCTTAATTGCATCTCCTGCTTATCAACTCTTTAGCGGGCTGAATAAAGTGAGGGCTATTTAATACTTCATCTCTGCCCTAACTTTGTCAACAGAGCTTCCAGATCATTGAATGAGTAGCATTGCTTCCATTGGAAGACGCAGTCCAGGTGAAGTCAAGGGACAATGACAAATATTCAGCACTGTTAAGTCAGGACACTTGCTAGAGTATATAATTACTGGGTTTAGGGCACATAAATGAAGCTATTGTACTTTTAAAGTGTCGTTACTGTCCCACAGACACCCTGGCCCCTTTATGAATCCATGGCACTGTTGCAGTAAATGACTTTACTCTCTCTATGTAGACCTTCAACTGCTTATTGTCTTTTAGTATTCTATCCAGGAAGTTGTCATGTATGATAAGGGCCAGTCATGGCAGGTCTTTAGAGTCCATTTAAGACAGTTTATAGTAAATGGTAAAGTTGGCCTCTGCAAGGATGGGCATGCAGTAGGACCTTGCATACCAAGTTCAGCAGCTGGGCCTGGGAGGACTTGTCTGTCAAGTTAGTACTACATTTCATGGGCACTAAAGTATGAGCATCAGCAGAAAACTTTCTACTAGAGCCTGGGCACTCCTGATTTCCAGCTGGGCACAGTTCAATTGGGTACATTATGCACCCCAGCTGGCTTAGGTGCCCACAATAAAAATAATTTGCTTTGATAGGATTTACTACAGTGGTGTTGAGTAGAAACTTTTGCCAGAGGGTAAGACACCTGAAAATGAGCATGGTAAACATTTTAAAGTATTGAAAAAATGTGAAGAGTTATGTAGATTCACTCAAAACTAAATGCCTGTCATCTCCAGAGAAAAGCAAAGAAAGAGATCTTCAAAAAGTATCTAGGAGAGTGTCCTACAGGATTTCCTTTTTGCAGGTGAAACAGTGTATGAATGAGTAGTAGGCAAGATGCAAGCATTTTAGCATCAACATAGTAACACAAAGTTTTGTCTTTCCACACTTTGATGACCAGTGAAGAATCTTGTTACAAATCTTGTCTGATGGTTCTAGATATGTCCTGAGAATGTTTTACAGAACTTTGCAGCAATGAATGTATTAATGTGTTTTATACTAAAAGCTGTATGTTAAGATGTTTAATTTGTGGAGAAACTGAGGCATATAAGGATTATGTCATTTGTCAATAGCAACCTAAGAACTCATCTGCAAAAATAAGACCAGAACTTGCACTGCCTGAATCCCTGTGTTCTATTCACTGTGTCACACTGCTCTGCATTCTTCAGCAGAAGTACTGTGCCAATTCTGAGTACTCTGTTCTTCACTGACCCTTTCCCATGGTAACCCAGAGCTCACTCAAACTGCTGTCTTTCCAGTGAGGTTGTATGATTTTGTGATGATTGGTAATACACTTCCTTATTATATTTTGTGAAAAAAATACTCCATTTACATTCATAATGCCTGTGAAATCATATGGCCAGATACTGTAACTCATTATATTTATGCATAATAAGCAAGAATTACAGAGTTGCAATCAGTTCAGAAGTTTCCTTATAATTCACAGAGTGGAGATTATTGTATTCAGAGAGTTTGAGGACTGGATAAAAAAGTTATTAGAAGCAATACAAAAACCTAGATCTTAAGCTTGAACCTTCACTGATACTTTTACATGGAAGCATTTTTGCTTTGATTTAAGTTCATTCAAATCCTATAAAATGAGATCATTGAAAAAAGGAGGGGAAGGGTGGAGGAAACGACAGAAATTAAAGATTATACATCTTAGGTGGCTGGCATGTCATGCAGTTTAAGTAGGATGCAGTTTTAAACTCACCTTCTTTCCTGTCTCTGCTTAACTCTTTATTTCCAGTACTTAATATTTTAAGTTGGTTTCATAAGGAAATAAGGCCCGTGAAATCTTACTTTCTCTTTCACTGCCCTCCACCGCAATAACTCTTGAGAATTCTCATCAATTAAACCGCAGAATAAAAGCCTTCAACTTAGAAGAAGCTGGTCACACAAATTGTTCATGAAAACTCATTAGTCAAGAATGAAAGAGAGAGATTCAAAGCCATGCAAGACTCAGATCTTGTGTAGCCTGGTTGGCCAAAATTACACACGTGCTCACTAGGTCATCAGTGTGCCAGAAATTTAATAGATGTGAAAAGTTAGGCTGAATCAACTTAGTTCCTGCTGTAATTCAGAATGACTCTAGGAAACTGCATCAGAGTTGAATTTTGCTCAGACTTGTTAGAAAGGAGTCAGGAGCTCTTTGAAGTAGTTGCAGTCATAATAAGCATGGTTGGGGCTTGATAGTAGCAGAGACTTCCCAATGAGTAGCCAAACTGAGCTAACAGGTCATGTCTCAAGAGCAGTGACCCTACCTGCAGGCAAGGAGGAGTGGGCAGTGAGACGGAACAGCACATCAAGGAGCTCCAGAGGCAAACAAATCAGTTGCTATGCAAAGGTAGCAGAGAAATATAACTTGAAGCTAATGAAATGGGAACAGAAGGTGAAGTATAAAAATACTGGAATTTTACTTCAAATACCTTCCAGTAGCTAACAGTGAAGGCACTACCAAGTCTGTTACAATGTCATCTGTAGAAACTGGGAAATAAGCTAGGCAGATGTAAGGTTCAACAGCCATTTTCTTGGGTATTCTGGTTCCACATCATGTGGTAGGTTTTTTAATAATTTAACTTACTCTCCTTTGAAGCTATTAGGTTAAACTATAAGAAACAAACAAAACCCCTTCAACATGCAGGATACCTGTTCTTGGCCATTTTCTTAATTATTGTGGGTCAACCCCAGTGGACAGCTAAGCACCACACCAAATGCTTACTCAGTTTCCCCCTGCTACCCCCAGTAGGATGGGGAAAGAGGGAAGGAAGATTAAAAGCAAGAAAACTTGGGATCAAGGAAAAATAAGAATTGTTTAATAAGTAAAGGAGAAGTGAAAGAGAGAAGGGAAACAAAAGTGATGCAAAGACAATCAGTCAGCACCTCCCACAGGTAGCCTGATGCCCACCCAGTTCCCAAACAAAAGATGTGTAACTTCCTAAACCATCTCTTTTCCCTGCTATTGCTGAGCATGATGTGACATGTTGTGGAACATGTCTTTGGTTAGTTTGGGTCGTCTGCTTCCAAACCTATTGCGCCCTCCCCATCCACTGCTGGGCAGGTTGGGAAACCAAGGCAGCCTTGATGCTGTGCAGACACAGTTCAGCAAAAGCTGGAACATTTGTGTGTTACCAGTGTTTGTGTGTTACCATTTGTGTGTTATCATTTTGGTCAAAAATCTAAACCCCATATGAACTACTATGACGAAAATCAATTCTGTCTTATCTGGACCCAGTACACTTACGTAGGAGATTCTTGATACCAAGCAGGTGTGCTCTTTTACTCTGACCTTTCTCAATAAAATGTTATTTCAAAATATACCTTAATACCATTCTTAAAGAAAAAAAAATCTTCATTTTAAGGATTGCATTAAGACTTTGGTGGATACAGAGACCTCAGGATTCTTGTGGGAGGAAGGCTGGGATCTGTCTGTCGGTTTAAATGCATATTTTAAGATGACTTACATTTTGTTCTATCAGGAAGTGCTCTTTCCTTCTCTTCCTACTGTTTTCCTACCAATACATCCATGCATGGGTGCTGCTCATTTCTCAATTCTGACGCTGTCACTTTTCTTTCTAACCAGCCTTCTGTGCTGGTGACTGCTGCTATAGCACTTTTGCTTTGGCTGGGCAGGCAAAGTGAATCCCAGTGAAGCAATTCATCAGTTATGAAACTCCCACCAGAAATTTTAATATCAGCACCTGTGATCGATGAAGCCAGTCTTCCAATCAGTGTATGGAGGATTTTAGCACATAATTTTCACAGTGTTAAAGTGAACTTCTCATGTAAATCCCCAACTCAGTATATGTATGTGGGGAGCCTAGCTGCCTTAAAGAAAAGCTAATGTATAATGCATATTTTATTCAGCATTACCATTCTTTCTCCCCATCTTTCAGGGTTTCTCTCCTTTGTCACTGCCCTGTCCTACACATATGTAATATAGTGCCCTAATTTGGTCACAGCTCTTCCTATTTCATATATACCCATGCACATTTATGTACATGTCAGTGTAATACACGCCTAAGCCATCTGGTATCTTTCCTTGCAAATGTTCACACAGAAAATTGACTGTGAGTAAGGTTCTGAACCTGCCTGTCCAAATGGTCCATATTTGTTTGATTTTTCTAGCAAATGCATAGATCCTATTAGTGAGACTGATCCAACATATTTCCATGTGTCAGCTGTACCTGCTGCAAGTGTCATTCTGTTCAGTGATAACAGGACTTGCATCCTAAAATAGAGAGAAAACAAGAACATCAGGTCCTTTTGAAGATCTGAATTGCTTTTTCTACCATCTGCTGACCAATGCTTTGAAAGAAAGAAAGTCTGTGTCTGGATTGACACCTTCCTTCTTTCTAAGCCAATAAAAGATCGGCCTGTTAAAGAGCCCAGACATGCCATGTTTGCAAGAGAAGCTTATTAGAACGTAGAATGTCACTGGTATCATATGTTTGCAACACATTGCAGTATACAGGAGCTGATACAGGTATTCTTTCGGTGTACTTGTTACATTTAATTATTCTTTGAAATGGCTTAATTTAACTGTGCAATAAAGCTATTTTATTTTTATTTTACTGTGAAACAGAAATTGCAGAACGAGTTACCCAATGGGAGAAAAAGAGAAGTGATGCTTGACTCCCTTGTTTTATTATTACATATACTTCGGAAAGATCTTTTAGATATTGCTGCATGAATATTTTTTTTCATTATTAGGTACATAGCCAAAGTTGGGAATTGTAGGAGTTAGAAGATACAATGCAGGACCCAGTTTAATTATCACTATGAGGTGCAGAAATGTTTGCATGGCTGGAAGGAGTATTTGGAGCAAAGCAATTCCTTTCTCTGAAGCATCTGATGTTAGCTAAAGAATAGTACTATTTTAGATGGATCAATTATCTATTCTATCAGTGTGTAGAGAATAAGGAAAATAAAAAGTTTCTCTGATATTCAAATTTGGATATTTTGCATTTCATATATGCAGCTATATATTGTCACTTCATGCATTGTTTTTTCATGCACAATTCATTTCATGTGAAATCAACCATTCTTAAATTCCATTTTATGTTATCTAATAGGGCATCGTCTATCACCCAGGGAAAGGTAATCTTATATGTTAGTCCAATACTATCTCTCTTGTGTAACACATTAATTTTAATTGTAAGCATTTCATTAAAGCAATATTTACTTGGTGGTAATTCCGCTATATTCAGTATACCACTGACACAATGAGCTCTTTTTGTAACTGCATTGAAAAGTCTCCTGTATTCTAACCTTAAATACATTCAGCTGTATTGAATTACTGTGGAATTCTGCCTGGAGCCTGTGGTCATTTCAACCCTACCTCGTAGATAAAGGTCTAGTGCTGAATCAGCTCACCTTTGTTCTTTCACAGTCCCAATATGCACTTGATACTGGGACAGACCATGGCTGTTTTTCATTTCTGTTGGCTTATGAAACACTCTATTGCTTTGACTTGAGCACAGCCACAGCACTATTACTGTGTGAAATTTTGCTGTTCTTGTTATACAGTCCAGTTTTGAAGGCAGTCACACAGTCACCATTGAAAAATCTTCCAGGGCTTTTTATTGTTTAGACAGGTTGGAGCTCAGGAAGAAATAATTTCACTGATCTCAGAGTGACCATGCTAAGAGGTGAGCTAAGCAGCTATCTCTGCCTCTGCAGTCAGTACCATACATGTTGTTTTCTTTGCCATTTGTGACACAAAATGCCTGATGTTAGCTGAGCCAATATGTATCTACTTATCAGCAGGGGCAGCTGTAGCAAAATTAGTGGAAGGGATTTGTCTTTATACTTCTAATTGCTGGGCTATTTGAATTCACTTCTGTTTCTTCCCTTGTACCTTGAGTATCATCTGCACAGCATTTGCAGTTTCCCTAAAACTGTATTAAACAGTAGAAGGAAATAGTGATGTGGATGTGCATTGTTTTTGTAGGACAGACACACTAGACCTATGTGGTGTGCCAGTGTGGCATGATGCTGCAATGGTGTGCATCTCATTATCCAGAAAAATCGTAACTGTGTTGGCATGACTGAGCAAAGGCTAATTATCCCTTTCTTTGATTACTGAAAGTAGTCTAAAGCCCTAAAGAGCCTGTGGTTACTGTACCGCCTTTGGTGCCAGAGCTAGCTCATCTAGTGCTATCTGGGAGGAGGAACTTGGGGACTTCTTGCAGCAATTTATTGCACAGCGTAGGCATATGCTTGAAATCTTCACACACATTTTATTCTCTTCCACTAGAGGCAAAGACACCCCTAAAAATGTTTCTAACAATTTTCCCTTGTATATTTACCTCTCAGCCATATCTATTTCCCTTAATCCGTCAGCCTTCTGTACTTAGTACTGCCTTTCTTACCTGCCTGAGAGGCCTTTTGTCCCACTTCTGCTTATATCTTCTCTTTGCTGAGTTCCTGAGCTGGTCCTTATGGCTGCTGGTACTGGACCCCTTCTTCAGCTGCGTCCTTGACTGTGCCTGGTTCTGCTTGCGTGCCTCTGGAGAAGGTGGCTGCTAAGCATTTTAACATTTTGTGCATTTTATTTCCTGCCATACATCCATCAGCTTTGTCTTCTCATCTGGTTTACATTCAATTTCTTTTTCTAAAGACACAAGAGGAAGGGTGGTAAGCAGTGAGGGCATGAGGGGTAGAGTCACAGCACTGGCCTCCCACCCATTCCCCTGCTGTGGGAGAGGTGAAAATGAAGAGAGAAAGTCATTTGGGCTGATGGCCAGCTGAAGCAGGTGACACTGGCTGCATTGCAAGAGAGCCAGAGAGCAGGGCAAAAAGCCAGAGCCTAAGTGTAAATACTAGAGTTTAGGCAGGCCTGGGTTCCAGTCAAACCTTCATGCATGGTATCATCAAAACCCCAACCAAATTAACATAAAATGTGTATATATTTTAATGCTGTAAGAGTCTCATACTCCACAATTCCCCTCATCATGCATTAAACCCTTGCACTTCTTCCATTGTCCCTGTCTCCCAATCTATTCTCACCTTCCTCTTGCACTTCAAGGCATTTTGTCTGCAGTTTCACTGGCCTGTGTGCTCTATGAGTACTTCTAGTCTGTTCAGAAATTCACAGGAAATGAGCTGAAAATTACTATGTGGCCATCCCTTATCCCATCTGCAGAAAGAAATGTGATTTTTTAGCAAATAATAGTAAAGCAACACTTAAAAATATCATGTATTGGAATGTGCGAATGACTGTTCATTGAGCATATTTTGACTAACAAAAAGTGATTTTTTCATGTAGATTTTACAAAAAAATATACTAAAAATGTTGAAGACAGTAATTAATACTTCAGCCACTAGTGTTTAAATAGTCTGACATGATTACTCTTGTAGGTTCCATTTGCTATTCTTTATTATCATCATTTATTGTAGCATAGAAAGGTTATAGGCACATGATTGGTGAAGACAGATATAGAAACTTATTAATAATCGTATTTTTTAAAATAGGAAAAACAAAGCATGTTTAGCTTTTCATCAAATCGTGGCTTGAATATTTAAGGGAATTTTCGGAAGTATATTTCCAAGAAAGCTGGAGATGCAATGAAAGTGTGTCTGCCTTCTGCATGGCTTACTGCTTTTTCGCAGGAAAATTCCGCGTCACCCTTGGCCTCTGACTGCACAGATGCGTCTGACAATGAGTAAATTTTATCTGCTAGTGAACTAAGGACAAACGGCAGTGGTACAAAAGACCAGAATAGCCCCAGCAGTGGGCTATCACCTGCTACCACCATGAAACAGGAAGGCATCATCCCTTCCACTCCTTCCAGTCCCATCGCAGCTCTGAAATGACTAGGCCTTATGCTACTTGCTTTAACTCCAGAGAAAATTTGTTGTTTTCATTTCTCTCATGTCTCTGTCTTTCTTATAAGCCCCCTTTAGGTACTGGAAGGCCTCCCTGGAGCCTTTTCTTCTCCAGGCCCAACCAGCCCAACTCTCCCAGCTTTTCTTCATAGGAGAGATATTCCAGCCCTCTAATCAGTTTGAGATAGAATAAGACCATGTTTGGACTTTAATCCAGACAATTAAGGGTGCTGGAGAGCACTTAGTTTTGGCAGATTGTTGTGGATAAAGAAGCACCAGAATGTGGCAAAGCAGCCAGTAGTAATTCTGGTGAACCTTAGGTGGGAATCGCAGATGCTCTTTTATAGCAGCATGTAGCTGCAGGCATGTAACTATTTCCTAGGGCATCTACATGTATGAGGGCTGAGAGACTCCCTCAATTTCATTTTTTTCTTTCTCAATGGCAACTTCAAGGTAAACCACTTCTAATTCAGGAACTTTATATTTGTGTCAGGCTAACTGTGTGGAAAGAAATGTTCTCCACCTCTAAAATACACTTGTGCCCCTCAGATAAACTGTGGCATTACATTTTTCAGCACTGAAGCAAGTTAAGGGAGTATTTGTGCATAGCTGTTCCTGGCTGCTTATTTCTGCCCCTGTGCTCCAGGCTGTTGTCCCCTTAGTTATGGCAATACAGCTAAGTGGTGCGTATCTGAAAACCAAAATAATCCACCAAAAGAGGAATAGTTTCAGTGGCTGGGTTTACAGCCTAGCAACACAAATTGCTATTTGTCAAAATGCCTTACAGGCATAGAAATGAGAGGTTAGATGAGGAAATGGGCTTCTTAAATCTGTTTCACATTTCTCATTCAGGAAAAGATCTTGTCTTTCCCGTCCCAGTCTTCTCTCTCCTCTAGTTTCACAGGTGCTGTGTCCTGAGCTTGATCATGTGCAGTTATCACGTGCCCCAAAGGTAAACAAAGTTCAGTAGGTTTGGCTGAGCCATCAGGAAATCATTAATCCATTCTCAAGTAAAATGTTAGTAAGGCACCACTATTGGTCAGAAGATGCTCAAAGCTCATATGATGTTCTTGACACACTGAATAATGTGTTTCATATGAATGTGCAAATTGGTAACCACATTTCATGCAGTCGCAGGTGAGATAGTTGCTACCTCTAGATGTTTCTTGCTTGAGAATGGCTTAGCAGTAACTGAATCACTTTGAGAAGATAATATGTTTAGCCTGTTGGTTAAATTTTTAGGAAATGCAGTTGACAATGATTACTTGGAAATGTTTTGTTCTCTTCTGACCTATGGGAAGGAAATCAACACCTAGTTGAAGGATAACTGTGCAAATGCAGTGATACTGTGGCACAATTCTGCTTTGTTACCCTGGGGGGAAGCTGAGCCTTCAAAAGCTTGGTGAGCAAGCCTACAGCTCGGGCTATGCTTTGTTCATCTTTTGATAGAGAAGTTAGATACTCTTCTAGGCCCTGTGGTCAATCACTATTGGCGTTCAATACCCCTGTGTTGTATTCTTCCTCATGGAGAATATCATAGAGGAGGTTTGTCCTTCTCTTTCTCGCAACTCCTTAATCACCATCTCTTTTTCTTTCTCTTCCTCAATCTGAAAGATTTTTTTTGCCTCTTAATAGACTATATCACTTGGAAAGGACCTATTCATAATTTGCTGTTTCCTGCCATGTGGCTGACAAACCTAATAAAGAGCAGGAGATACCACTCTCTGCAGTCTCTCTGCTGGGCTTAGCATATTGTTCTGTATTCTCCAAGACTTCCCATTAAAAAGTAGTCCAAATACTTTTCAAACACCTCGAACATTGTGTCTATCTGGTCAGAAAAAAATAAGTGTGCCAAGTCCAGCAGTGAGCCTGACACAATTGCAGTGAAATCAACAAATATAATAGCACAAACTTGTTTCCAGGTAAGAGAAACTTACTGAAACTAGGTAAAGCTTATTTTTTCTTTTTTCCCCTCATCTGAGGAAGTTTAAGAACTATGCTAGTTCTGTTTGTCAATAGTTCGTCAACAACAACAACAAAAAAACCCCATTTATGTGTCTATACCAACCATTATGGGAATCTTAGATATAATAGCAAATAAGGAAAACCATATGACCCTGTGACTTTCATGTAAAAAGGTAAAAGAACTGGCAGGAATCCTCAGTATCCAAATAGAGGCACTGTGTTGCTACACTTGGAATTCTCTGTAAATGGTCTGTCATTTGTGAAACCAAGGCTTGCACAGCAGTTGGTAGGTCTTTGGATATTAGTATTAATAGAATTTTAAAAACACACCTTTTTTTTTTTTTTTTTTTTTCTTAATTCACCATCTGTGTAGTGAAGTCAATAGCAGGAAAATTAGGCTCTGCTTTAAATAGCTATGACTTGCTCAATTAATTAGTTGCAGAACATTATACGGTACCTGTGTTCGTGTCCTGGGCAGCTTCAAAATTGTGTAAAACCTTATTCTTGCAGAGTTTTATGTATCCACTACAGCAGTAGTTTACATGTGTTCTTTTGAGGCGCAGTTTGGCTGTTTTTTTGGCTCCAGTGTTATGCGTAGTATTGTATTATGTGTATTTTTGTTCTTGTGATGACTGCCTCATGTATCAGCTGTTCAGACATCCAGCACCATGGTGTGAGTTGGATAGCCTAGTTATTTTTCTCTTGTGTTGGGATTCCCACTCATTTCCATGGAAACCTGAAAACCTGGAGGAATAAAGCACAGAAGCTATTGCTGCATTACAGTATGTGCAGCTGCTGCCTGTGAGTGCCAGTGTAGTTGTAGGTCTGGCTGGGTTTCCAGTCTAAAACCTGTATTTTAAAGGGTTTAGATTTTAGATTGATTTCTTATTCAAACCTGGTTTTATTTTCCTCATGAAGGAATGTATTATAAACGCATGTTCTTACATACATGTTTTTAAATACTAATAGAATGGGCACATATGCACATAATTGCATACTTCAGTATGTACATATGTGTGCATACATTGATACACATACATACACAGACACACGTGCACACACGTCTCAGACAAAAACACATTCAGAAACAGAGATATTAAAGTCTGTAAGAAGTATATGACTTGTCCACACAGTTATTCTAATGGCTGTCACTTCAAAGGGGTTTTTTTAATCAAAAACTAACAAAAACTTGAAGCACGGTAGTGGGATCTTAGATTGATAATGAAAGATATATGAATATGACTAAATATACTTTTTATTGAAATAACCTAAAATATGCATACCTCCTTCACAAAAAGTCAGAAAATTAACCATTTCATTTTGCTCCTGAGCAGCTGGTTCACAGCAAATTCTGTGAGTGAGTACAAAGACAACCAGAAGAGTAACGAAGATGAAAAAGAATTTAGAAAACAAATGAACGTGAAGTCACAGATCAAAATACGGGCTTGATCAGGGCAACCATCTTGAGTATTACTTTCTCTGTGCTTTTTCTGTGTTACTTTTCAAATCTCACTAAAACCACTAAGTAACATATGATGATATTGATTCTTTGGCTTTCTGCAACCTATACTACCAGTTTTTACTCCTTCCCTTTATGTTGTAGCAGGAATATCCGACTGCACTTTGAAATCATCTGTGCTATGGTACACTGCTATTTTTTTCAGCCACAGAGACACAGAAACTGTAATACTATGACTTAATGTGAAAATTTAATTTGGAGATACCAACTGTGATTAAAAGACAGTTCCCCCTTCAGATTGGTTATGCTCCAATTCACAACAGGGTGTGATGCATGAAATCAAGAAAGAAGAAAGAACAACAGAGATAGTCGTCTCTAAAACTGCTGTTATAAAAACTATCTGTAGATGTCCTCAGTGATTTCAAATAAGTGTGAATAAAACTTCAGAAAATATGGATTAAATACAAAGATCTTAGTCTACATCTAAATTCCTGTACCTTTAATTTCCTACTGCCTGGTTTTCATCTCTAGGAGCCGCCTCAGCAATAGCAAACATAAGGTTCTAGGACTTAGATGGAGTTTAAGATTTGTGACTGCATACTGTAGGTAGTCAGCTAATTCCAGAAACATACTACTGTAGATCAGCTTTGGAGAACTTTGGAAGAGGGGAATGGAGATTTTACAGGAGGACTCTTCATCTGTGTCTTAAGCATGAAAGAAAACCTCTCAGAGAAATGGTAGTTAATAATATTAGATGATTTTCTGAAGGATGCTATTTGTAGCATCAGCTGCACATAAATGTAATTTTCCATTAAAACAATAATCTTTGCAGGTGTTTTGGTTGCAAAGAGAAGCTTGAGTGCTTTAACATAGAGTGCTGATAGCCAGAAAGCAAAATAGAGGGATAATGTATTTAAAATCTTGTAGTGCTAAAACCAGTCCATTCATTGGAAGAAGCTGAAACATGCTTTCTGAAGGTTTGGGAGTGGGAGTCCTGGTGGTGGAAATTCATGTAAGGTTCTAGAGATATTCACTAGTCGAGTTCAATCCTTTAGGCACTGGAAGGTGCTTTACAGTCTCTGTGGAGCGGCCCTTTCTCCAGGCTGAACAACCCCAGCTCTCTCAGCCCGTCTTCATAGGAGGGGTTCTCCAGCCCTCCAGTCATCTTCAAGACCTTCCTCTGGACTTCCTCCAGCTGATCCATGTACTTGTTTTGGGGACCCCAGAGCTGAACGTGCTCGAGCTCTAGAGTTTTGCTTTTTTGTGGCTTTCTTCTCTGTTTGCGTGAAAACAGTTGGATATTTTCAAGTAAAGTACATCTGCGGTATACATTTCCTACCTTTACTCATTGGTGCTAGGGAGTTGTTAGGCTAAATATTCCTGCTGGGCTTTGAAAACATGGGTGTACATGCACGTGTAATTACTTGTACTGCTTGTAGTGTTATAGTGCATATGGACTGCAATCACAATCCAGAACTTTATTTTGCCAAGTGCTGTACAAACATATGCCCTGCCCGGAAGACTTACAGTATAAACAGATAAATATGGTTCAGTTTTTACATCAGTGGGACATGACACAAGCTCAAGGATCTGCATATTATATTTCATTATAGGCCAGTGTGGTCTAATATACAGACCTAGCATGCATGACTTTCAGCACATTGATGTGGTCTATCTTTTTATTTTATTAGGTAGTGACAGATTTTCAGATATTTTAACTCTTTCATTTGTACATCTATATCTATATATATATACAACATCTGAGTTTGCATGCAAGTTTAGTTTTAGTTCTCTCTGTATATAATACTGGTATCTGATACCTGCATCATGTATCAGCTCTTTAGGATGTACAGCTCAGAGGAATAATTTTGCATTATACCTTTATAATATGTGGTGTTTAATTATTTTGATAAATCTTGGAACAATTTTGACCTTGTGTTATTCTGAAGGTCTTCTGCAGACATGCCAGCCATTGGTTCACACAAAAAGTTGTCAAAACTTCATAAAAATCACAAAAATTAGAAACACTAAGCCTTTTTGCTGTTGCAAATTTTATAAAGGCAGATTCCCATCCTGTTGCTGGCACTGTTCCTTTCCCATAGGTGGTAAGAACAGCCAGAACTTTGGACATCCTGTTTCAATGTCTTTGGGAGCCAGAATGCTTTTTCTGCATAAATGGCTTTCTTTGCATTTGCCAAGAAACATTCTCTCACCCAGACAGCATAATAACTATATTAAAAGTATATTGTCTCCTCAGAGATGCTGCCTCAGATCCTACATTTCATGTTGAGGATTTAACATGAAATTTGGGAAGAAAAGAAGCCCGGAAAGCAGGGGAGCACCTGCACTTTACAACACTGTCTTTGTCCTGCATCAGATCTACTCTTTCACAGTGTATGTAAAATAATGCACATACGTACTTCCATAAATCTTCTTAGGTTTATCTCTGTTACTTAAGGATGAAAGGGACCTCTTTTTATGCAGAATTCACTTCAGTCCTTTCACCTGGTTGTCAAAACAAAACCTAATGATGCAGTTTCCCATCTTTACAACATGAATCAAGTAGATAAAATCGTTACACCATTGGTCCTGCATGGCTGGTGGTATGATAGGAGAGTACGGCACAAAACTGACATTAAGAATGCAGATATGTAATTTTGAAAGTCTTAGTTTTCATTCTTTTATCCTTGTAGCATACAAACATGAACAGAGTTAATCAGATTCTTTTTCACTGTTATTTGAGTAACTTAGGTCAGAAGGGAAGCTTTTAACTGAAGGCAGAATACGGATTGTTCTACCAATTTGGTCTTGTTCGACCGCTTTGAATTATTTAACAACAGTTCTTTCTAGATCTTGAAACCCCTACAGACAGCATAGGAATCTGAAGCGGGAAGTCTCTTTTGTGCCTTGTTAAGAATAAATGTGCTTTTCCATTTGCTTAAAAAAATTCCATATTTATGATAATAGAATTTAAAGGTGCTCTGATGTCAGAGTGACAACAAGAAATGAAAGAAAATTGAAAAACATAATAAATATATATTAATAAATTAAAATAAAATCACTTCCTGGCTGTCCTTTCATTCCAAGAGTTAAAGGGGCACTCTTTATGCCAGCTTAATTGCATTCTAAAACTCATGCAATCATCCAAATTGCTAACTGTGCTGGTAATTACAGGCCTACTTTAATGTAGCACTTTTTCAGGCCTTGTATGGGCCACTAGGTCACCATTAAATAGTTACCACTACACTTGTTGTCATCTCTGTCCTAGGAAGATATCTGGGGTTTACTGTACTTTATGCTACAAAATCCTGTCCATTTTGGCTCTCTTTCTTCTTTCCTTTTTTTCCTTCCCTTTTTTTTTTTTTTTTTTTCCTTTTACCCCAGAAATTGCTATAAACAAGTTTCAAGCAGAAAATTACCAATGAATATTCATTATTCTTGTGGTCTCTTTTTTATGTTTCGAGTATTGTGTGGTATAGTTTTAGTGTTAAAAGTATTCAAGATACTGAACAACTGAAGTAGGTACTCTTGTTTTATGCAACAACTGCAATAATCTGTGATCCTGTGTAATTTATGCTAATTATGTTAGAAGGACCATGATTGATATTTTGCTTGCCTGTCTTATTAATTTATCAGTTAATTGTTGCACTTCTAATAGCTTACAGCTATTTATAACATACCCTTTGAAAAGCATAATGGCCTGTACACTGACAGCAATAAACACTTCTGATATCATGTAGTTCTGAAATAGTATTCTTGCCATTGCTGTGATGGGACAAAACCTAAAACCAGAAATGAGCTTTCATTGTTGTGGAGTAGTGAATGGGGAAAAAGAGATGCTAGTCTGTTCACTTAATAGTGACAGCAATTAGCTGGTTTTAACAGACTAAGATTCTTTAACTATCCTGTTTTCAGTATGCAGACTGTTAGTTTACTAAACTGCAAGGCCTACATAGTTTTCTTTTAGAATTAAAAAAAAGATATAATTAATAAATGTGTCCTTTTCTTTATCTGAAATACTTGTCTTTTGCATGGTACGTATCCACTACAGTTAGCTTATGTTTAATTGTGTTTAATCAAAACCTTAAACATGAGTCCCATCTTTTTAATAATGCTAATTTCATGTGGTGCTTTGGTCTGTTTTGTTCAAAAATTCTTATAGGTGTCTTCAATAATTGTCAGTCTGATTCAGTGCCAGTGAAAATACTACAGTTTTCTACACTGGAAGCAATACTGGATCAACAAACCTTAGCATGTGTATTAGTTATGATATATTTTTGAGTTTGGGGTACTAGGAATGAGATTTTAAAATCCAGTATCCTAGTTTTTTTAAGAACACAAATTGCGTATGTGTATTTGTGGCATACTTATACTCACTGATATAGATATGTGGATGTGATGACTAGCTTCTACAAAACCTTGTTGTGGGCATTTTGTATCATACGTATCTGCATATGCTTCTCAGTGAGAAACAATACATAACAATACATGATAGTACTAAATATGTTTAAATTGCTTGTTCTGCTTTCTCCTTGGATTCAGAAAAATATGTATTTTTATACATTCCTTATTTAAAGGGTTAATAAGTCAAACCAACAGTCTCCTCAATTCATTACAGACTTGGATAATGTAGATAAGTTTGGGGGGGTGAAACCTAACCCAATTTAAAACAATTCACAAGATTCACAAGCAAACATCTTATTTTTACTTCAGAAACCCTATTCCCTCGTTGGGGGAGGGGGAGGGGGGTGAGCCCGTGGCAGATTTGGAAGTGAAATTTGCCAAGCAAAGTGGGAAAGTTGAAGCCTTTCCTTTCCCCTCTTATTTTCCATAATGATCTTTTGGTTTACAGCTTTTAAGAGCTCTAACTCTTGCAACTCTGCTTCTGGCTGAACTATGGGAACAAGTCAGTGACTTTATTTTTCTGCAGAGCTGTGTGCTTTTTTCTGAGCAGTTTGCCAGGCACAGCTCTGGGAGGTTGTTCACCATCAAAGGGCCTCTAGGCCTGACCTGAATGTGGGTGATTCAAGGCAACAAAGAGGCTGAAACACAGCATGATTGTGATTACAGTCATTAGGAAATTCAAAGATAAAGCTAAAACTCCGAAGTTATGACCACTTTGACCTGAATTTCAGTGAATGTACTTTGGCTTTTTGTCATCTGGTCTTATTTCTGCATATGGTGGTAGTAGTACACTGCATGCTCCTCAGAATTGGTGCTGGCCCCATATTTGGCTTGTTCTTTATTCTCTTAGGATTTTAATGATAATTCAAAGATGTGTCGTGCAAATACATTGAATGAGTTACAGAAAAAACTCCTACAGCCCTTCCTTGGTAGGTACCTTTCAGCTAATAAAACAGGTGCTTCAATAAACATACACGCAAAAATATTAGACAAGTAGAAATATGGAAACCTTTATTAGGTTTCTGTGCCCAAAAGAACACTGTATATACTTTAAGATGTAGATTAAGTAAAGGTGTTTCTCGGTTTTGGTGGTTGTCCAGAACATAGCCTTCCATGAAATTAGTCTTTGATGTTAAATCCTAGGAGTTAAATGTAAACGTGTCTTTTGGAGCACATCATACCTCCGGACTTGCACATAGACAGTGTGTGCAAGGACAAGTTGCACACGTGTGCCAAGGCTGGAACTGGGCTGTTTTATAGAGACTGTACACCTGCCTCACGTGCCTTCCCTAAGCTCGTGGATTTTAAGCCTAGCAGTGGAAGTGTAGAAAATTTTGTGTTACCTGTGAGCCCCATGTCTGTGAAATTTAACTCTTTGTATTTCAATAAGTCTTACTGGCTTCCTGATTTCTAAAAATTAAATATTTTAATGCATTTTTTCTCTTAAAGCACTCTCCTTTCCAATTTTCTTCCATAATAGTATGAGAAATCTAGGTGTGCCGTGAGCTAAATTTTTTTTCTGCCTTTGTTCCTGTACAAAATATAACAAATTGCCACACTTCAAATTTAGAATTAGAAAAATAACCTTTCTGATGCCTTATATCTGTCATTTTTGAGCACATTCTGTTTGGGAACATGATTTTAGGGGAAAATAAATCATGCCGGATTCAACAACTTGAAGAGAAGCAAGGCTGCTGTTGATCCCTGCTCCTGAGGTCAGCCAGGAGCAAGGCTGAGGAGTCGTTTACAGCAAGCACGTGTACAGAAAGCACGTGTGTGCACTGTGTGTGATATACATAAATACACACATGCATGGCTGCTCACACACATCCTAGGCAGACACTCAGAGAACTCGTGTGGACACAAACATCATGCACACAATCACACACCCATCCAGACAGAAGGAGCAAGAAGCCACATCTTTTATAATATTCTAAGTGCAACGAAGACTACTGGATAAAAAAATACTGTAATGTCTTGATTTTTATGGATGTAACCCCATGCTAATAGGATTTCTAGAATAAATTCAGTGAATTTGGTACAAATTTTGTTCAGAATCACCAACAATACAGAAAATAATCTTCAAGAAATTTCATTTTATGAAGTTCCTAGAGGTCTAAGTTGCTAATCCCCTCACTTAAAAGTAGCATCTTCTGATAGAAGTATGCTTCTTCTATTCATAACAAGGAAATTAGAGTTCTTTTAAGTCCAAATTATTTGTCTGTATTTTTTTTTCTGATTCTTACTATAAATTTTACATTCAACTTTAATCTGTGCTGCTTCTGAATGCTTTGCTTACTGTGCTGGAGAAATATGTATACCTATTATCTCTTCTGTTATATTTGATTTCTTATTAAAAGGCCTTTGAATCAAAGACTGCTTTCTTTCAATGTGTGCATCTAATGCAAGGAAATGTGAATTCTTGTTTAAGCCTATGTGTATAAACAAAATACGAGTTCTAACGGGAACTTTAAAACCTTTAAAACAGCTTTTTTTCTTCTCATGTGAAAAATGCAAACCTCCCCAGTCAGAAATGGTTATAAATAAGGGGTGGGGGGAGGTGAACATGACTAGCTATAGAGCTCCTGAGACTTTAGTATTGGAAGGTCCCATCAGCATGTGCTGACATTCACCACCCTGACCCTTCACAGATCAAGCGGCCTGGTGCAGGACCAGCCTCAAAGACTGGTTAAAGGATGGTGCAGTTGGAGTTGCTCAGCTGTGTGGACATATTCTGGATGTCTTCTTCCCAATGGAAATTCTGGTTCACTTCCCAAAGGCTATTCACTGAGCATATCCAAAGTATCTTTATGGAGCCAGACTGATGGATGGATATCTTTGCTCCTAAGAAAGAACTGCTAGAGATCCATAGATCCATAGCATCCATATGGTGCTATTTCTTCTTACCTGTAATCTCCACACTACTTTCTCATTCCTCATATCTAAGATAAAAAGAGGTAATAAGAGAAAGACGCTCAAATGACCTGTGTGCACTTAGGGTCTTTTCCACTCTAATCTGAGGCCAGTGAGAAGTACTTGAAAGGGCTCCCTGCTTCCCTCCAGGTTACTTCATTGAATCCCAAATGTATTTCCCTACAAAAAGTATGGTGATATATGAAGAGCTTTTGTCTTGAAACAGAATTCTGCTTATTCTGGCCTGTATTTACAGATTTGGCTGCAGCCTGCACTGTTCATCTGAAAATGGAAGGTTTGGATTCCCTCTGTGCATTACAGCAGGAGAATGACTCTTACTCAAAGTTTCAGAACAAGTCCTGAGGATGTATTCTCCTATTGTTCTGCAAGAAGGACTCTCCTTGATATTAATAAAAGCTTCGTGTGTTCATCACAAGTGGAAGAGAGCAAAGGAGTAATTTATATTCTAGTCATTAATTTGCCCACGTGCCTATTCGCTTGCTTTGCATTATGTACCCTCAACTTGTAACTTTTATCTTTGCCGAGTTCCCCCTGGAACTCTGCTCTGGTTGCATGCTGGTATTTTCCTAAGGGGAGGATTCAAATACAGTAATTCTTTCATAAAGTTTGCCTTTTCCTGAAAAGAGTGCTCTAAAATATTTGAACTAAATTTCAGATATCCATCTGAAGTCACCTGGATTTGTGGGGGAAAGAGTCTGAAAGGAGAGGAAATTGGCTTTCCCTTCTGCCTAACTTTTCCTTAAACACTCCAGTAGCTTCTTAGAGTAACTTTCTATCCTGCAGTTTTGTGTCTCTTTTGTCTTGTAGATCTTAAAATAAGAAACAAGTACATTACATGTATTTGGGAGAGTCATACAGGTTTCTGTCAAAATCAAGATCTTGGATTTTACTGTGCTCTGTTAGTAACAGTAATAGACGACATTTAATCAAGAGGATTGAAATATTAAGAACTGATTTTAAAGAACTGACTATGCAAATACAGTCATAATCAGATGCAAGAATATTCTGTCAAAAGCCTTGTTAAAATTGAGCTAAATGCGATCAACTACTCTCTCTTCATCCACAAGTACACACATTTTATTCTAGAATGCAATTAATTTACCAAACTATGATCAGTAAGGCATAAATTAAGGCTCAGGTATTGTTATTGATTCAGGTTTGGTCTGCTTAAGGGAGAAGAAGACCTGCTGAAGCAGATAGTGTTATACAACAGAGATATTTGGGGCCCATTGAAATAACTGAATGTCCCATTTACGAGATAGGTTGAACAGTGTCTCACAAAAGATATCCAGTTTATTAAAACATATTCAGATTACCAGGAGTCATACTTGAGAAATTAATTTCTTTTGGGATACATAGACATGCTAGAAAAGAGGTTATGTTAGAATTTGCATTTGCCTGTTATTTTCTGAGGAGAGCAATAGAAGGTCAGTTTGCAGTTTTTTTAGGAAGACTGCACAAAGTACTTATATAGTATGGGATGCACTGTTTACATAAACTATTCATCATTTTCCAGGTCATATTTCTTTGATTATGGATATAGGCGCATTTTAAATGCGGGAAATATATTTGACATATTTTGTTTCGTTCCTTGAGATACTAGATTAAAAAAATTCTTTGAATCCTGTCATTTGACTTTCACACAGAAGAAATAACATTTTCTTTATGTTATAAAAAGAGATGCTGAGCAAACTTTGACGATAAAAATAATAAAGAAATCCTACCTGCAGAAATTTGAATCTTGCGTCATAGGGGCTGAAAATCTGCCTTTACTGGATAACTTGGGTAACATGGAGAAAAATTTTAAACTGCAATCTTTTAATATAATAAACTCACTACGTTTTCAGGAAATAATAATATTTTTTCTCCGAACATTTTACTTTTATCGCATTATGAGTATGTCTAATAATACTGATTAGGGAAAAGCAAGATTTCTAATACTTAAAAGCAGCATTCTTAATTGACAATAACAATTATGCAGTAATTCTAGTATTTAACAGTAATTTCCATAGATTTTTGAGGTCACACATGGTCTCTACAGAATCACAGAATGAGTCAGGTTGGAAGGGACTACAGTGGGTCATCTGGTCCAACCTCCCTGCTCAAGCAGGGTCATCCCAGTGCACATGGCACAGGATTGTGTCCAGATGGTTCTTGAATATCTTCAGTGAGGGAGACTCACGACCTCTCTGGGCAATCTGTTCCAGTGCTCAGTCACCTGCACAGTAAAGAAGTTCTTCCTTATGTTCAGGTAGAACTTCCTGTGCATCAGTTTGTTGCCTCTTGTCCTATTGCCAGGCACCACTGAGAAGAGCCTGGAAACATCTTCTGACACCCTACCTTCAGATAGTGACAGACGTTGATGAGGTCCCTCTCAGGCATCTCTTCTGGAGGCAGAACAGGCCCAGCTCCCTCAGCCCTCCTGTGTAAGAGAGATGTTCCAGTCCCTTACTCGTTTTTGTTGCCCCCCTCTGGACGCTCTCCGGGAGCTCCGTGTCCGTCTCGTCCTGAGGAGCCCAGAACTTTGTACAGTATAGACAGTGAATGCTCTGCCTCAGTGAACACTGGACATCTTTCGAGAGTGTTTGAGAATCCAATTTTTGGATTTGAAGAAATAGAAATAAGAAAAAAAATTAGGAAAGAAGAATTTTGGAAGTCCAGATCTAAGGCCTTCAGCTCGCTTGTGGCTTTCTAGAATTCCGTTACATCATGGCTAGAGAGAAACCATAATGATTCACTAAGAAAGTATTGGCTGACCTGGAAATTTAGGAACTTGGTACTGAACTTTGCAGTCTCCATGCCTCTAGCTAGAAATTCAGATACCTTGAGAATTTTAACAGGAAGGATCATATTCAGGACTACCTGCCCTCAAGGGAAGAAAATGCTGAACTACTTCCCTGCAAGGGAGCAAAAATCGCAATTTGTCCTGGAAAGGAGCCTAAAGCTCTCGATCATTTACAGCTGGCAGCCCTGAGAAAGTCCATATGGTAGATATGTGAGTGTGTCTAGAGACTGGGGGAGCGGTGCTGGTTGTGAAACTTTTGGGAGCTCAGGTAGCTCTGTGGTGAGACTCAAAGCCTTACATACTTTAAAAACCTGAAGATTCCAGCAGGGTATATGGCAAGCCAATAGATAAGGTCCTGTTGAAAACTTGCCCTCTGTTCTCAGAAGTTATTGACCGTATCTGAATAATTGGGTGGTTTTCTGGAAAATTGATGCATCCTTAAAGGTTGTGCAGCTACGGATCACATTCTGCCCTTCAGCTGCAACAGCGCAGAAGGTGCTCGTGCTCATCTGCTTGCCCAGATCCTCTTCACTGTTACTGCCAGGCAGATCGTGATCTTCTGTCTCTCAAGCATGGCCCACGTGTGTTGTTCATACGTACAGGAGCTTGGAACCAGCATATTCTTCAGATGGATCAAATCTGCCAAATGATGCAGGCCAGTGTATGTAACTGGCCTGTCTCCAGCATAGTTTATCAGTCTGTTAATTTCTCTATTATCTGTATATTTTAGTAGCATATAATCTTCCAGAGTACTGGTGAAGATACTGAATATTGTAGGGCTAAAATGTATACCTGTGGTATTATATTAGAAAGGCTCTTATTAAGTATATATTTTTTCATTTTTACGATTGGTTTTGTATAAAAATAACTTTTATACAATATAATTTTGCTTGGAAAATATTTTAATACAAAATATTTTTTTCTGGAGAAATATTTGCTGACTGTTATAAATATGCTGATTTTATGAAGCACTTATTTTATTGTTTGAATGCTCAGTAAGACAAAGCAAAATGTTTCAAAGGTGTCTAAGGATATGATATCCTGACATAGTTACCTTTACTGACAAATTTTAAAGTATCCTCAAAGAGCAGTATCAAGTGTTTTTGATTACAGATTTTCCATGACGAAATGTTGACTGGTGATAATTATGTCATCATCTTGTATCCCATATTGCATTTGTATGACATTACTGAGGGTCAGCATCAGGAAGATTAACTTAGTGAGCCATCCTCTCAGCAATTAGTAAAGGTTAATTTTAAAAGTTACAAGTAAAATTTTTTCAGATTTTTTTTTCTCAGTTCTCCATCATTCCCCAAGTATTCCAGGCTTGTTTCTTAATAACAGCAATATATTGAAGACCTATTAGGCTGTGTTTATTCTGGGGGGTAAATGTTGTCTGAGACTTTGATTTTAAAATGACAAATAGTGACAACTAGCCCTTTTTAAAAAAAATTCTTGTTGATTACTAGTACTACTTTTTCAAATGATATAATCAAATCTCCTTTATTAATGAATTCTTCTCTTATGTACCTTTTCTAACATTTAATGAAATACTTTCAGCTGCTCCTGATTGTAGTAATTTTTTAAGATTGTCTTCTTCTCAGTTTGTCTCATTATTATTTTCAGCTTTCAAATACTGAAAATTTAAAAGCACCCTGTGTTTGTGTATGTGTGTAGTAGTTACTGGTATAAGATTCTGTACAGCAAGATGTAACAAGTCTTAATGCCTGCACGCAGGTGACTACACAGATAATTTTTCATTTTTACTCCAAAAATTTGTATTTGGAATAGTGTTTTGTGGTTTATCTGTTAGAGCACTATGACAATTCAGGTCTTGTCTCCCTAAATCTTTGACAACACGAACGCATATAATGGTAGGACAGAGCTCCTAGATCTACGTCCCTCTGCCCGTTATCTTAAGTAAGGCATATCCAATAATTTGGTTATTTTAAGTTCTAACTTACAGATTTAATTTCTACCTAGAGCTTTTTTATCTTTTCCTTCTCAGAATTGAGAATCATAGAGTCATAGAATGGCCTGGGTTGAAGGGGACCTTAAAGATCATCTAGTTCCAACCCCCCTGGCTTTGCAGGGAACCTTCCACTAGACCAGGTTGCTCAGAGCTCCATACAACCTGGCCTTGAGCACTGCTGGGGATGGGCATCCACAACTTCTCTGGGCGGCCTGTTCCAGTGTCTCACCACCTTCACAGAATATCTTCCTGATACCTAATCTAAACCTACTCCAAGGCTGAAACCATTCTCCCTTAGCCTATCACTACACACCCTTGTAAAAAGTCCCTCTCCATCTTTCTTGTTGGCTCCATCCAGGCTCTGGAAGGCCACAGTTAGGTCACCCTGAAGCCTTCTCTTCTCCAGGCTTAGCAAACCAAATTCTTTCAGGCTTTTCTCCTGGGAGAAGTACTCCACCCTCTAATCAGCTTAGACCTTTCCATTTTAATTTCTAGAGCTTCTCTTTGAAGCAAGGTTAAAATTCTCTTCTTTTCCTACTCCTGATGCCTTTCTCTTTGCTTTGATACATAATATTGGATGCCAGGCTAAGACTAGCTCTATCCAGCCTGTCCTCCATGTCCACAAGTTCTTTTCTGGAACAGAGACTAAGTACTCTGCAGAGCCGTGATTTAGAGGTCATGAATAAAGTAGAACTACTAAGGCAAACTCCTTGTGAGACCAAGGCCCACATTTCCTTTTTCTGCATGTGAAAGTGATGAGGATGTGATGATGTTTGTGTGAGATTGATGGTCTTGGGAGCAGAATTCTGTTCCTGGCCGTGGAAGTGCCAGGGGTGCCACGGAGGACTGCCATCGTAGGCTGTCAGGTGACTGTACTTTTGCAGAACCAGTGCACATCTCACTAGAATATCAGGAAGTTGCTTGCTCCCAGCATCCAACATGTAATACATGGAGGAATAAAGGCTAAAGTTTTGACATGGCTGACAAAGATCTGTGAGTAAGCATGTAAATATCAAGTCAAAGCAAAATTCCGTTGACTAAGTGTAGGCATCTACCATCATTTGTTGTGTCCTAGAGCATCCAAGACTCACATTGCCATATATGAGAGGGCATCTCGGTCACAAAGGCAAGTCAATTTGTGCCTTTCTACAGAAGCAGCAGACTATGTAGGATACACAACAAAATTCAAAATAATGTTGTGTGCCAGCAGCTTTTACAATGTTTTTTATATCTTTTACCTGCTTCTGGATCTGGATTGTTTGGATCCTATAGTGGCTTTTCCAGCTTAGTGATTTCTTCTGTGATTGCCAGTGTAGTTTAAAGTATACTTCCCTCAGTGTTCTTGAGGTGCTTGCTTTGGTTTAGAAAGACAGACAAACCTGTTTTGTAGTTTGTCCCTTACAAATTTACACAGGCTATCATAACAACTGGGGCAACATTTCCAGGTTAAGATCATAATAGTTCTTTCACCAGGTTTTCCAGTGGTGACAAATGAGTCTAGATAATGTTTTTCAAACATTTAAAAAAACGTACTAGTCTGAAGATCAAGTAACTTCACTTCTGGTCTCCTGTCAAGTCCTTACACATTCAAGAGTTATAGAATAATGCAGTGTACTGTTTTCTTATTAGTAAAAGGAAAAGAATAGCATCATCTAGTAAGTAATTTTTAAATTCCGGAGATGCTATTATGTGCTTTGATATGGCAGCTCTAAAAGCTTCAAACGCCTCTCAAGTCATTGGAGCTAAGAAACTAGCCAGGATGTGAACTCAAGGTGTAGGATAGATACTATGGGTGAGTTAAAGTTTAAGATTCAGTTTAGGTGCATATAGTAGGTATTTACAGGCATGCCAAGTGTCTCATGCAATAGTTGATGCAGAGCTAGACAGTAGAGACAGAGGTGCCTAGAGACTGATTATATCCAACCTGAAGTAACATCACCTAGCTGATCAGAGGAATTGGTCCTCAAGCTCTGGTGGCTGCGTTAACGTAGGGGTAAATTCAGTTGTCTAAGCAGAGGCAGTTATTGCCATTTCTGATGCCAGAGGATACCTGAAACTTCTGCACAGGGTTGGATACAACAAAGGATCTATCTGTACTCTTCCGTACTTTTCTGGACTGGAAGTTGAAGGTTTGGTGGAATACCTTATGGGACCTCAGATAGCATGATTGGTTGATGAAGATGGAAGCTTTTGCTCCCAGTGTATCTGCACACAGCTAAATACAGGTGTCTTGATTTAAAAATGAAACCCACTCAAAGTTACGCAGAAGACTGACCTGAAGCCCCCTAAGAGACACTGGTGCTCTATTAGCTTTCACAGTATCAGTCTATTTTAAATCATCCCTTTAGAGTGAAATATAGCACACTACCAGGAATCAGATGATAACTGCTGAGAAACAGAACTGCATCAGTAGCAGAGAGTCTTGTGAGAGTGACACTTTCTTTTTACCAAATCCCTGTCACCCACAAATTTTGTTGAGGTGATTCTTTCCTCCTTCTGTTACGTGTTGAGGGAGCTCTGTAAAAACGCCCCTTGATTTCTTTCTTCCTAGTTACTTCCCAAATCATTTGTGTTAAGGTACTGACCAAAGAAAGGTGATTAAAGGGTTAGCTGCAAGTCACTTGGACCCTTTTCCATGTTTTTGCATGAGATATATGACATTCTTACCAGATATCAATCCAAGGATATTGCTATAAAGGGGGTGATTGATTTTTTTTCCCCTGGGGGAACTAGAGCTCCGTGGTCTATTTCTGTGCTTCCTGACCTTTACAGTATCATCACTATGTATGAAGCACTGTAGATCCATCTTGCCATCTTGTTCTTCTACAGCCAAAGGAGCTGGTAATACAGATACTGCATATATTTTCCCTGACTCAGTCTCTCAACATAGTTCAATGCAATTTGCTTCTATTGAACAAAATCCTGAACTCTAGCTAGCCTGTGTAGTTTACCTTTTAAAGTCTGGTGACAATTGTACCTGCAAAATCAGAAGAAACTGTGTGGCCCTATGTTAATTACTATAGATCAGTGTTTATGGTACTTTCCAAGATCTAATCTGCAGCCTTGCCCATGTCTGGTAAATATCTAAGTTTTCTATATATTTATTACTGCACAGAAAGCTACACTGGATAGGCAAGCTGTTTGTAAAATGAAGATAAAGATCTAGTCATATAGCAAGTGACCACATTCCTGAAACTTGAAAAACACAACTAAACAATGAAACATGCTGGCAAAGATTGTAATGCCGTATTAGATAACATGGAATATTTCAAGGTCTAATAATGAATCTTCATCTTCTTTTCAGTGATTATTCCTTCCTCTCTTTCCCACTGTAAAGGGTTTGGTTAGAAAACAACCTGTGGTGTGTGGCCCCTTGACTTTAGTTTTAAATTGTATAGAAATGTATTGAATTCTTGTTTTGGAATATATAGGAGTATGAAGGGTTTATGTCAAAAATATCCCCTTGAAAAAAGGAACCAGCACTTAGTTGCACACAATTTGCTATGAAAACAGGGCACAGAAATGGACTGTTTAAAGCAGAAATTACTGCATTTTCTGTTTTTAAATAAACATGAAGATCCTAAAAATCCCCTGTAAGGAGAACTTTCCCATACAGGATAAAATGGAATTAAAATAGTGTCAATAAATCGTGTGAGAGACTGTATCAGTCTGTGCATTGATAGTCTGTGCATGCAGGATAAGAACATTGACTGCCTGCTAATCTATTCCCAGATGGAGGTGGATGCAGACGAGAAGCGCCATCGCACACGCTCCAAAGGTGTTCGAGGTATGTCTCTTGCTTCAGTAAATCACTCAAGGCCCCTGCTCAGGGTGACCTTCATCCTCCAGAATCTCTTTGCACAATTCATTCTGACCCTTGCTTTTACACAACCTTTCTGGTAATTTTCTGTAGAAGAGGGGTACTTGTAATAGATGATAAATTTTTATATGTTTTCCATCTCTCTGCAGTTCCCGTGGAACCAGCCATACAAGAGCTGTTCAGGTTAGTGCTCTGAGTGTAAAATGTATCCCCATTAGCAATTTAGAAAATTCATGCCTTTTAATGGGTATAATGCACTTTCAAGTTCATTGGTGGTTCGCTCATGCCCTGCTGCACTGATGAAATTAATTCCCTTGAGACTTGCTAATAAAAAGCATCCCCTCTTTTTTTTTCCCCTTCAGTTATTTGATTTCTCTTTCTGTCTTGGTTGCCCTCCATCTCTGTAATACCTACTGCCTGCCTGCTTTTAGTATAATCTTTCTGCAGCACACAAGCACCTATATAATTAATTCTCTCTTTTGCAGCTGTCCCACGCCTGGCTGTGATGGCAGTGGTCATGTTAGTGGCAAATATGCAAGACACAGAAGGTAATATCTGTAATTTTTCATAATTTAGTGAAGAGATTTGGTAAACAAGTTATCTGGCATGACCTTGATAAACCAAACAATGATAAAAATTAGCAGTTAGATATTCCAGAAGCCATTTAGAGTCAGGGTTATTTTTTCTTTCTGAATGTCACAAAATTTAACTCACATTTTTGCTGAGGAGACTTGCTCTCATTGTCAGTCTTCTCTCAATTTTTGTATACAGTTCTCTTGCTTATGTGTTGCAAATTAAAATTTGGCCCCACTTACATGTTGGCGCTCGTGTTCATGTTATTTAATGTGTTTCATACTGAATGAAAAAGAGCTTCTGAGCATTTTAAGTTCAATGATCAGGTTAGATTCAAAGGTCAAAGCTTAAGACAAGTCAACAATAATAAGACTTCAGGGTTCAAATGTTATACTGTATTATAAATACCTTTACTTCAGTTTCTAGACTACGAAATGTGGAGACATCTTTAAAAAAAAATTCCAGCTGTTTATGGTTAATACTATGCAAGGTAGCATATGTTACATACACTGCATGTGCTTCAAATTAATTTAGACCTCAGTCTTTACATTTCCATATCTGCAAGGTCAGTGTTCAGTAGTGTTGTACATCTGTATAAACACCATTCGTTTCCTGCATCATTTGTCCATGAATTTTTTGTGCAATATTTTGAAAATTTAACAGCTCTAGAGTACATGTATTTTTCTCTCATTGCTGTGCATTTCATTTGACGTATTTTATACAGCAGCCCGTTGTAGGAGATAAAATGGCTGATGTTTGGGCCGTCTCTTTTCTGAATAGAGGGAAGAGTTCAAACCAGTGTTAAAATTATCTTGAAACTCCAAAGATTTTTTCATTCTTGATTTTTCAGCTTATAAAACACTTATGGTGTTTATAAGAGTACATATTTCACACCAAATCTGAATACTGCATGTAATGGGCATATGAGGTCTATGAATTAAATTCAAATTATACATTTGGGGTTAAGGCATTTATTTGAAATAGGAAAAGATACTGAACAGTGCCACGCAGTCCAGTCATATGCCTTTTTTCTTATCACTGAATGAAGCTTAGGGACAAGGCCAGAAAACACTTTCAAAATTAGACCAAGAACAGTGATTTTAGAATTACTTTGAATTGCATTTGAACTGTATAAACCATAAAAGAATTATTCACGTTTATTTTCTTAATCTTTTCATCACTCATAAGAGCAGTAACATTTTTGTGGTCATTTGAAGGCTTTGGTTAGATTGGAACACTGATTTAGGAAAAGTATCCAAAATAATTATTTTTAAATTCACTTGTGACTTCTCATTTCAAACCATGGTTTTCTTTTGTCTGTTTTCTTTATGGAAATACAAGCCTCACGAGTAATTAAAGAATGGCACTAAATCCTTCTTTTCAGTCAGAAATTTTGTGACCTGACAATAGTTAAGTGACATGGTTATAATGTCCTTTCCAGTTAGAAGATTGTACCTACATACATTTCTTTACATTTCATGGAATTTCTATCAAAAGATAGAATCAGATATCAAAAGCAAAAGTCTCGAAACATGCAGAAAGAAGCTCTTTAGCTTGAAAAAATCTGACTTTTCTATTGAATTGCTCTAACTTTGTGTTAGAGTTGATGTCTGTGTTTTTGTAAAATCACCCTTTTGGGGAAAGAGGAGGCAATAAATGTGAGGTTTGGAAAGATTACATGCAATTTTGAGACATTAATTCCATATTTTGCTTTCTTGACATGATTCTGGTATGTCAGTACACGAACAGACTGAATCTCAGAGCTGTTAATTAAATGAAATTTTGGGCAGATGCGCAAAGAATAAAAATTGGAAATACATCAAAAATTTCTTTTTTTTCTACTAAAGAATTTGTTGGGCTTTTATGTTTTCTTGTCACCCTGATTGCCAATCCACTAATCAAAATATATTTAACCAATATATGTCCTATTTAATGTAAAAACACAGAGTTCTTTATTGAGGTTTACAATGTACGTTTATCTAAAATTTCTATTTTCTGGAAGAGCAGTACTATTTATATCACAACCAACACCTACTAAATTTACCTTTTTGAAAGAATTTGAAGGAATTTTTCTCTTTTTCTATTTTGCTATATGGGTGGGAAAGACCCTCAAACATTTTTTCCAAGGAAATCAGACTGTCTTAAAAATTTTATGTGTTCAGGGAATTGCATATCTCAGCTGATGCCTAACTCAATTCCGTTTAGACCTACAGAGCATTTTAATGAGGTTAAGACCTTTTCATTCAGGATATCAGACCAGCTCATAATTAGGAATGAAATGCATTTGCTTCCACTAGATGTAGTCAAAGCTCTCCAGAATTCTGTTTCTTCTAAAATATCTTGAAGTCTCTGGAATTCCGGGTGTTTGTTTTTGTTTTTTTTTTAAATTGTAATTTTATCTTTGTTACAGGGAAAACCATCTTCAGGTAGTACATTAAGCTTGAACTGAATTAAACAGATCCTCTCACATTTTCAGAAAGATTCAGGGAATGAAATGTTGTTCAGCTGATAAAATATTAGATAGAAGTTAAAGGAGAGTTTTATCATAGGTTTTTTGCCTCAGTTGTATTTTTAATTACAAAAGAGCTGGAATGTAGGTTTAGTAAGGGAACAAGCAGACCTTCTATGCCATTGACATTTCCTTTGAGGTATATGAAAACACAAGACTGGTACTAGGTAGGGTAACAGGGGTAAGAGCTTGTTGTATCATTTCTATCTCTTTGATATTTTTCTTTGTGTCAAATCCTAGTTGGAAGGGAAGCAAAACCTTGCATGACTTGGTTGGTAGTTTCCTCTTGGGTCTTTAGTTCAGTGCTTGATGTCAGCTTGTTGGTTGGACATGCTGATGGACAGCTTAGATGGACAAGTTTCTCTAAAGGGCACTGTAGGGCAGAATGCTGGGATCTCTGAATTTAACGTGGTGAAAGCACCTCTCCTCCAGTGACTGCATAGAAGGGTCAGAAGGATGAACATCCCAGTTTGGGCACTGAGGAGAAGTGCCCAAAGTTAGATGGTGTTCCTGCCTTAATTAGAGCACACTTTTTTTCATATTGTAGTAATACCTGGAGACCTGAAGCTATCATGGACCCTCTAGTGCTGTCCATAACACACAGCATGAGGCGATGCCTCAGGGTTAGAGTTTACACAGATAGAACTTCAGTACCTGTTGTTTATGTTTCCAAGCACCTGAGGCCAACTGAACTGAAAAATAGAAAGAAAACAAAGGTTGTGAAAGAGTTGAATGCAAGATAGAAATGAAAAAAAAAAAAAAAAAA